>CM050216.1:34416242-34426242 GCA_027475355.1 Coilia nasus
CCTGGCAAGGCATTCTGTGTGTTGATCCTGATGAGTAATATGACCTGTCTCAACCACAACAGCAGAAATCAATGGCACCAACACACATGTAGGATTGCACGGAATCTGCTGAATCCCAGGGCAGAGCCCTTTTCATGACCTTAAATGTTGAGTCCTATCGTGCCAAAAAAATGGACAGGTAATTAAGCTGAAAAGTGTCTGAGATTGTGTGTGTGTGTGTGTGTGTGTGTGTGTGTGTGTGTGTGTGTGTGTGTGTGTGTGTACATATGCCTGTGTGTATCATTTGTGTATAATGTGCATGTGCATGTATGTGTGTGCGTGTGTATGTGTGTGTCAGTGTGTGTGTACATATGTATGTGTGTATCATTTCTATATTGTGTGTGTGTGTGTGTGTTTGTACCTGTAAGCTTAAGTCTCTCTGACACAGGGTCACACTATGGCTCTGTTCCCTCGGGGTCAACCCATGGCACACCCTTACCACCTCCTCCCCACCTCCTGATTAGAAGGGGAACACGCCGCCTCTTATTGATGGGAGTCAGCCATCTCTTCTCATTGACGCTATTGTGTAGAACCAGTCCCTTAAAGAAATGTTACAGCTACTGTATAATGTTAAAGCAGTGCCTCTACCTCTTTCCATCATTCCCCACTTTAGTGGGTAGTAATTTTCAAGTGCCACCTGTCTCCTTCTACACTAGAAAAATAATAATGATATTTAACGATATTTAATGTAATATAATGACATCACTTGCTAATGTGTGGCAGTTTTGTTTTAAAGTGTAGGGTCTTTATCATTGAAAAGATATTAGGTTAGGATAGGTATTAAAAGGACAAATTTTGTATTTTCTCAACTTTGTTGCCTGTCACATTCTATTCCCCTAGTCTGGCCTTCCCCGCAGTTTGAGAACCAAGGTCTTAGAACCGAAATGTGTAGAAACAGTTCCTAAGCGTATCTGTTATGATGTTTTATCTTTTCGAATAAACTCTTGCATAGATTGATGTTAGTGCACTGTGCCTCCTTCAACTTTCTTGTTGCTTGTTACAAAACTGAAATCAATTCCACCAGCTGTTCATTCCAATTGTGTTGCCTGGGTGTGACGTGAATGTAATCTCTGTCTTAATAGTGTCCCGTCTGGCTTCCTTAACCTAATGATGCTCTCATTAACAGTCGTGTGCTACATCTCTGTGCGGCATGTGGGAGGGCACTGGCGGGCAATCCGAGAATCTATCAGCCTCAGCAAATTACATTAGTTTGTGCTGCCGTCGGCGTGTGTCTTTTTGACAAGTCTGTATCCAATGGCAAAGGCGGGTGAAATTATAACTGCATTATGCCTGTGCTATGAGGTATATTAAACTACTCAAACTACTCTCACACATACACTTATTGGCAAAGGCGGGGGGGGGGGGTGGGGGGGCAGTTGGGGGCAGAGAGGTATCATGTACCGTACCAGCTAACAGTACTGCTTCGCTGGAGTCGTGTCATTTCTCCAGTCTACCTTATGAGTAGCTCATTGCCCCAGGAGGGTCGGCAGCACTGTCCACACAACGCAGCGGGAGTATTAAATCTGCTTTCTGCTGGGAACGTTGCATTCACCCACACACACGTGGAGCAGCCACAGTGCTACACTTACGCAGTTTAGAGGACAGCCAGTGGCTGTAATTCTCTACCTACATATGCTTTCAGAACTAATGGCCTTACATAAAATACAATAAAATGGTAAGCTGTTACAATACGGATTAAGTTAAATTGTTGTTGTTGACACATCAAAGGGTAACACGTTCGATTAAGGTACACAGGTAGACATCTATTTAATTACTCATTATGAAACATTGTTTTAATAGTAAGTGTTAATGAAATAAAACAAATCATGCTTTGTTCTGCATTAGAAAGATTATAATTTAACGTAACATAATATAACAAGTAAATTGATGATAGACTCATGAGTAAATGGATAAATTTAAAGATTATGTCACTGTAACTTTGCTATGTGGAACAAAACATTATTTCTTTACTTACAGATCCTTGATTAATGTTGGAGCAATGCTTTATAATGACTAACTAAGTGTGTGTTAATGCTTAACTAATGCTTGATTGTGTACGTTATTCTAAAGCGTTACTCATCAAAGCATCATGAAATGTGCAGTCTGGTTTATTTTTGTTTGCTTATGTAAGTATCTGATTGCGTGGCAGTGTAGTCATTAGCCTATCATTAGAATAGATGGCCAGAATTGGCTTTAGAAACCGGCTTAATCACAGCCAGTCAGTGAAGGTCACGTGGCATGTTATGTTTGTGCTGGTGCCTTCCAATACACCAGTGGAATCAATTGATGAGTGAAGAGCAAATTGCGCTGCACAAACTGGTTGAGTTTCGCTGTGGCCATTTGTGACCTTAAAGGGACATTTCCTTTACTGTGGGCGGCTGACGTTGGCGTCTCTCTCTGTGGAGCGTGAAGCAAGGAAGGAGTGACGTGCATCGGTCACATGGTGGTCCTCCAGATGAGAGGTCATCGGAGACTGGAGATGTGAAGTGGTGTGTCTGTAATTCATCAACATCTGGAAACGAAGGGCTGGCAATAGCAAGGGAGGTGTAGGGGATGGGGCAGAGAATGGGGGAGGGGGGGTGGCGGATAGGTTGGGGACATGACATCACCAACTTGCTGGGAATGTCCAGAGGGGTAGGGGGTGGGAGTGGGGTGGGGGTGTCGGAGGAGATGGGGGGCCATGACATTAACCACTTGCTGGGAATGTCCAGAGGGGTGGGGGGTGGGAGTGGGGTGGGGTGTCCAAGGAGGTGGGGGGGTGGCATTAACCCCTTGCTGGCAATGCCCAGAGGGGTAGGGTGTCGGAGTGGGGTTGGGCTGTAGGAGGAGGTGTGTGTGTGCGTGTGTGTGTGTGTGTGGGGGGAGGGTTTGGGCGTGACATTAACCACTTGCTGGTAATGCCCAGGGGGGTAAAGCTCTGAGCTCTGGCATTTGAGCTTGCCTGGCCAAGTAAAGGCCCAAAGACTAAAGGCAAAAAAGACCATTAGCTCCTCAGGTCAGAGCAGGAAGGTGCCTTTTGTTTAATTAGCGGAGCCAAAGTAATTAGCACCCGAGATGGGATTAATTATCGGTGAAAACTATTAGCGAGGGGACCCCACAGAGAGCAACGGGTGCAGTCCTAAAACTGACTGACTTCGGTAGTCTGGTAGTATGTGTGTGTGTGTGTGTGTGTGTGTTTCTGTGTGTATGTATGTGTTTGTGTGCATATGTGTGTGCCTGTGTGTGTGTATCCTTGTGTTAGTGTGTGTATGTGTTTGTGTGTTTGTGTGTGCATATTAATTTGCAATTTGATTTACCTCCATTTCCCCCGGTGCATTGCACAATTTAATTAATAGAAAATAGCCACCCCCCAGAAAATAGGCTCCCCACTGCTTCACACAGCTCCACCCCACTGTTAGCACTAGAGGCAAATTCTCTTCGGCAGCCGTCCAAATTGATGTGTAATTATCAGAGGTTTCCGTGCGTTTGTTTGTATTGAGTGTGTGTTTGTTTGTTTGTTTGTTTATGTCATCTGAGCCATTCAACTTTGCCCCAGGGTCACAGCAGCAGTTGTGATGGAGTCGTGCTGTCGAACCTTTCCCTGTTGACGTGTTGGTCGATTGCGAATGAGGGGGGAGGTCGCTAAACGACCCGTCGAACGGTGAAGCAGAGCACAGCACAACACCACGCCTCTTATCGCCTTGGCCCCATATGTGAGCTCCAAACGATCCCTCTTCACTTCTCTGCAAATAAATACAAAAATAAAGAAGCAGAATGGAGCTGAGTGCTAAATGTGGCAGTTGGTGATGAGTCCTGCAGAGACCAAAGCCAACTCTCTGCTCCATCAGCCAGGCTTTGTTTTCCATTACCGCGCACCCCCAAGCAAGTCCTACCCCTCCCTGTTTCCTGAAAACCCACAAATAGAAGCAAGCATGCACTACTTAATGGGTTAGAGTTGTCTTTACACCTACATGCACCCTCAACTTCCTGTCCTCGCTCTTAGGCTGTGCCTCATTTCTCCGTCTTACCCCTTACCCTTAAAGTACCCTACCCCCCTGTGTCTCCCGCTTGCCCCTCCATACAGGGTTGATGGGCTAGGGGTAAGAATGTTCTCCTAAGAAAAGGGACGCCACTTTACTCTGTAATCTTTGCTCTAGCTTGTTTGTTTTTCTCAGTTGCAAGTTGCTTTGGATGAGACTGTTTGCTGAGTGTAATGTAATGTCAAATAATGTGATGCCTCTACATGTCTATCAGCGTGGGTACACCAGGTTCAGGCTTTGTGCCCACTTGCAGGCACACGAGAGCCGGCCACTGAGGGGGGTATACTGTGCATGTGTATGCAGCCCTGGGCCATTCATTGTTATTGTGTAACCCCATGGATGGGTTGTACTGATCGCAGCCCCCCCACGCCCCACCCCCCTTACATGGCGTCGTTGAACATGTAGCTCAATCACCCAACCACATTACAGTCCGCACATTGACATCCCTTCGACGCTAATGAAGTGCTTGGAGTGCCACATCTTACTTTCACTCGAAAACCACTGTGCAAGCAGTGCATCTTAAGAATCACACACATACTAAAAACACTTTAAACGTGAGAAGCCGAGACAAAACTAATCTCTACTAACCAACTCTTTACCTAGGTGCCTCGTGCTTGTATGAGTCTGGATGTGTAGGGGGTGTGTGTGTCTGAAGTGTCCCTGCCTCGGGAGACTTACTTAAGACACATGTATCTTCTTGTGTGTATGTGTGTAGTCTGTTTACTCTGTGTTCCTCTACACCTCTGTTAACTTATTATGTCCTCTTTTTGTAAGTCGCTTTGGATAAAAGCGTCTGCTAAGTGTAATGGAATGGAATGGAATGGAATGGAATGGAATGCAAATGACAGATTTTCAACACTCTACAAATCATGATGGCATAGGCCTTTTATGAAGCCATAGAGTTAGACACAGGCTTACATGATCAATACTGTTTAAAATTGTCTACATGATTAAACAGTTTGTTTTGTATGATCTGCGCTATAGCAACAACTTCCTAAGGATACTTTCCATAGTCAATATGCCAGTGTAATGTCAAATATCAAAAATCAGTGGTCATATCATTTTTTGTAGCTACAAAGGGATCTTCCTGTTAGTGCTAGATAATGTGAAATTGCAGTCAAAGTCGGGTGCGAGCACACAGTGTGGCTGGAATGAAAAACAGTTTGAAGAAACTACAATTGAAACTGAAAAGCTATTAGAACAAGACCTTGAGGCTTTTTCAGTAGGTCACAGACATGTCAGAGGGGTGCATCCTCAGGCATTGGCCAGGGCCATGTGGGGTCCATCTTTAGTCAGTGCTTTTGTACAGTAATACCTTGACATACGAGTTTAATCCGTTCCGTAACCGAGCACGTCTGTCAAAAATGTTTTAGTGTAATTAGAAACTGTAAAAATAATGCATAAACATGGACAACGAACGAGATATGTCTTTACTGTAAGGCTAACATGCGAGAAAGAACGAGAAGCTCATTGTACTCATGCTTTACCCGTGCGCCAACTAGCGGCAGCTTCCCGAAGCACGACTCGTATCTCAGAAATTAAAAAATGGCCCGAGCTACCACTCGCATTTAAAAAAACTTGTATGTTAAGCTACTCGTATGTCGAGGTATCACTGTAATTCCCACCCATCAGCAATCGACCAATGGAGAGGACGGAGATGAAAGAACAGCCTGCCCTCATAGCGAAGCGCTCGTTTATGACAAGTGATATAGCAATGTGATAACAAACTACAGCTGACTCAAGCAGAAGACAAAATGGATACACTTTCAGATCAAGGCCATGTCATATTTGGCTGCCTCCACCCATAGTCATGGAGGGCAGACAAACCACAGCCCCACAGGCCATCTATCATCATCCTGGATTAATCCTGACCGTAGCAATTATTTTTCCTCATCTCAGTATGTCATTTGCACCGGAAAACTCATTTTCCCAGAATCCCAGCTTTCCCCTCTCTAAGCAGCCACCTACTGTATACAGCAGTCATGCATTCATGTTGCCAGGTAGGCAAATCAGCAGCACTGTAATCACCTTATGCACAAGGTGCATTCATCACTCTGGTTTTGTGGGTCAACCACTAAGCGGTGGAGGCGTGTGGTGTGTGTGTGGTATGGTGTGTGTGCGCATGGCGAGGCGTGTGGTGTGTGTGTGGTGTGTGTGGTGTGTGTGCGCATGGCTCCGTGGTGGAGGGGAGGATGGCTCCTACAGGCTCAGTGTAACAGGGGAAAGGGCTGAGGATGATTTGGCTGTGGAGCTCCAGGAGGGATCTCGCTAAGCTGTAGCCTTATCCTTTCCGAAAACCTCTCTCTCTCTCTCTCTCTCTCTCTCTCTCTCTCTCTCTCTCTCTCTCTCTCTCTCTCTCTCTCTCTCTCTCTATGCCTTTCTGTCTTTCTCCCTTTCTCCCTCTCTCCCTTCCTCTCTCAAACTTTCTGCCTTTTTTCTCATTCTCCTCCCCCCTCCCCTCTCTCTTTCTCTCTCTTTCTTTCTCTCTCTCTCTCCCTGCCTTTCTCTCTTTCTCTCTCTCCCTTCCTCTCTCAATCTTTCTGCCTTTTTCCTCATTCTCTTCCCCCTTCCTCTCTCTCTTTCTCTCTCTCTCTTTCTCTCCCTGCCTTTCTCTCTCTCCCTTCCTCTCTCAATCTTTCTGCCTTTTTTCTCATTCTCTTTCCCCCTCCTCTCTCTCTCTATCTCCATTTCTCTATTCCCCCCTTCTTACCTGACAACAGTAGATCTGCTGCTAAAATTGGACTTGTGTGTTGTTCTCTCTCTCTCACCCTCCCTTTCTGTCTGTCTCTCTCTGTCCTTCTTCCTGTGTGCATCTATGTATGTGTGTGTGTTTGTGTGTGTGCGCGTCTATGTGTGTGTGTTTGTGTGTGTGCGTCTATGTGTGTGTGTTTGTGTGTGTGCGTCTATGTATGTGTGCTATTCTCCGAGTCTCATTCTCTGTTTACCTCTTCTCCATCTACCCGTGTGTGTGTGTGTGTGTGTGTGTGTGTGTGTGTGTGTGTGTGTTATTCCTTGTCTAATTTTCATTCTTCTCACTCTTCTCTCTCACAGGTACGCATACACACACATACACACACCCCTCTTTGTGCCATCTTCCCCTCTGTTGTTGTTGTCATTATGAGTGCTGTGATTGTCTCTGAGGGTCACTGATTAACTTCGTTAAAACGCTCTGCCTCTGTTGTATCAGCACACAGGTGTGTGTGGGATGGACATGTATAAGGCTCTTTGGGGAAAGGTGTGTGTGTGGGATATGCCTACAAATCTACAACACAAGACTTGATGTGTTTATGTGTGTCTGTGTGGTGCGGCGTATACCTGGCTTTCTAAGCTTATTAAGCCATGAAGGTTCATGGGACCAATTGGTATTCTCTGGAGAAAGGCCTGTTACCCTCACTGCCCCTAGTGTGGTTAACCAGCCAAAACTTCAGTGCCACGCCACCCCAACAACAAAATGTGCACTGATCGGTTTTCTAATGCCCATTTGTGGGCGAGTGGGAGCCTTCCGTCTGTGTGCAGTCATATTCATATGGAAATGGCGTCTTGGGTCTGCACATCGTTTTGCCTAAATGCAAATTACTTTGTTTAATCTCACAGACATAGTGTTTTTCAGGTCAAACTGATGAATGGTGGGGAAGAAGATACGTTTGTCTGTCTCCCAGACATTGGTGCGCTTCTTCTCCCAAAAAGAAAATCCTGGTTATTCAAGATTTGTATACCAAGACTGTGTTTTCTTCCTAGTTGTGATCACATACGTTTTTAAAGACTATTTTCCATTTCTTGAGGATGAATTTAAAATGTACATCCTCAAATGTCGCTCTTGTGCTAAAAACTTTACTTTGACCACCCCATATCTCTATCCCACTCACCTCATGTTTCACTCTTCACTGTCCTATTGAAAGTAAAGGCAAAATGGATTGTTAACTGATTGTTGTGCTCTGGTCCATTCAAACCATTTGGGGCTGTCTTCTGGCATGGCCTCAGAGGCGGTCCTAGACTGTTTGGTGCCCTGGGTAAGTACCTTCTCTGGCGAGTACCCCCCTCCATTTTCCATTGGTGTTAATTTGGCATTGCAATATCAACAACTACTGGTGTGATTTAATTAACTTAGTTATGGTATTAGTTGCACTAGTAGATGTATGCCTAGCTGATGCAGCAACAGAGAAGGCCTGAATCCCCTACCCTCCTCCCCTTTCCCCTTCTTCCACAAGTTGTGCCACACATCTTTTGTGCACTCCACCTTCTCAGCAAGCAAGGGTGCCTGCAGCAGGAGGGGGCACCAATTTGCCAATTCCCCACACAGTAATGATAGATAATAGTTTTTTTAAGCGCTTGTGCCGCAGCTACCGCCCCCGACGAAATACCGCCCCGGGCGGCTGCCCCGTTCGCCCGTGCCTAAAACGGGCTACTGTGTGACCTGATGTTCAGCCGGTGGCATGTTCCGTCTTGTGTCTTCACCTGGTCAGTGTTGACCTTTAACCTTTGGGTGGACACTGGCCATATGGGCAGTCATGTCCCACCCACTGATCCACTGAAGCATCTTCTGGAAGTCATTTTGGCCATTTCAGATCACTTCTTTAAGGTGAGTAGAAATCGAAGCTGATGGATTCTAAATTGTATGCCAAAAATACTGTAGACGAAGCAGTCGGCATAATCTGGGGTTCTTTCATCGTGGAAACACGATAGAACCCCTTGTTGAGAACCCCTTGTTGAGGTTCCCTGTGTTTAAATTCCTTGGAATCGTTTGCCAGTTTTGCAAATGATTCCCTTATCAATTCCAGCGGACATGACTAACATCACGTATCTTACGCAAGTTACACAATGTGCGTAACAAGAAACATGGCACCCACACTGTTGTATTTATTATTTTCTACAGAATATTTTTTTGTTATTATTATCTAAGCTGTGGGCCTCTTTTGACATCACTGTTGGGTTTGTAAGGTCATGTTACTTCTAAACTAAACAAAGTTGATACTAATCGGAGAGCCATGTGACTAACCTGATGAGGAGCACCTGGTCACGTGATCAAGACCTGCTTAAGATCACCTGGTTCTTGAAGCTTGGGAGAGACTTTTGGTGTGGGACTGCTGGCTGTTGCTGTTGCCTCTCAGCCTGGGATTTTGTGCGTCATTATGATTTGGACTTTGTGTTGTGTCCTGTCTTTTGTGTTAATGTTAATAAATCCCACTGGCTGGGTTACATTTTAAAGGTGTTTTTGGTTTTTACTTGGGTCAGTGGTAAGTTTGCTGTTCGCCCCAGTAGGGCCATCCAAAGGTGGGGCGTAACATATATGCACCCCCTTACTATCATCACCAATGAAAGTAGACAGTTTTCTTAAGCACGATGAAAAAAATGTTAACTAAAGGTTAACAAATGCATAATACATGCTTTATAGGGAGTAGTTATTATAAAGTGCTAACAGAAAGGGAAATTACATTAAATCTGAGTATTAAGCAATATCGTCGGAGGTCTATTTGCATTTGAGTCTTTTTTAATTAAAATAAGCAGTGTGTGTGCGTGCGTGCATGTGTGCGTGCGTGCATGTGTGCGTGCATGCGTGTGTGTGTTATGTGTGTGTGTGTGTGTGTGTGTGTGTGTGCGTGTGCATCCATACATACATAATTGAAAAAGGAGTGTGTGTGTGTGCCTGCTTATTACATCTACACATTAAGACCCCACGTCAGAACATCATGCTTCACGTTTCCATGCCATTAGAGCAGCCAGGGAGTGAGAGCCAGTATTGGCCCATGCTCAGTGCTGTCTCCAGCCAGGGCTTTGATGGAGAGGGCCACAGGAGCCTGACGACCAGCAGCGCTGAAATCTAATAAGCCCCCCACATCTCCGCACCATCCGTCACTCCGCTCAGCCCTGGGAGGGCAAGGCCAACAGTCAACACTCCCCCATATGAGACATGAGACCGTCACCATTTGTATTTCACTCTTCTC
>CM050216.1:34436242-34468742 GCA_027475355.1 Coilia nasus
TATGCATTTTAGTCCACCCAAAGGACAGGGTGGAAGCGATCACGAGATACTGTGATGAGCTCCAATGTAATGCAACAACAACCATCTTTGAGTGCATGAATGGCCACATGAGGAATCAGGGAGTTGTGTAAGGCCATATTATAGCTCAGGTGACAGACATCATTTGACAGAGTATGATATAAAAGACATAAAAGAGACATTTATGTCTGTTAGGGTGTCACAAAGCTTGTACTGCACAGCCAAAAAATTGTAACCGGGCAGAAGTTGTCGCATACTCTGACTGGATAGCAACTAAAAGTTCTGTGTTGTGAAGTGTTGCTTTGGTCTTGCATGACAAAACTTGTTTGAATGTGTTGTGTTGGATTGTGTAACGTTTTGTTGTCGCTGGCACAGAACTATAAAAAAGCCTCTCGTGCTGTTGACAACTTCGTTTTTTCTTCAGCAGAATTTGTCACCTAGACTATAAATTGGTCCTTAGTGGTGGCGTGTGACCACCGTGAGCCAGCATCCCTGGTGACGAGGAGGTGGCCGTAAAAGTTAGCCTCTGTCTGGAGGAAAGGGCCACAGAACTGCTCCTGCTGGTGTCCCCAATTTCTTCAGTGCACCCCGGCTTCCTGTAGGCAGAGGCAACTGTCACAAATGCTCAGTGCACCTTTCTGCATGGCATATGCGTAAAGGAAGAGATTAAGCAGTGCATTTGGTCACATGGGTTGTACCATGCAGGCACACGCCTATGAGGGCAGGTAGGAAAGAGCAGAAGAGAGGAGTGTGTGTGTATGTGTGTATGTGTGTGTGTATGTGTGTATGTGTGTGTGGGTGTCTGTTTGTGTATATCACTTCCTGATGAAAAAAGGCCTTTGTGGGAAATATTATTATACACATTTTACTGTATGCCCGTACAGGACAAATGTACACAATATGTTATTATTAAAGCAAGACAGATACAGAGACAAAGATAGAGAGAACGAAAAGAAGGGAAATGTAAAATATGGAGGGAATTTAAAGAGAAAGAGAGATACAATGATGGATATGAACACGGAAAGAAAGATTGGTAACACTTTCTATGAACTTGCTGTTCATAAGATGCTATAAACACATTCATAAAGCATTATAATGCATTCATAAGGCTTTATAAGTATTGACATAAGCTGACATAATTATGTATAAATACTCATAACTACACTCATAAGGCATTATAATCCTTTGTTATAGGCATTTACAACTGAAGGTGACACAGTGTATTACAAAGATTCTTTGTCCTTATGAGACCAGCAGTGTTGAGGTCAGTATTATAAGGCTTCATAGCATAATCCATGAATATACCAAATGCTGCTTATGTGTACTTGTGTCAGAATTCATTGTCTTAGTCATATTTTCTGTAATGGTTATTTTTATTTCTATGAAATTTTATGAGTAATTATGAGTTAATCTCACTTTACCTAGCCTATGCAATGGGCACTTGTATCTCTTAATTAGTGCTTATGAGCAGTAAAATAACCATTGCAGAAAATATAACTAAGACGTGGAGTTCTGACACAAGTACACATAAGCAGCAATTGGAATATTCATGGATTCTGCTATAATACTGACCTCAACACTGCTGGTCTCATGAGGACAAAGAAGCTTTGTAATACACTGTGTCACTTTCAGTTGTAAATGCCTATAACAAAGTATTATAATGCCTTATGAGTGTAGTTATGAGTATGTATACATAATTATGTCAACTTATGTCAATGATTATAAAGCCTTATTAATGCATTATAATGCTTTATGAATGTGTTTATAGCGTCTTATGAACAGCGAGTTCATAGAAAGTGTTACCGAAAGGTTGACATGAAGGATGAAAGGAAACAAGGGTGCCTATCTGCAATCTGTGGTGAGCCTACACTCGAAAAAATGCTGGGTTATTTTAGTGACCCAAATTTTGGGTTACAGCCAAAAAACTCTGTTCTGGGTAGTTCCAACCCCTTCCTTCTAACCCCAAACAGTAACCCAATCATACCCAATGCATTGGGTTAGATCAAAACGAGGCTCCCTCTGCCGTTGAACAACTTCTGCATACTATCCTTCAGCCATTTTTGTGATGCCATTGCCGAAGTTATTTATACAGTTATTTATACAGTTATTTATTAAGTTATTTGTCATTGATTATTATGGTAATTAATTTATCAATTAAAGGCAATATGAATGGGAAATAATGAAAACATGGCATTGTAAGGTGTCTGAGTAGCCTAGTAGCCTAGTTAAGGAGAGAAGAGAGAAAGGCGGAAGGGAAAAACAGAACATGAGAAAAAGAAGAGAGGAGAGGAGAGGAGAGGGGAGGGGAGGGGAGGAGAGGAGAGGAGAGGAGAAGAGAGGAGAGGAGAGGAGAGGAGAGGAGAGGAGAGGAGAGAAGAAGAGAAGAGAAGAGAAGAGAAGAGAAGAGAAGAGAAGAGAAGAGAAGAGAAGAGAGGAGAGGAGAGGAGAGGAGAGGAGAGGCAGAAAGGACAGCTCAGAGCTCATCCCCATGTTTGCTGTTTGTTTGTCAGCTCAATAAAGAGACGCTACCTCACACACACACCTCTCAAAGGTGCTTTATCCTCTCTCCACACACATGCACACAAACACACACACACATACGCACACATATGCGCTCACAGACACTCACACAAAGACACAGGCACACACACTAACCTTTACGTATATAAAACACACACACACACACACACACACATAGAAATAAATGTTTAAATAAGAAATTCAGTGTAAAAGGAAAATTGGCATGTTAAAACATCATACCGAGTTGGTATGTTTGCTGAGGAGCAAAATTGAGTTAGCCTGTTGCATTCAGAACTTAACTATTTTTTACTTAACTATTTTATTTTTTTAAGAGTGTGGAGTTTCTTCGAGCTGTTTTAATGGTTTAATAATAGCGTGATCTTCATGCTTCGTCTAAGGGCACCTACCACTTCTATTGTTAGCCTTCTGGGACAAATGGTAAAAAATAGTTAAGTTCTGAATGCAACAGGCTAACTCAGTTTTGCTCCTCAGCAAGCATACCAACTCGGTATGATGTTTTAACATGCCAATTTTTATTTTACACTGAATTTCTCCTGTGTACATGTGTATGTGTACATGTGTATGTGTGTGTATGGTTGTGTGTGTGTTTGACCGTGTGTGTGTGTGTAACTGTCTCTGTGTGTACATGTGTGCACGTGTGTGTGTGTCTCTCTCTGTGTTTGCACAAACATGGCCCGTGTGTGGATATTCATGTGTGAGGTTTCAGGTGTGTGTGGAGAGGAGGGCTGAGTGATTGCTCTCGCTATAGGAGCTTACATAGCAGCCCCATTTCCTGCTCCGCCATATCAGCTGCAGACACATTCAAATTCAGCAAGAGTACCAGAGCCTTTCCACCTTTCCCACACACACACACACACACACACAGACACACACACACACACACACACATACACACCCTCTCCACAGACACGAACACAAACACAAACATGCACACACAAATACACACACACACACTCCCCACAGACACAAACACTCTCTCTCTCTCTCTCTCTCTCTCTCTCTCTCTCTCTCTCTCTCTCTCTCTCTCTCTCTCTCTCTACAGACACAAACACACACACACACACACACACACGCACATTCTCTCTCTCTCAGATACACACACACACACACCCCTTTGCCCCTTGGAGGCAGGTTCAGTTTTGGGATGATGCTGTATGACACACACACACACTCTCTCTACAGACACAAACACAAACACACACATACACACACACCCTCTCTACAGACACACACACACACACACACACACGCACATTCTCTCTCTCTCTCAGATACACACACACACACCCCTTTGCCCCTTGGAGGCAGGTTCAGTTTTGGGATGATGCTGTATGACACACACACACACACTCTCTCTCCACAAACACACACATACACACACACCCTCTCTACAGACACAAACACACACACACACACACACACACATTCTCTCTCTCTCAGATACACACACACACACACCTTTGCCCCTTGGAGGCAGGTTCAGTTTTGGGATGATGCTGTGTGATAAAAACAGAGCCCTTCTGACAGATGATAGTTTTGTTGTTTTTGACGCAGGTAAGCACCACTCCTTCACCCACCACCTTTCCCTCCCCCCGCTATCACACCCCTCCTCTTTAGTGTGGGCTACGATATCTTCCCCCAAAATAACTGCTCCTAAATAAGAATATAGCAAAGCTGTGCGCCTCGCTTCAGGAAATACTGTTGCCTTTTAATGCATCTGTTTTGCGTTCATATATTTCATATATATATATGATTTTGGGGGTTTTGTCAGTTTCAAGAAACATATATTTATGCTAGCAACATGTTGAATGACTTGGCAAGTATGGTTTGCGTGTGTGTTTCTCTGTCTGACAGAGATATTTTCTCCAAATCTGAAGGAGACAGCCTCTTCAACCCCTCAATCCACCTGTGAGTCATTTTAGGCTTAACACATTAATCATCTTCCTCCTTTCCTGAACACTCATTGTGTGTGTGTGTGTGTGTATGCCTGTGTGCATCTAGATGTGCGTGTGGGTATGTGCTTGTATCATTAGTGTGTGTGTGTGTGTGTGCATGTGAACCTGAGAGTCTATGTGTCTGTGCACATTTGCATTTGTGTGTGTGTGTGTGTGTGTGTGTGTGTGTGTGTGTGTGTAGTAGTGCACACACACACACACACACACACACACACACACACACACACTCATCTTGCTCTTGGGTTGTCTTTCCACTGCCTGGCTGCCCAGTGTGTACCATAGCGGCCACTCCTGCGCTATGGCTCAATAGCTCACTGGCTCATCGGTGCGTTGCGTAACCCCAGCGTAACCTCAGTGCTGTAGGAGCATTCACGCTTACATAACCAGTCGATGGCTTGGCCCGGCACCCAAGTCAGCAACCACTAACCACAACTGCTGCTCTTTCTGTTGCTGTACTTGGGGGGGGGGGGAGGCAGCTGGAGGGGGAGGATGAATTAGGATGATTGTAGGCACCCTTTGAGGACACCATTCACATTATTATTCATAATAATAATATTCTCTAATAGAGCTCACATTTTCAAATGGCCATGTACTTTCTGCCTAGCCTGGTAAACCAGCCCCTTGTACTATACACTTATTATGACCGCCGCTAGCGAAGCTAGCGATAGCGGACATTATAGTGTTGCCGAGACTTTTTTCCCTTTTTTTTTTTCTTTTTTTTCACCGATTTTCCGTCAACGATTTCCGGGACACTGGAAGTACGGGGGACATGAATCTTTGTAGGCATGTAGCCCTAGAAGTTTTTGAGCGACTAGAAGCTTTTGTTCCCCAAGGGCCACCCCCCCGCGTTGCCAGGGTCCGTCAAAGAGGGGGAGACCGGCAAAAGTTTTTGCTGAATAACTCTATGAACGTTTCACCCAATGACATGAAATTTTTGTGATATGTCGGTGTTACAGAGACGTATCGACTCAGCCCATAAACACTCATTTGAAGCATAGCGCCACCTAGTGATATGGGTAAATGCAAAAATTGGTGTTTTGAGTTGCCAATATCTTGGACCGAGAAGGTGGGAACTGCACAAAATACGTCATGCAAGACCTTTAACATCACAGCACATGCCATAAAATTTGGTCCATAGGGGGCGCTGTAATTGTAGAAAATGTAATTTTGCCTATTATCTAGTGCAGGGGTTCCCAAACTTTACCATGACAAGGCCCCCCATAGACCAGTAGATTCCAGGTAAGGCCCCCCTGAGATGAAAAGTGTGTACGTGATCACCCGGATGTGTTCTATACTAGCCAATTAGAAAGATGATGGCTAATAAAAATAATAACGGTAATAGTAGTAATGTTAAGATATCCGGTAGATTATTATAATGCAGCTTTTAACAAATGGGAATATTTTTTGGTTTTATTTATTCAAGTATTTATTTCGGTTTGCTACTTTTCCCTCCAACTTGCCGCGGCCCCCTTAGCGCCCCCTCGCGGCCCCCACTTTGAAAACCCCTGATCTAGAGAATGCTAATGTTTACAACAACTTTTTTTTTATCGTGAAATCTATTGACCTTCACGCATTGAAAGCACTGGTCGCACCCACTTCTAATGAAAACAATTTCCGTGAAATTTTAACATTGCAAAAACGAATTTGAACGAACTCGTCATAGGCCGTTCATGTGAATCTCACCAAATTTGGTAGATGTCATCTACAGACAATGCTGACAAAAAGTTATCAAAGGATTTATCTTGAGATAAACCGTTTCGAAGTTACACGTCAATGAACATTTAACACGTAGCTTAAAAAATTTCAAAAGTCCATATCTTGGCTTTTAATTGCTCAAATTTGGTCAAAGTTGACATGCCATCTCTAAACAGCTTTCTTTTCATGTGTACTAAATTTTGTGACATTTCGTCATAGGGGGCGATGTCTATTGGCGAAGCTAGGTGTCAAAAAACAGTTTTTGTTAAATAATTCGTCAACAATTTTGCCCAAGACAACAATTTTGTGTTAGTATGTCGGTGTTACAGAGGTGTATCGGCCCAGCCAATAAACACTCACTTGAAGCACAGCGCCACCTACTGATATGGGTAAAGGCAAAAATTGGGATTTTGAATTGCCAATATTTTGGACTAAGAAGGTAGGAACTGCATAAAATATCTCATGCACGATCAACACAAAGACCTCTAAAAGCACAGCACATGCCATAAAATTGGGCCTATAGCAGCCGCTGTAATTGTACAAAATCTCATTTTGCCTATTCCTTTCAGAAATCACTCCTACACACTATACAAACACACACAATGTCATTCATTCAAAACCCACATTCATGCCCACTTCCAAGAAATCATTTCCACATAAATTCTCACCTCCCAACACTGCTCTTCCACACACTCATCATACCAACAGTTCCCACATTTCAATACACTGCGGCGGTCATACCATGTACCGCTATGCGGTACATCTAGTTTTCATACAGAGGGTCTGGCTGTGCTTCCATTGACATGGACGACTCCGGTAGAATCTTTACCGAGCCAATCAGCAAACAGGGGGGTGTTTGTGAGCGATGAGGTCGACTTTGTGCTACATTTGAACTGTAGTGCGTAGGCAGGCTTATAGCCAGGCTAAATGCATGCCTCACAACCGCACATTAGGAATTGGGTAAAGGCAGATCCAATTGTTTTAAACTTCGGCAGAATCTACACCTCCAGGCAACAATTGTTTCTCAATGCAGCTCTGCCAGACTTTGTATGAAATTAATTGTAGTAGGAGGAGTTGGTTTACCAGGCTACTTTTTGCCTTCTCTGCTGTATGTGTCCTTGTTCAGGGCTTTCAACTGCTTTGCTTCTGCCTTCGTTGTGGTCTTCGTTCCTCCTTCAAAGTATAATAGATGGGTGAGGAGGTAGTGGTGGTTTGGGGGCTTGTTGGAGGCTTGTTGGGGGCTTGGTGGTGGTTTGGGGGCTTGTTGGAAGGCAGGTTGGGGGCTTGGTGGTGGTTTGGAGGCTTGTTGGAGGGCAGGTTGTTGAGCATGGTACGGTGCAGCACAGGGCACATCGCCCGGTGTTTAGCACTTTTGCAATCACAACATTAATAATCTCAGAGGGTTCAAAATGTGTATTGATCCTACTGTATGACTCAGTGCACTAAGTAGCACTCAGTGAGATCACAACAAGCAGCCCATTATTCATTCATGATAACATTGTAGCAAACGGGCAGGGGTGCGTTTCCCAAAAGCGTCGTTGCTAACTTCCTTAGCAACTTCGTAGGTTTGAATGATGGTCTTACCACACTGCTGTTTCCCAACACCATCGTCCAGACTTAGCAACCAACGATGTTTACAACTACAGTAGTCCGATGGATCGTTCAACGACGCAAGTGTTTCCCAACAACAAAGTCTGGACGAACCATCGGAAGTTCCATCGTGAAGCTGTGCAGTTGGAACGATTAGCATGGACCTGTCATGAGACCATCGTGTTTGTTCACGTGACGTCTTGCTCGTCACCTTTGGCCTTTTTGTGGCGGATTAGGCGGCTGTCTGTGCGTTACTGCCACCATCTGCATAAATGTTGTTACTCCCAATTCACTTAATTTTCGGTATTTCATTGCCAGATCATGTAAAAAGAAGGTAAAAAAACACACCCGATAACACACAAAAAGCTGTTGCAAAATGTGGTTGGATAAAAGTTAATGTACGTCAGTGATCTTAATGAGCACTTTTGTAATATTGTGATGTATGTGCACTGATTACTGACCCACAAGCACGGTTATTCCATTGCCCCGTAGATCATTTTCACCTGTTACAAATTGATTATTCTTCGGCAGGATTCGAACCCATATCTTACCGAAAAAGACAACACTTCCTTTGACAGACCGACAAGCTAACCACTCATCCACCTCACCACTTACCTACATGGAGGGAGTATTTACTGTATATTTATAGCTGTTGGTCCATGCAGTATAAATTAAATACACAGACATATGATACAAACTGACAGTCAGTTGTTACTTTTAATGAGTAGGGCACATAGTTGTGTTTACGGAGATATCCCAGAGTTTCTACAGCTGTCATACCGGCTTAAATTAAATGAGACTACGTTTATGTCCTTATGTAGATCAATCATTTCTGTCGTTATCCGCAACGAATGCATCCGAATACTCTCCGAGCACTTCTGAAACATCTTTTAGTACTTTGCAGTTTGAACCACCTAAGTCCAAACTAACAACAGTTCAGACTTCCATCGTACTTTGGTGGTTGGAGATTTTCGGGAAACAGTCGGTTGTGGGGTGCTGAGTAGTTTGAACCTACATTGTACAACAGTGGTTTAATGCTAACCTCCGTCGTTGTTTGGGAAACGCACCCCAGGACTGATTCTAAACAGAGGCGGAGCCAGAGGTTGTGAACATCCGGGGCTTAGCCCAGGGGGGGGGGGTGGTTGGGGTTCTGGGGGTCCTCCCCCAGAAAATTTTGGATTTCTTAGATGCAATTTCCTGCATTCTAGTCCATTTTAGAGGGATCTGTTAGACATGTCAAATCCTAAATCCCTTCTAATTCATAGCCTATATTCTCAGTTGCATGGCCTGCACAAGACAATATGGAAAGAAACAATAACCACTTCATTACTGACTTCTAGAGATTCTTATGTAAACAATAGCAAAATTGAGACTCATGTTATACTAACTTTCAGTAGATTCAAACTGGGACTGCAGAGATGGATTACTTGTTTGCTTTTTTTGTATGTTAGAAGTGGTATAAATAGACTGACAGACACAGTTTCACTGCACTTTCTACACTCACTTTCTTCACTATAGACCTATGCATGTGTGACATTAAAATATCCTCACTGTGCTTAGTGAAGTGAACAATAGGCCCATGATTTTGTAGCTAAGTATGCTGTTGCATATACTTTCCACTAGATGGCAATCAACGCTCAGGAATGGAGAAAATTAGTAGTTAATGTATCATAACACCTTTAAAGTTATTCTTCACGTCCCTACGGAAGCCGAGAGAGGCCATGGTCTCAATCATTTTTTCCACATTGTTATCCCAAGATAACTGGATAATTAATTAGAGATCTTGAGAAAACAACACAATGAATTAATGATCTTGAGAAAACAAAACAACTATTCAGTGATCTTGAGAAAACAAAACCATTAATATTTAATGATCTCGAGAAAGCAAAACTATTATTTCATGATGTAGAGATTGATTATGGGTAATTCAGGTAGCGGCACCAAGACGTGAATGCTGACTTCGGGCTATTTCTCATTCTTTGTAAACGCAACTTTAGTCGGATTCTCCTGGCCCGTTCATAAGTTTAGAGATAAAACCTACAACCTCAGCTGGATTACTGTATCTCCGTCAGTAGAGACGAAGCCGGGCCAGTCTTCTGCGGAGGTGGCGCGGACTGATTTTGACAGTATCCCTTATTAAAAGACTTAATGCAATCTCTGCCTGTGTCAAACCCTGATCAAAATATTGCCTTATTAGGTGATCGACCATTCCAGACATTCTTGACTAAAGTTGCGTTTACAAAGAATGAGAAATAGCCCGAAGTCAGCATTCACATCTTGGTGCCTGTTTTCTCGAGATCTCTAATTAATTATCCAGTTATCTCGGGATAACAATGTGGGAAAAAATGATTGAGACCATGGCCTCTCTCGGCTTCCGTACGTCCCAATTTCATTAACTCATTAATTTTTTCCTCGTACTTCATTTCAGAATTCTGTACAAAATAAAAAGAACTACGAGGGGCTGGTTTACCAGGCTAGAATTATTATAGCAGCCTAACCTAGCTAGCCGAAAACAGCCAAACTGTGGCTAGTAGCCTACCCTACCAAACGTCAAGACTGCCGTGCTAACCCAAAATAACGTTTTAATCACTGACCTGAAACGTGTGACAACTTACTGGCTGCTGCTGATGACAAGGTACCAGTAGTTTTTTAAAAGAAATTGTCTTATGTCCATGGTTGAAGGAAGACAGACGAGTTCTGACAGACGAGCGTAGACTGTACAAAGGAGACGTTAATGTTTAGAATTAGAACACATGCACGCCCTTGTTTTAGTGGGATTCTATTTTTCTAGTTTGGTCACGTTAGAATAACAGCATTTTAAGAATGAGGGAAATGTGGGTTTTGTTGTAGGCTATTTAATGTAATTTACAGGGAGCATATTCTCAGGGTTGTCATGATTTTTTAAAGCTTAAAAAGATTCGGGGCTTTTGACGTGAGATTCGGGGCTTCAGCCCCAAAAGCCACCCCCTAGCTCCGCCCCTGATTCTAAATGGGACTGATTGTAAACAAGGACAGAGTTGGATGTCTTCTGCATAGGTGTGTGTGTCAAGGATCTGTGCCTTGCTTGTACTTTTACAACATCACTTGAGACTACCCTGCCATAAAAAAAACACATGATGACAGCATCTGCCATGAAATATTTATGACATGATGATGCCTATTACCAGGGCTCAAGTGTGATGAGTTCCCACAAAAGGTGGGTCAGAGTTGTAGCCGGTGGTTGGTAGTAATCCATCAGGCTGCTCTGTCACTGGAACACAGTTTGCCTCCTCTGCCTTCCTACATTTGGAGACAAGTCTTCAAAAATAGAGGCTCATCCGCTACACTCTGTACAAGTCTGTCTGACTGATGAGCTGTCTAGAGCACAAAAATACATTTGACATGCACTGACACTTCAGCCTGACAGTGAAAAATAACCATTTTTTTGGCTCTGATTTGTTTGTGTGTGTTTTCTGATTACATTTGATTGGATATGAAACATCTTCAATCTATAATGTTTACACTAGGCAGGCAAATGTATAATCCTCAGTAAGCTCTTTGCTTTTTTTGTGTATAAGCTGCAGCTTAAGCTAAATTCATAAACAAATCAATAAATTCACTGCTAATGTTAGCGCTCTTACTTTCATCTTAAGTTATAATAATGTAAACTGCAGCATTTAATATTTGGAGATTCTAAATATTACTTACAATCTTTAAAGTTCTGAATGGTTCTGCAGAGAGTGAAAACCATTACAACCATTACATTATGTAAAAGGTTCTTCACATTAAAAATGGTTGTACAGAGCCTCAGTTAATAATGAGCTATGCTGTCATGTCGGCATCAAATAGTTCTTTAAAGAACTCTTGCCTTGACGGTTCTTTGAAGCACTGAAAAAGGTTCTTCAATGGCAACACTCTGAAGAACCGGTACTGGCCCCATCATTTTTACAGTGTAGAGTTTACAAATTAATGGTTCATAGATATTTAGGTGTGACAGGATTTTATTGATGTGGGGATTGATGATTGGATGTGGGTATCACCTGACTGGTAAATGTATGTGGGACGAAACGGAAGGGGGAGGTATTGATTAAACAGTTGTTCAAGAGCACCCGTCTCGTTCTTAGCTTGTTGTGTGTACCTATACCACCTGTACACGAACCCTCAAAGTTTGCAATAATAATAATAATAATAATAATAATACATACGTTTTATGGAGTGCTCTTCTTGACACACAGAGACACTTTACAGGCAATACACACACACACACACACAGTATACACACACACACACAGTATACACACACAAAAACACACACAGAGGAAAAAAAGCGATTTGGAGGAAGAGAGGGTGGGCGGTGCTGGAAGATAGGTATCAGGTGTTGTATGTGGTCTTGAAGAGGTGGGTTTTGAGTTGGTGTTTAAAGAGATACTATGCGTGATCCTAACGTGATCCTGCTTCTTGTGATATTTTTTAGACTTTGTGAGTCTGAGAGTGCCGTGATGGACACGCAGATATTGCAAGGGGGCAGTCGAGAAAGTCTTCATTTGCCTTGTAATGATTTATTTAGGCATCTTCCGACTTATGAAGATGATTAACTTGAAAAGGTTGGATAGTGCTGCTTTAAGTCTATGCATATTAACATAGGCAGAGAAATACTCATGCCGCATTGACAGAACCGAGTTCTACATACACAAACTCATACACAGACATACATGCTGTTGCAATGTACCTGTGCTTTGAGCAATAGTAAGCTGTAAGCTGCAGAATAGATTGTAATGTCAGGTCTAAATGTCTGAAATTCATCTGAGGCCCCTTTGGCCCTGAAGGGTGAGATAACGTGAGCAGTAAGAACATCTAACTAAACAAGCAGACCAAGAGCAAGACCTCACACACAAGACCACAGTGAAGGGTTTGATGCTTTGCAGAGTGTACACACATGCACACAACCACACACAGACGCACACATACACACACACACACACGCACACGCACCCACGCACGCACACACACACACACACACACACACACACACACTCAACTACTGGGGGAAATGTTCTGCACTGCGTCTGTTAAATGTAGACATGTATTAATGTTGCACAACTGTGGTATCTGAGCCGCAACTCAGCTCGTTTCACAGGTACACAAGAAACATCTGAGGGACTGTCACCACAGCTTCGAGGTGTGTGTGTGTGTGTGTGTGTGTGTGTGAGGGACTATTCTGGGCATACAGACGTGTTAAGTGGTTGGGACCCACACCGCCCTGGAGGTGAGAAATCTCTGGATGTAAAGGTGTTTTTGTGCAACAGCTAACATATGACAGTTAACACAGATTGTCAATTGAAATAATCTCATCAGTAAATCATATAGCAGAAAGCAAATGATAGACAGACAGAAATAATCTCATCAGTAAATCATATAGCAGATGATGAAACAAATCATAGACAGACAGAAATAATCTCATCAGTAAATCATATAGCAGAAAGCAAATGATAAACAGACAGAAATAATCTCATCAGTAAATCATATAGCAGATAATGAAACACATGATAGACAGACAGAAAGACAGCAGGCAGAGAAGTAGCTAAAAAATATCATACCAAAGGACAGGCAACAGGCAGATGGATGTAGATATGTTTATAAAAGATTTACTGATGAGAAATAATGTAAAAATAATGCTTAACAAATGATAAACAAAGTGTTAACTAACAGGTAACAAATGCATAATAAATGCTTCGTAGCAGCTGTGGCCTAGTGGTTAGAGAGTTGGTCCTGCGATCGGATGGTCGCTGGTTTGAATCCCATTCCAGTACGAAGAATGGGGGTGGGGGAGTAAACAACTAATGCTCTCCTGCACCCTCATCCATGGCTGAAGTGTCCTTGAGCCAGGCATCTAACCCAACATTGTTCCAGGGACTGTAACTGACACCCTGTACCTACATAAATAAAATGTAAATAACTGAACGTCGCTCTGGATAAGAGCATCAGCTAAGTGTAATGTAATATAATTCATAGGGATTACATACTATAAAGTACTACCCACTGTTGAGTCTGTGTATGAACAATAGAGGTGGCTGTCTATGAAGCACGTATCTGTCCATGTCTACACGACTGCAATTCTTTTCATGTTTATATGTGCCCAGAGTTAATGAAGATGAATGGAGCTCATTTATCAAAAATACTCATACGTCTTTTCATTTATAATGTAGTCACAGCTTGTTGCCATTAACAATACACTTCAAGTCATGCATTCTTAATGGGTCGTTTTAATGAATGCTACCAGTAATTAAAGGCAATGAATGCTTTTGTTCAATATGGAAAGTGAAAATGATATCAGTGTGCTGCAGAAGCGAAAGGAAGCCATGTTAGTCATAGATGATGAAAGGTAATCACATTAAAACCCCACTAGTAATGGGTCATCATGGCCTTTGCCCTGCGCCACCTGCCCATCACTGGCCCATCACAGTGACCTGAGACCCTAAGAGGTGGCGATGCCTCGACAAGTGGACAAATACTGGCCATTCTGTCAGGCGTTCTCTTCCCTCTCCCATTTGTCATTCTCGGTGCATCCATTCATTTTTCAGTTTGACACGTATTACCTCCATAGTTCAGTAAACTGTTTCCCTCTCTCTCCTTCTCTCTCTCTCTCTCTCTCTCTATCCCTCCTTCTCCTTTTCGCACAGGCTTTTTGTGTCTTTCTGGGTCATATGATTCTCAACTCAGCTTTCATAAGAAAAATACACAATTCAACACATTCAAGTGACAGATTTGTTTGGGAAAAATAGAAAACTTTTTTGTGAGCTACTTTTAAATTCTATTTAAGTGTCAGAATTGCAATGAACAGATTGGGCTTTGACAGGGACGGAACCGAGAAAAAAGAATGA
Source organism: Coilia nasus (assembly GCA_027475355.1). Taxonomy (NCBI): domain Eukaryota; kingdom Metazoa; phylum Chordata; class Actinopteri; order Clupeiformes; family Engraulidae; genus Coilia; species Coilia nasus. The sequence continues at coordinate 34,450,902 of CM050216.1, forward strand.
ACTGCGAGATGAATCTTGCACACCACTTGGGGGCGCTCTTTTGTCCTTTTCTGTCTTTGGCATTGCCCACACATCTCTCTCATTCTCTCACTCTCATTCTTTTTCTATCTATCTATCTATCTATCTATCTATCTATCTATCTATCTATCTATCTATCTATCTATCTATCTGTCTGTCTGTCTGTCTGTCTGTCTGTCTGTCTGTCTGTCTGTCTGTCTGTCTGTCTGTCTGTCTGTCTGTCTGTCTGTCTGTCTATGCCGGGTGGGGTGACTTCTCCTCCCCTTCACTACACTATCTATCTATCCATCTATCTATTGCTTGCTTGCTCTCAATCTGTACCCCTCAGTGCTTCTGAAATAAGGGCATAATGCATGTGTAATTGATTGGGAGAGATCCGTAGCGAGAGGGGAAAGGTTGCCTGTATCCTCTTCCGGCCTCAGCTGCCTGATGTATGCAGACATTTTTGGGCTGTTGTTCCCCACAGAGCCTCTGCCATCTCTTCTTCATAGCCTCTGCTTAGGTATTTTGGGTATTTAGGAAAGTGTGGAAGAGTCTGGAAAAGGTCAGTGAAGGTTGTCTGGCTATTGTTGATTGTAGATAGCGGATGGCATTTCAGCTGTCTTGGCTGCAGAAATATGAGAGGCCCCATCTCTCAACGCTGCTCTACTGTGTGCTCACAGCCCACACACACTCCTGGGACACACACACACACACACACACACATTTACATACTGATACACAAATACACACATATACACATACATGCATGAACACTCACACACACACTGCATGTAAATATGCATTCATAAAAATAGCACGCATGCACAACACAAAGTCAAAAACCAGAATAAACTGACACAACTGACTCAGAGAACACTACCTGAGACTCCAAAACCACTTCAGAAATACACACCTACACACTTTTTTTGCTATGCAGCTATTCTACCCCTCTCGTCCTGCTCTGTCCTCTGTCTGTCTCACCCCCTGCTCCTCCCTTCTTCCGCTAAGGTGTCCCCTGCACAGGTGAGGGGTTCAAGAGTTGAGGGGTTCAACATCCCACACCTTCACCACCTGTGCGGCTCCCTGATCCAAACCCTCCACCTGGACGACAGCTGCACACCATCGCAAACATGCAGAGCTCCACAAAACGCTCTTTAGACAGCACTAAAGCAGAGAGAGGAAGAGAAGGAGAAAAAAGAGTCACTAAGGGAGTGAGTCAGATAGTGGATGAATGAATCTTTAAATGACGAGTCAATGAGTGAGTGAGTGAATGAGTCAATGAGTGAGTGGGTCAATGAGTGAGTAAATGTGAGTGAGTGAGTGAGTGAGTGAGGGACTGAATAAGTGAGTAAGTGTGAGTGAGTGAGTGAGTGAATGAGTCAATGAGTGAGTTGGTGAATGAGTGAATGAGTGAGTAAATGTGAGTGAGTGAGTGAGTGAGTGAGTGAGTGAGTGAGGGACTGAATAAGTGAGTAAGTGTGTTAATGAAAGAGTGAGTGAGTGTGTGAGTGCTTGAGTGAATGAGTGAATTAATATGTATAAGTATGTGAGTGAGTGAGTGAGTGAGTGACTGACTGACTGACTGACTGACGGACTGACTGACTGACTGAGTGGCTGAGTGCGTGAGTGTGTGAGTGAATAAGTGAGTGAGTGAGTGAGTGTGAGTGTGTGAGTGAATTAATGAGTAAGTATGTGAGTGAATGAGTGAGTCACTGACTGACTGACTGAGTGCGTGAGTGTGTGAGTGAATAAGTGAGTAAGTGAGTGAATAAGTGAGAGAGTGAGTGAGTGACTGAATGAATGAGTGATTGAGTGAGTGAGTGACTGAGTGATGAAGGGAGGAGAAAAGCTATCAGACTCAGCGGGAGAGACAGCTAAAACACTTGTTAAGTTAAGCACATCAAGGTACATCAAAGAATAACATAATAGTTTCAAGTTTAACATCTATCCAGGGAGTGCTTCTAAGACACCAGATCCTGTTAAGTAAGGGATCTTGAGGTGTGTACATGGCAGGGATCGTTCTCACTCTCAGCACACATCACATTGCAACTGCATCAGAGTCCTTTGATGGGTTGGGATGTGAAACATGAGCAGCATGTGGTCAGGGCTTGTAGTGAGCAGTGGGAAGATCAACACTGATGCAGAGGTCATGAAGTGCCTCAGGGATCCTCTATGCACAGAAAACGGTTACAGCAAAACAGTAGGGCAACTAATCTCCCTTAAGACTCAAGAACTGTGCATGGAAAGGGGTAGGGAGCTAAGGATGGTGTGTGTGTGTGTGTGTGTGTGTGTGTGGGTGTGTGGGTGTGTGTGTGTATCTGTGTTACTGTATGTGCAGGGTGTGGGGGGGTGGTGGTGGAGGGCTGTGCTGGATGGTTGTGGAAAGCGCAAAGTTACACAACCGCCCCCATCAGGCCTGCGGCTGTTACTGCGGTTGTGTTTTTTTTTAAATGCACTCCGTAGAAGAATATGAGGAAAGAAGCCAGAGCTGAGACAGCCCATCCATCTCCATTCCTCGTTCAAGACTAATCGATGGAGAGGATCCACAGCTGAGAGGGCCTGGAAAAAAGGCTGGCGACAATGCTCCGGGACAGATAGGTTAAGATTATTGGCATGTTTTCTCTGAGACAGCACACTGTTTGACGGGGGATTATTGAGTAGAGCTGAAGATGATAGGTGAGGTGTACCGCCACCTCTTCTCCTGCTGCTTCTCTGCTTTTGTGCCTGCCTGCAGTGCTTCAACACGTTGTGCAAAGGACAATGGAACTGCCCAAATGTAGCCTGGTAAACCGGCCCCTCGCATTTCATTTCATTTTGTAAAGAGGGTCTGGCAGTGCTGTATTGACAAACGATTTCTTCCTGGAGGTGTGGACTCTGCTTAAGTTTAAAGAAAGCGAGTCTGCCTTTACCCAACCGATAACGTGTGGTTGTCACGTATGCAGTTAGCCTGCCTACGCACTACAATTCAAATGTAGCACACAAAGTCAACGTCATCACTAACGTCATCACTCCATCTGTTCGCTGATTGGCTACGATTGGCTGGTACCTAGTATAGCAATGTCAATGGCAGCAGGGCCAGACCCTCTGCACAAAATGAAATGAAGTACGAGGGGCTGGTTTACCAGGCTAGCCCCAGTGTGCCGTTAAACCCTTAAGCGTAACGAATGGAAAGCCTTTTCGCCTTCCATACGCTTCATGGGCACTGTGCTCCACTGCACGTGCTGACTGAATTCATTTTGCTAAGAGCAAGCGGCACATACACAGCGGCAAACACACCGCCATCCACCCCCAACCGCCCCCATGCCTGTCTGCTGTCTCTGCTAAAATGAGATGGACAGTCTTGTCAGCCAGAAGCACTATGACCTTTGGAAACAATAAAGGAGCCATCAAGGGGTTGTGCCATCTCCCCAGCCGGCCCCTGTGAGTTATGGCCCGTGCTGCACACCGACAACACTGTGCCATAGTGTGCCACGAGTCATGTGTTCCCAAACGGCACAGGGGACAGCACCACCACATGGCCAGAGGCGGCACGGTGTCACTCACTCCAAATTGGCCCTCGGAGGACCTCCTCTCCTGACCGGCTACAGTGCCTGTGTGCCATGTAATGACTTACGCAGCAGACAAGTGACCTGTAACAAGTAACCCAGCAATAACAGTAGAGAAAGGAAAATGTAAACAGCAGTTCTTTTTTTTTCTTTCTTACTGTCTGTCCTCTGAACGGAGGACCTGGGTGTGTCATGATGAAACAAAAGGAATACAAAAGTGGATCCGAAAGTCAGAACACAGCTCTCTCAGGGGGGTTCGCTCTTGCGGAGCACAGTAAATTGCATGCCTCGTCGATGATCTTATTCGTATATCGGCTTTCCCTCTCCCCCACCCCCATGCCCCCAAGGGCTTATGGGTAATTATATCAGCCTGAGAGGCAGACATGTCATTCCTGAGGGCAAGGTGACAGCAGGGAGGAGGGGGGTGGGTGGGGTGGGGTGGGGGAGGGTGACTGTCATGGTGGGAATGTTGCAGTGGTTGTGTGGCACTGGAGAGGGAGCGGCAGGGGGGAGCGGGTCAGGCAAAGCTTCTCCACACAGCTGGCTGTAGGATGCTCCAGGCAGCAATGACGCAATGTCAAAGGAATCGACTGGCCGTATGGGAAATACACAGAGGGTGTGTCTGTTTGTTTGAAATATCTGGTATATCTGCTACTACTATTTACAATAAATAAATAAAAGTGTCAGAGAGCAGAAAAGATGAGGATGGGAGCCCTGATGATGGGAGAAAATAAGTTAGAAACAAGACAAAACACACACAGACACAAACAATATAAAAGAATGGGAAAAAATGTCACACTTCATTTGGATAGTCCTACAGATGAAAGTGAAAATAAAAACAAAAGTGAAAATGACTTTTTTAAAAACAGCTTTAGCCTATGTGAAATGAACTATGTCTAGCTCCAGTCCATGATGCTCCTATAACAAAAGTCATCTCTCCACATACTCACCGGCCAATCAGATGCCTGGACAAAGCTGGCAGTGCAGACCAGACAACAGACAAGAGCCAATGAAGTGAAGAGGCAGACCAGAGGCAATGAAATATAGAATAATCTGAAGCACATTTGTGCCACAGTTAATAGAACTGCATGACTGTGGCCATTACTGCTGCCACAGTGCTGTGCTGTGAAGGCAGCTAAAAGTGAATTGATTTTCTTGGCTGCATGTGTCGTGGGAGCAACGCCAGTGGAGAGTAGACATTTCCTGCCTTGCATTTTTGTGAATCACAAGAGGGACAGCATGACATTATAGTTGCAGTAGGGCGAAAGAAAAAAATGACTCCACATCCAATTTGTGATTTTATGGATGACAGTAAAGTGGAACTGCATTGATGCTTCTCAGCATATAGTAAAAAGTGTGTGAAATCTGATGTAATTAATCTTGGATGACTTCTGAACTCCCCACTGTTCCCATTCATGTCCTCTGTACTGCCCGAGAGCGAACACAGAGACACAGAGAGCTCAGTGGCAGAGCTCATGCAATCAACAGCGGACACATGAAAGGCCTCTGATACACAGGGCTTTGCTTTGCGGCACTCCAGGCCTTTCCAGGAACAGCACTCAGCTAATAAGCTTGGTCTGGGTGCTACTGTACGGAGAGCACTGTGTGTGTGTGTATGTATGTGCATGTGTGCGTGTGCGTGTGTGTGTGTGTGTGTGTGTATGTGTGTGTGCATCTGTGTGTTTTTGTCTATGTGTGTATCTGTGTGTGCGTGAGTGGCCATATGTGTGTGTGTATGTATGTGTGTGTGTGTGAGCATCTTTGTGTTTTTGTCTATGTGTGTATCTATGAGTGCGTGTGTCTGTGTGTGTTTGTGCGTGAGTGTGTATCTGTGTGTTTGTGCGTGAGCGCCCATATGTGTGTGTGTGTATGTATGTGTGTGTGTATGTGTGTGTGTGTGTGTGTATGTATGTATGTGTGCAGGCCTTAACCCCCCCCCCCCCTCATGCTCAGTCAGGTTCTCCCCTCGTGGGATTCTCCATATGGTGATGTGAACAGCTGGACCTCCTCTAGGGCTTTGGATTGGTGTGTTTGTGTGTCTGCCTCTATATCTCAGAGAGAGAGAGAAAAGGGAGAGAGAGAGAGAGAGAGAGAGAGAGAGAGAGGTGGGAGGTTAAGGTTTTCTCTGTTCTATGCCTAAAGAGTTCTGCCCTCCATCCTCTAATTAAAGTGCAGCCCTTAGAGACACAGTGGAACATACTAGCGTGTTCTCTTTGATCTAAAAGAACGGGCGTACATTGCGTGTTAGATAAGCTGAGATAAAGTGCCTGCTCACAGAGGAGGGTATCCCAGTATCTTCATCACCTCTGCCAGCCTGCATTTGCAAACGGGTACCATTATGAGTAATGCTCCTGTGAATAGACTGGAGGTAGAATTTCTACAAGTGACACTCTTTAGCAAAGAAGCCGGATAGCAGTGAGACTCTTGAGCTTTGCTGTTTGGTTTTGTAAATGGCAGAGAAAGCGAAACAGGAAGACACAGAGAGGGGGGAGAAAGAGAAAGAGGCAGAGGCATCGCTAACTATTGAAAACATTCGGGGCTGTAGCCCAAAAGTCCTTTTTATGTGGGGGTTCAGGGTTCTCCCCAGAGAGTTTTTGAAAATCGGGCTGATGAACATGGAATTTTCAAGTAGTTCAACGATGAAAGGAAAGGCCAATCATCATGACTCACGTCAGGGCATGCCAAGTAGTTTGATGTCCACATTAAAGATAGGATAGCCTGTAAGGAAGTGAACATCTTTTTAATTTTTTTTTTTTTTTGATGGCATAGAGATCTGGGGCTACTGTAGCCTTAAATGCCCAGGTCTAACAACGCCCATGGAAGGACAGAAAGAGAAAGAAAGTGGGAGGCCGAGAGAATGCCAAAAGGACAAGGAAAAGCATGATAATAATGATGAGGGACAGGAAGTTAGCATGATAATAATGACGAGAGACAGGAAGTTAGCATGATAATAATGACGAGGGACAGGAAGTTAGCATGATAATAATGATGAGGGACAGGAAGTTAGCATGATGATAATGATGAGGGACAGGAAGTTAGAGAGAGACAGACAAAGAACAAGGGACTGGTGCTATGGCCAAGCAGAGAACGCACAGAGCTGGACGTCCATGGTTGCACTGTGTGGAGAAGAAGAGAGCGAGATGAGGCCATTTAGTCTCTGCTGACTGGACAGCTGGCTCTCAAGCACCTGCAAGGCCATTCAGAACCTGTCCCAACAAAGCCTATTGCAATGATAGCAATGAGCAGGGAACAAGAGTGGGTGAGTAAAGCAGAGCTGAAGCAGAGAAGAGAGGAGAAGAGAAATGAAGAGAAGAGAAGAAAAGAGAGGAAAGATGAGTAGAAGATAAGAGGTGAAGATAAGAAAAGAGAAGGGAAGAAGAGAGAGTAAGAGCTAGGAGCGAAGGGGAGAGGAGAAAAGAAGATGGAGAAGAAGAAGAGAGAAGAGATGAGAGGCAAAGAGAAGAGAGGTTATGAGGGGAGAGGAGAGGAGAAGAGAGGAGAGGAAGAAAGAGAAGACAGGGGGTGAGTGCAACCAAGCATGAATCCCTCAGGTTTTTCATTCAAGTGGGAAAATAGCAAGAAAGGCTAAGAAAGTGAGAGTTTGCCCATCCCAAGTGCAACAACGCAAAATTGACAATCACGCAAGCTGACGTACTGTTGGATTTGAAGTGTTTGACCTACAATGACCACATCTCAGAAGACTGGAGGAAGAAACAGAGGCCTTTTTGCTCAGTAGGGAGTGGTCGACTAACTTGGACCCATTTGGCAATGGTACCAGTTGCTAAAAGAAATTGTGTTGTGGTTTATTTTGATAACTTAGCAAAATTTGCTGTGTCAGATATACACCAGAGTCGTTCTGCTACAGATTACATCCCGCTACCCCTTACCTAGCAAAGATCGTAGATTCATTTGCTCTGATAACTTTCTACCCAACCAACAGTTGCACCCATACAGCCCCTGAACTTCATGAAACAGAAAAGAAGCACACACACATAGTAGGAACATTTTATGAAATATATATATATTTTTTTCTTCTTCTTCTTCTTTTGCTGGTCTTGTATATATGCTTACCCTTGTATGGTACCTGGTCACAGTGTTTCTGTCTTCTTGTTTTGTTTGTTTCCCAAAAGCTTTAATAAAAAGTGAATAAAATAATAAAGACACATAACTAAACATTCAGAGGGGGACAGTAACTAAGTAAATTTACTCAAGTACTGTACTTAAGTACAATTGTGAAGTATCTGTACTTCAAGATACAAACATTTTGGCAACTTGTGACTTTCACTTCACTACATTTTTAAGACAAATATTGTACTTTTTACTCCACTACATTTGAAATGTATATGAAGTACTCATTACATTGATAAGAGGTGAATGCGCTCAACTCCTGTAGTATGATCAGTACAGTTCCTGTACACGTTACATTGAAACATGGCTTTTAAGTGATTTTGCAATAATGTGATTCGCTGTCATATCAAATTCTGAAGTGTTTTTACTTTCAGTCACTGAATTTGAACTTGGCAATGATCATGATGGCAATGGCAGATAATGACAATTCTTTATCAAAACATTTGTGACTATTATATAGTTGGAATGAGACAAGAGAATCACTTGACAGTCAGCACACATCTTTACAACTAAACATTACATTTACCACTCCAATTGAGTTATTGTGTTTGTGTTCAGGTGTTTCAGATTTGTTAGTAGAGAATGAATAACAGTAATAATTCCATTGATGGTTTTAAACATGGACTAGGAATTATACTCTCCCAAAGGATTTTTTTTAAACTACAGAGCTTCGCCAAGTTCATATTGTTTTGTAATTTACACCATTATCTTAAATTTCAGCAACTATACATGGACTTACTTGATATATGATAGAAACCAGCAATGATTATTTGCAATGAGCTAGGCTATATTGACTGCAAGTATCCTTATTGGAAGTTTATTTGCATCTAATTTTTATATTAGGGTACATTATCAAAAAAGAAGGAAAAAAGATATTTGTACTTTTAATACTTAAGAATTAAAAAAAACACCTTTGTACTTGTACTTGAGTAGAAAATTGGCAAAGCAACTTTTACTGTGGAGTAATATTTGACTAGGAGTATCTATACTTCGACTTAAGTAAAGGAATTGTGTATTTTGTCCACCTCTGCAAACATTACACTCTCTCTCTTTCCTCTCCATCCACCAAATTGAAAACCTTCATACAGCCATTGAGGTCAGAGTTTGTCTAAGTGTGTGTGTGTGTTTGTGTGTATGTGTTTGAGAGTGTACGCTTGAGAGAGAGAGAGTAGAAAGAGTAAAGCACTTTTAGCGAACATAGGGTGAAGTATTTGTGTAAGCTGATTACCAATAGTGAGTACTCTGGTGCCACCAAGTGGTTTATTGTAAAATGACAAACTTCGGCACACAGTATTGCCCCGGCACTCTCCACATGTCGGTGTCTCTGCGTGTTTTATCTGTTTCGACAGGAATGCTGCCAGGGTGCAACTGTGGTGTCCGATCTCTCTTGCGAGGGTGTCTGAATCACCACTGCTGTGTCTCTGCCCACCACAGCCTTCTGGGCACGTGCCTCTCTGCGTGCATCCACGCCCACACACACACACAGACCCCTACACTTACACAGAGAGAGAGAGAGAGAGAGAGAGAGAGAGACAGAGACAGAGACAGAGAGAGAAAGAGAAAGAGAAAGAGAAAGAGAGAGAGAGAGAGAGAGAGAAAGAAAGAGAGAGACTCACACTCTCTTTATATTTCTGTAAGTTACTGTAATTTGTGAACTGGGCCCATTTTGTCAAAACACTTTGTCAAAACACAACACACAGTTAACACAACTATATACCCAGTTAACAGAGCACCCCAGATCTATTGCAAAATTATATTCTTCTTTCAAAACTATACATTTATATAAAAATGCTGATTATTTTTTGACCTGCATAGAGTGCAGTAATGGTGGTGTGTGTGTGTGTGTGTGTGTGTGGCCAGTATTGTGGGTATGAGGTAAAACTGGGCAAGGGGCTATGTGGTGGTACAGGTGGTGTGAATGTGTGGTAACAAAGGAATATATATGTAGCTGCTATAGCATTTTCTATATTAGCCAGAAGACAGTTTAAGCTGTCTTAAGTTATTCAAATATATAGCTGATCATATCAATGTATTGAAAATATTACATATGGTCATTAAAATGCCTCTTCATCTATCATCAGACAATTCTGAGCAAAGACAACCAAGTCCTTCAGACTTTTGGAATGATGTTGAGTCTTCTCCTTTGTGTAAACATCTCCAGGATCTCCCTGACGAGTAGGTTATGTCCTACATGTCCTATGTCCTCTAATAGTGCCACAGTTCAACTGTAGATTTACTGACGTATCTCTGCTTTTCCAAGGTAACGGATGGAGTTAAGCAAGGTCATGCATGATGCTGTAAGTATTATTGATTCTGTTTTTACAAATTCTATTCTTCATTAAACCAGATGACGAAAGAGCAGTTTTTGGAGGCATGCATGCCAATTGTGAAGATTGTGACTCTGGGGTCCATGAAGGTGGTTATCCCTGCGTATATAACTAATATGGAAGCTGACATACAAAAGACAATTGTACATATCACAATTTGGATTGTGTACTATATATATTTTTGCAGAATAGATGCATTTCAGTCCAGCTGATCAGTCTAAATAAGAAACCTTTTCAAACGAACAGTGTAGTCAGGTACATTACTGTATTTATTTGTTTTTTCTATTTGCATGTTCCTGAAGGTTTCCTTCATGCCGGCCAAACTATGGGTCAGGAACCTCACTGCCTCAGACCCTGGAGGCTGCAATGGAACTTGCAGCCAAGGATGTCCAGCATGTGTCCTAGAAAATCTCCTGTTAGTGACTGCTGATGAGACACAGGGCTCAGAGAAGCCCATCTCACATTAGCTTATGTGTGCTGTTGCAAAAGAGGCAAAATATAGAATAAGAAAATCCTCTCAAGCTATGCAAAGTCAGCTGTGCAGTGCTTGCGACACGGAGCTGAACGCATGATTCGCAAGGTCAAAAGGACAACTGATGCATGCCTTGCTTTACAGACAGGTCAGGTCGGCGTTCACTCCTGAGAACAGGAATGCTTCTGAAGTGGCTTCTACCACAGCAGAGGCTATGGTTGTTGTTACCAAACCCATGCAGAAACACCCAGCTGATCAAGAGAGTCAGCATGCAAAAGACGTCCTTTGCACTGTGGCAGCAACAGTGAAAATAATAGACACCCAGACCGCTGCTGCAGAGGACACTCCTGATGTACCACCTCCCTCACAATCCCCCAGCAGCTCTGAGATGTGTGATGCACTGCAGGTGCTGACACATTTTCTAAAACAGTCACCGATTTGATGAAGAGTTTTCTCTCGGATAGAAACAGAGGTCCTGATGTCATGTCATTAATTGCCAGTAAAAGCTCATCAGATTCTGTGCTTGACATGAAGGAAAACAAACTTGAGGGAAAAGACAAAAGGCAAAAGACAAAAGGCAAAAGGATGACAGCACCCTTTGAAATGGTGTGCAACTTTGTCGAAGAGGAACTCAGGCATTTGCTTCAACCACATTTTGCGCAGCAATTAAATCATCTTGCAGCTGCCAATCTGGAGGGGGCTAATGCCAATTCAGATGAATGCTTTGCAGGTTCTAAATCATGCACACCACCGCCCTCAAAATCACTCAGCAGCTCTGAGGTATATGATGCACTGCCAGGTGCTGAGAAATTTTCCAGATAACTCACTGATCTGATCAAGAGTTTCCCTTTTGGGTGCACACAGGTCCTGAAGTTATCTCCTCAATTGCTGGCAAAAGCTCATCACATTCTGTGCTTAACATGAAGGAAATCAAACATGAGACAAAAAACAAAAAAACAAATGAAGAATGATGATTCCTTCAAAATTGTGTATGACTTTGCTGAAGAGGAACTCAGGAATTTCCATATTTTGTGCAGCAATTAAAAATAAATTGCATCCGATCGTTTACCTTTGATGTTACAATAAAATGCATGTTTTCACTAACATACCTTTGTAAATTTTATGTTACTCTTCAGAGACGTATATTTGGTAGAGCATAAGTGGGCACTGCACAGGAGAATCAAGGCATCATTAATGTTCTTCTCATGCATTCAGGCATCTATGGACTTAGCCTTGATGTTGGCTTCGATTATTTACCATCAGCTACAAAATAAATGAATAATTGTAATAATAATAATGATTTGTGAAATTCGCCCTTTGTTAGCAGACCGACCTGAGGGCGCCTCAGCCTCTCTCTCTCTCTTAAGGATGGTTCTTCATCGAAGTCCAAGAAATACTCTGCCTTGTCCAAGGTGTTCTTCTGCTGCATTAAGCCAGACTGAACTTTTCAACTCCATACAAATGTCCCAACCTGTTGGGAAAATCTAAATAAAAACTCTGCATGCATGTATTGTGTTAATACAACTCTGTACTGATACACTACACCAGTGATTCTTAAAGTAGGGGTCGTGACCCCCAGTGGGGTCACCAAAAACTTTAGTGGGGTTGCCAAATTATTTTTTTTATGTCGGAAAATAGCTTAGTGAAAATAAGAACAAAATAAATTACTAATAAAATTAAAATCTGTTTTTCATATTCATAGGCGGTGTTAAGAATGTTCAGCCTATGGACAGGGATACGGCTGTTCTGATAGAAACAATGCGGAAAAGAGAGGTATGCAACATGCGGCGCATAGAGAGACAAACAGAGTGAAAAACAAATGTCTGTTTACATTAACTTTGTGTTTATTGGTTAAACATATATATACACCATTAATCTGTGCGTATTAAAATGAAGAAGACTACTTTAGACAGCAATCCGGCTTCCTGTAGGCAGCTGTTATGGTTAGCGGTCTTGTTCCTTTTAAATATTCTATTTTGGAATGTTACATTACATTACATTACACTTAGCAGACGCTTTTATCCAAAGCGACTTACAAAAGGAGGACATAATAGCAAACAGATGTGCAGAGAACATCGAAGGTACCTATGTAAAGAGATGGTTAGTAGAATTTTGTTTAGTTGAGTTTTGTTAAGCAGTCTCGGAAAAGAAGGGTCGAGAGGGAAGTTGCTGCTCTTGTAGGGACTGGTAGGTTGTTCCACAACTGAGGGACAACAACCGAGAAAGGTTTGGAGTGACCTCGCTTTGTCTTGGGAGAGGGTACGGCCAGGCGGTTCGTATTGGAGGATCGCAGCGTTCTGGACGGGATGTAAGCATTCAGTATGAAGTTGAGATAGGTGGGGGGAGATCCAGAAGTGACTTTGTAGGCTAGAGTCAAAGCTTTGTGTTGAATTCTGGCAGCCACCGGGAGCCAATGCAGGTTGATGAAGAGAGGAGTGACATGCGACCTTTTGGGTTGATTGAAAACTAGTTGTGTTGCTGCATTCTGAACCATTTGCAATGGTTTGATTGCACAAGCAGGAAGGCCAACCAGAAGGGCGTTGCAATAGTCGAGGCGAGAGATGACTATAGCCTGAACCAGGAGCTGAGTAGCATATTGGGTCAGTACGGTCTGATTTTTCTAATGTTATATAGCGCATAACGGCACGACCGCGCTACGGAGGCAATGTGGTCAGAAAAAGATAACCGGTCATCAATCACGACGCCGAGGTTTTTAGCAACCTTGTTCGGAGCAAATGTGACAGTGTCCATATTCAGGCTGATATCATGGTGGATTGACTCCTGGGCTGGGATCACCAGGAGTTCAGTCTTAGACAGATTGAGCTGGTGGTGGTGTTCCTTCATCCATGCGGAGAGTGCGGAGAGACAGGCAGAGATGCGTGCAGAGACCGTGGTGTCATCTGGTCGGAACGACAAATACAGCTGTGTATCATCAGCATAGCAGTGATAGGAGAAGCCGTGTGAGCGGATGACGCGGCCCAGCGAGGTGGTGTAGATGGCGAAGAGAAGGGGGCCCAGCACCGAGCACACAGTGGTGTGACCCTAGCCTGTTTGAAGGCGGCTGGAACTATACCTGATGATAGCGAAGCATTCATCACGGACGTGATCGATGGGACTACTGTTGGGGCGATGGCTTGCAGCAGATTCGAGGGGACAGGGTCTAGTGGGCAGGTGGTAGGACGGCTGCCAGTGATGAGTTTGAAGACGACGCTTTCGGAGAGAGGGGTGAATGAGGAGAGTGTTGCATCGTAGACCGTGGGAGGTTGCAGGCTGAGGCCGGGTGGATCGCAGAATTGATTGCTGATAGCCGTTACTTTTTCTGTAAAGGAGGCAAAAGTATTAGCAGTTATATTGGTGGCAGGAGGCAGGGGAGGGGGGTTGAGCAGCGATTTGAAGGCACAGAAGAGTTTCCGGGTGTCAGTGGTGTTGCTGATTTTATTGTTGTAGTAAGCCGTTTTAGCAGTCGTAACCGAGGAGGAGAATGACGCTAGAAGAGATTGGAAGGTCTCTAGGTCTGCCAGATCGCTGGATTTGTGCCATTTTCGTTCCGCAGCTCTGACGGTGGTGCGCAAGGAGCGGATGGTATCTGTCAGCCACGGGCGGGGCTGGGTAGAGCGTGCGGGTTTGGCGGAAAGGGGACACAGGGTATCCAGGCAGGAGGTCAGTGTGGAGCAGAGGGATTCTGTGGCAGCATCGACCTCTAGTGGAGAGAAAGTGTTGGGAGGGGGTAAGGCAGAGGCAACAACAGAGGCAAAGTTAGTAGTAGACAAGTTGCGAAGGTTGCGACGGAAGGTTACCATGGGTGGGGCAGTTGAGGGTAATTCCGAGAGGAAAACCATGAAGCAGATGAAAAAGTGGTCTGATGTATGTAATGGTGTGACTATTACATCATCAGCCTTGAAGTTTTTAGTCAGGATTAAGTCCTGTTGATTACCATTTTTGTGAGTCGGGGGGCTGCTAACCAGCTGTAGGTCAAGTGAGTTGATGAGAGATAAGAAGTCTGTAGCACATACCTTGTCAAGGTGGATGTTGAAATCCCCAAGGACTAGTAGCGGGCAGTCAAGGTCAGGGATGGAGGACAGTAGTGTGTCTAGCTCAGTCATGAAATCACCCAGAGGTCTTGGTGGACGGTAGATGACAACCACCGAGATTTTAAATGGAGCTGTTACCTTGATGGCGTGGTATTCGAACGAGTTTGAGTGGATATTGTCAGGCAGTACGGGAGCGTAGTTCCATTTGGTGTTCACTAGGACACCAGTTCCTCCACCTCGCTTTGAGAGGCGGGGGGCATGGGAGAAGGAGTGGGTCGCGGAAAGTGCAGCCAGTGTCGCAGTGTTTTCTGGTTTCAGCCAGGTTTCTGTGAGGGCCAGCAGATCCAGTGATAGACTGTTGGCGTAGGCAGGGATGAAGTCTGCCTTGTTGACCGCGGATTGGCAGTTCCACGGTCCGACAGACAAGGTGGTGTTGGTGGGTGTGCTGTGTTGGAGTTGTTGGAGATTGAGGAGATTTCTGTGGCGTTGGCTGTAGCGGGGAGGTCTGCGTGTACAGAAGACAACAGGGATTTTGTCGAAACACATTGTGGGTATAAGTGCTATGGGAGAGATGTGACTTACCTTGTCAGTGGACTCGCACAGGTAGACTCGCTTGTCTTTACACGAGGAGGGCTTCACACGAGGAGGGCTACACACGAGGGCTGACGCTTCCGCTGACGCTCCAGCGCAGATGGATCGTTGATATGCGTGCCAGGTGCCACTCTATGAGTACGCCCCTCTCGTTGTGGGAGACAAAGGCAGTAGTTTCGGGGGCGTGGGCTTATTCACACCTCCCCAGAAAGTGCAGGCTCAAAGAATGTGGTCATGTGATACCAGGTGCTAGGTATAGCACAACAGAGTAATGAGAAACTGAAAGGTACTTACGGCCTTCTTGTTCATTCCACACACCCTCTGTGCTTGTCCTGTTGATTAGAGTGTGGTCTGTCAATTTATCCTCTCAGGTAGTGAGTCGTACGCCCCTCTCGTTTTGGGAGACAAAGGCAGTAGTTTCGGGGGCGTGGGCTTATTCACACCTCCCCAGAAAGTGCAGGCTCAAAGAATGTGGTCATGTGATACCAGGTGCTAGGTATAGCACAACAGAGTAATGAGAAACTGAAAGGTACTTACAGACTTCTTGTTCACTCCACACACCCTCTGTGCTTGTCCTGAGACGTTGAGACGTTGGAATGTGGGCTTGGGTGCGCTGGCTGCAAAGCGTCTCGTTTTATGTACAGTATCGACTCTCGTGTAGTCATGATGGAGAAAAAAACACGTTCTGTAGTACAGTTTAAGTGCATATTACACATTTTAACAAACTTCTTTACGCTGTAGTTCATGATGTGGACACACTGGAACGGGCTGCAAAATAAATTGTAACCACAATGACAAATGGGAATCCCTTCCACTTTATTTCAAAGATGAACCCGTCTGTACTTTTCAATTCCCTAACAATGCAAAGCCATGGTAGAACCATCAAAACAACTCCAACACTCATGACTTAGCTCTGAGCATAATTTATTCAAACTAAAGCAGAAACATACCAAGGTTTTAATGTCAAAAAAGCATTTAGGTGAAGCCTGCAGTGCATTTTATAATACTGTGAAATGATCAACACATGAATGGAAACTAAAACAAAAAACCTACAATTAGTAACAATTAAACCAGCCATTAAATAAATACTTAATATAATAAATATTTTTCAAGTGTTAAATTTTACAATGAACCAGAATATACACATCATACAATTTCACATAGTAAAGGTTTATGTGCTCTAGTTTACATTGGTTAACAGCTGGTTGGGAACAAGTTTAATTATGATAAAAGATTATATTACAAAAAAGATCCAAGGGTATTCATATCTATCCCACTCAAACACTTGACCTACATTCTCTCTCTCTCACACACACAAAGGCATACAAACAAACATACACCCCCTATTCAATATACATGAAGAGCGGCACTGCAAGGCCAACTACAGTGTCCGAGAAACACCATCTAGCTACCCTAAGCTCTATGATCGCTTCGTTGCTTTTACAGCAAGACTCCATTGAATTCCACAGGCCCACCATGCAACTGATATAAGCATCATCTCCACTTCCCTCCTCGCTTCTGCCTTCATCACACTGGCAGAGTTTTAAAAGCATTTGGGTGATTTAAGTCGCATTGTTTTCAGTGCCACAAACATGGCACTGGTTATAAACTCAAGGGGTTTTGCACTTCCTAATCACAAATATTAAAACTGCATATGACATCACTGGATATGACATATAATAGCTCATTGTGAATAGCCTACCTTCAAATATTGGTACATATGGTATACATACAGTGTGCTGTAACTTTATGATGTATATTCATTTATATCGCATTTGTTTCTGAGGCGATAACAACTTTAAACAACAATGCGCAACACCACAGCCAGCTTCTGCATTAAATACCCTTCAAAGGAATCTTACAAGTCAAGTCAAGTTACAAGTCCTTACATTAAGGACCGCCACTGCACTCGGGTAGAGTTTTAAGGCGCTTGCAAGCTTCCGTGCACTTTTGATGTGCATGGCATGCACCATGAGAACTGTATCATCTTTCAACGCGCTCTGTGTCGACAAAATGTTGTCTGGCACCAAACTGTGTTTTGATGCATGTGGATGGCGTATGCTCACAACTGAACTCCCACTCCAAATTCCAAAAAAATCCAAAAAGTTCCAAATTCGTCCGAAACTCTCTGCAACATCATTTCACCATTTCTGTGATAATACCGCGAACTTCAGTTGAAAACTTTTCCATAAGGTTTGACACACCTTGGGAATCAAACTACATACTCTGCATGTTCCCAATTTGCAGCTATGGGCTATGCTTTCAATTGTCCAGAAGCCAAGAAGGACAAGCCTCTCACCAACACACCTGATGGTGGGACCCAAGCGCACATGGACACAAGTGGGGAAAAAAGTACACTACTGTGCAAAAGTTTTAGGCTGGTGCCTTCAAACCAGCATCCATTCACACACAAAGGCAGGGATTTTGTAGGATTATAGTCAGGTGTGTGATCAACCAATTACACCAAATTGGTTGTATATGTGAGGAAGCCTACATCCACAGAAGATCTGTGGTTAGTTCTTCAAAATGTTTGGAACAATCTACCAGCCGAGTTCCTTCAAAAACTGCATGCAAATATACCTAGAAGAGTTTAAGGCATTCCTAGTTTACAGCATTTTTTCACACCTGCCTATAACTTTTGCACAGTACTGTACACCTAGGCTACAGGATGTACACTGCACTTGCATGGAAGCATGCAAGAGCCTTTAGTTTTGTGTCTGATGGAGTGGTGTGAGAGAGGGTTATGT
>CM050216.1:34473742-34593742 GCA_027475355.1 Coilia nasus
CTGTGTGAGTGATTGGATGATTTCTCAACATTTGACCACTTCAAAATAGCATATCTGTCCACAACACAGTTCATTGAGCTAAAGAACAATTACATGCACTGTGGCTTTTCCAAATGATTAATAGGTAGCCTAATTAAAAGGCGAAATCAAGCCTAAACGAAAGGCCACTTAAACATCCACTACTTGTGTTATTAGGCTTCGAACAGCTTCACCCTTAAAATCATCCCATGAGGAACATCATAGGGAATTCAATAAGTTTAAATACACACACACACACACATACACACCTGTAACTGGTCTCCCCGAGCGATGAGAGGTAGTCCATAAAGATCTCTTCATTCACCTCCGTGTTTCCAAGTTCCACCACAGAGTCTGGAGGACCCAACATCGTCCCGCCCTTATGTGCAAATACAAAACAACACATGTATACATGAGTTAAGTCATGCCATGAAACTTTCTTCCTTGCTAAGGTCCAGGTCACTTGGAAACTGAGGTAATATCCAGTTTACTGTATTTTTCCTAAGAAGTATGTTTTAGGGTGGGGAAAATATGAATATTATATGTGAACATAACAAAACAAATTGTATTTCTAAAATAACTTTGGAATGTGCTGTGGCTTCTAAAAGTGGGAAGTGGGGCGCAGTTTCTAAAAACAGTAATAATATATATAATGTGTATAGCGGAAATGTAACTGTTGGGTTAAACTGTACCGGAGCACAACTTGAGATGCCTACACCTCCAAAGAAAAACTCTTCCCCATAGACCACAATGGACGTATGCCTGTGAATTGAGAAATCAATCAGTCAAGAAATGATAAAAATGGTCTTAATTACAACTGTACAACAAGGTACATAAGTCAACAATTTCAAATAATTCAGTAATAGACAAAATCAAACAAAAATAAATAAATAAAACAAAATCAGGCTAAACTGTTAGACCTACCAGATTCCATCAAGCTGTTTTCCTGTATGACAGAGAAAATATTAGTGCATAAAATTGTTAGTGGAAACTAAAGTAAATAATTCTCCCAACTCCCATCTGCGCACTGATTTCCTAACGAGAATTTTGTCAGTCAGGTCATAAATGTGTCACTTGTCCACAAGGACTGAAGGCCAGATCCAGCTGACAGCCAGCGACCTACATTACATTTACTGAACCAAAGGCTCAAAGACATCTCTTTGCGACATCCCTCTCTATTGAAGGAGTTAGTAAATTCCATGTACTGGACCGTTACATTATTTTGAAGATTATAACACGACAAAATTACACCCGTTTTCTTCTACAATCTGTTGACCTATTGTGCATTCATGCGAATCAAAATAGGTTTGCCATTCAAGCTTTCCTGCTCACAAGTGTACCGCTAGCAGGCTGTGTCCACATCTTGGTCAGGCCCAGAATATGTAAAAGAGGTTGACTTACCCAACATGATAGGGCTAAGCTGACGAGCCATTCCCCTTGACAGATCGTATATGTAAAGCTGAACGGCATATGTCGTATTGTGCTGTTCCATTCTTGTAAACAAACAGGTTGTTCCCCGTGGCTAACGTAGTCTGTTTTGTTTAACAGCTGAGTAGCTAGTTAGCTAGCCTGACAGTTAAACAGCTAGCAGCTAACTAGTTAGTCAGCTGATGATGTCCTCAATCTGAAAAGAAATAGTACACACAATAATTCCCAGGTCTCAGTTTCTGATTATGCGTTACATACAAAAACAAAAACAGTTTTTAAAAATGTACTCCAAAGAGTAGGTCTTTCGAGACGACGTGTTAGCGGATTTGCAGGGATTCCACTGAGAGAGTGATACCCAGTGATTTCTATCGGTGACCTGGAGATGCTAATAATTGTGTCAACGGCGCCATCTAGTGGATCGTAGGTTTGGAACAATGTTCACTAAGCAAAGGCTACTGTATCTACACTTTTTTCTTGTCTAGTAAGCCTAATGTAATCATTTTATCCTCAACACTCTTTAAGCCTGCCTGTAAGATTCCTCTATACATTTGTCCGTATCACACATTATGACCTGAGATTATAAGTCTATTAATTACACTTTGGAGCACACAGTGCACAGACCTCCTCCACCACTTAGTTTGTTAGCTTTGTCTGACTTGTTTAAGATTAGTTTTGGATGTGCGCACCTTCTCACTATTACGGAGTTCATTATGATCCATGTAATGCAAGTGGGTCTCTCGTCCCAAGTCCCGGGAAAGGGGTGGCCCAGAACTCATCCCTCCTTACATTATGGAATATGGAGGGGGATTATCTTGTCCCAGGCTCAGCCAAGACTGTCTGTGGCCCTTCCCAACTAGTGAAACAACAGAGCTGTGGCCTAGTGGTTAGGGAGTTGGTCTTGCAATCGGAAGGTTGCCGGTTTGAATCCCGCCCTACTCATGGTTGAGATGCCCTTGAGCAAGGCATCTAACCCCACTGCTCCAGGGACTGTAACTGAAACCCTGTAAATATCTGTAAGTTGCTCTGGATAAGAGTGTCAGCTAAGTGTAATGTAATAATGTGTTGCTTGCATCTCCTAACCAGCTTATTTCTATGGTTACGACTCTGCTTTCTGTTTCGTTTATGGTAATGAATATTCAACACCAACTTTTTTTTTGGTTGACTATGCCTACCTCCATGACACATCTGTGGATATTTGTGATTGTGTTATATATTGTGAAGAATCCAGCATTGATGGGGATGGAATTCTTTTAGCCAGTCATGGAAAGCCTTCAGTGATTCCACTGATGAAAGTGATTCCAGTTTGTCATTGTGACTACACGCGACCTAGGTCTGTGACACTCTGGTTTGTTGCCTTAACCGCCAGGCCACCACTGCCTGAGAGGGAGAGGTAGCCTACACTGGGTCTTCAGACGTCGTCAACAAGTTAGACCAATAATTTGATCGTTATTTAGTCAAGTAAGTCAGCGATGGATAGAAGACAGAAGGGTAGATCTGATGCCTGAGGAACACCAAGCTGGACAGAAGCAGCAAAGGATTTTTCATTCTCAAGGACCACACCCACTTCCAGCTGTGAAGATTTCCCCATATCCTGTGACAATGTCATTTGTGCATCTGTCTTCCGTGTGGCACTTTGTTAAAGACTTTGGAGAAGTTTAATGGCTCAAGATCTGTGTAGGCTTTGTCATCAACTGACTTTGCTCCTAGAATGTGATAATCTGTGTGTCTCAGAGAATTCTGTGATTTTTAAGTGTTTTAAGTGTTTCATGTTCAAAGGACTACATGTTTTCGATCATGGAAACGAACCTTCTTATCTCTCTACATCAAAAAATGAATGTTATGAAAAGAGAAATTAGCATCATAGGTCTTCTTTCTGCTGCGCTACTCCAGCGTTGTCGTTGCTCTTCCTGTTTTTAAATTGGTAGTAACAATAGGCTAATGACTGACATGCCAAACACGCAGGTTTACAACAGTTTTACAATAATTAACAATTATTTTTTCTTATCTTCTGCCTTGTTTCCTTGCTTGTTTTAAAAAAAAACAATTGCACATTAATAGCAATTTACTTAGCACTTATTGCCACCTGTGTGTGTGTGTGTTTTTTTTTTTTTTAACAGGCGCACGGATGTCTACAACATACAGGCCTTCATCTGCGTCCTGTTTGGAAACATTGTTGTCTGGTATATCTTGTCATTCAGAAATGTTCAGTTTTAAATTGCTATTCCGGTTTAATGGTCATTAGGTGGTCAGAATGGTGTGGGTGTTCATAATTCCGGTATCACAAACTGCAGCGTAATCAGAACCTTTTCTGTAGAAAATACCAAAGGGGTTTCCTGGAAACCACCAGGAACGCTTACATCAGCTGTGCTTTCTGTTATGGGTACGTCCTTTTGTGTTGTCAAACTTTACATACGAGAATTTCAGCGGTACCTTTTCCGGAGAAAATATCAAAGGGATTCCTGGGAAAATCCTCTTACTGTAGATGTAAAGTTCTGATGTATTGTTGAGAGAGGAAAAACACCTTAACACGTTCAGAGCAGAGCAGCGATCCAGCAACGACCCCGGAGGAAAGTCTAGACTTACGGAAAAAGGGTATCTGCCTGCCGACAGACGCTGCTGCAGGATTGTTCCAGTGGGGTGAAGTTACAAAAGGATATGCCTCCCAGAAGTGGGCTTCAAAAAAACAATTCCTGGAAAAACGGGGTGAAACTGTGGAGGGAGTTCTCCATGGAACAAGAGCACGAACTAAAACGTGAGGAGTTACTGGCAAAGGGACAGGACAAATGTCCATCTCTACTTATCAACCTATAGCCTACACAATATCTGTGGAACATGAAAACAAATATAATACACAAATAACGCAAATTATGGCTATGAATAAACAAATAATGAAAAAAATGAAACATTTGCATTGTTCATCGAAGTGTGAATATTTTCAAAACATTACTTTGAAGGTCACAACATGCCAATGCCTCAACACTCTCTGGTATAGCTAATCAATGGTGTTGATCTTATCTGACCTGCTCCAGGGCAGTCACTCAGTCCAGCCACACTACAAGCAGCAACTGAACCATGTCTGACCAGCTTACATGGGAGAGAGAGAAAGACGAAATGAGTCACATCTGTGAACCTGGCACCTCACTGCCTAGTCACTACTCATCCACATGCTAATTATGCATAGACTCCATTTCTGTTTTAGTCTGAACATTTCAACATTCAGATTCAGTCTGATGGGTTCGGCAGTCACAGCTCCTTTCTATGTTGTTACAACTGGTCGTATAGAAATATAAAACAGAGGCTCTACACTGTTTATATTGGCCCAGTTACAACAGAGCTATGTCTCTGTCTGCCACAGTCTTTGATTACATCACACAATCTTAGTGCTTTACAGGAGCTATAGTCCAGTCATTCTACTGATTGACCCACCACAAATTGCAACAGAAATGATTCTGGTACCACAGTCATTGTTATGATCCAGAGAATCCTTCATAAAGTTTCTCCTAAATTCCTCACATTGGAACATGGTCTAATTTCCATAAATCCAAGATTGCGGACCAAAATATCACCTTCTATCTGCATGGACCCACACTTGTTGGTATATTAGAAATCAAGCTTTTTTTCCACATATTAATTGCTTGATATGTCATAAAAGGCAAATAACAGTTAAATGTTTTTGAAAAACCATCAGACATGCTAAAGCAACGTATGTTTTACAAAATATACCAAGCATCCTATCAGGCAGTGTAAAGCATCAGTTTAGATTAAGTGTGTTGTAAACTCTTGTAAACCCTTAAGTATACATATATGAACTACAAAGAAATTAGGAAATTATTTCCTGATATTAGCTATTACCTGCTGATCAGGTTAGCTGATGTTTGCGTTATGTTTACAACTTTTGTAACATCTTCTATGTGTGTCAGTTGCAACAATGTATTTAGCTATTGCTGTGACCTCTTCTACACTTTTATGATTGTGCATGCCTTGGACCTGCCTTGGATGTTTTCACATCTTTCTAGTCTGGAGAACTTCAAATTCATTCAAGTCATGGATGAAATTTGTGTGGTTGCAGCATGCAGCCTCTTTCTCCTACGTTCTAAACTAACCCAGAATGATATGTCATTTGCCAATCACCATCTCCGCGTGATGAGTGAATTATAAAGTTTGCTCATATAGGTACAAGGGGTGTCCGATAAGTGTCCGGCCTCCAATAGATAGCTACTGGCTACCCGCATCCGACCTTGCTGTACAACTGACAAACCTTTGGCATGGTCAGTGAAGTGTGAAACACCTGCCCGTCATGCTGCTGGTTTGATACATTCATTGTTGAAACAGGGGACCCCCTGGCAATGCATTAAAATGAAGAAAAATGAGATGCGAGCTGTGATTAAATACTTCTACATCAAGAAATTAACTCCAAAGCAAATCCACGCTGAAATGTCAGAGACATTAGAGGACCATGCTCCTTCATTTAGCACAGTGACAGAGTGGTGTGCAGCTTTTAAACGTAGTAGAAGCAGCACAGAAGATGAAAACCGCACAGGTCGGCCATGTGAGGTGACCACCCAGGAATATGTTGATGCTGTCCTGGATACAGTCATGAAAGACAGGAGAATGATAGTCCGCCAGATAGCCAATACCCATGGCATTAGTAAAACAACAGTAGAACGGATATTACACGAAAAGTTGAACCTCAACAAGGTGTCGGCCAGGTGGGTACCCAGAATGCTCACAGAGGAGCGAATGCGCAGGCGACTCCACGTGTGCCAGGAGTTGTTGGATGAATTTCGCAAAGACCAGGAGGGATTTCTTCGGCATGTGGTCACTCAAAATGAAACATGGGTTCATCACTTTGATCCTGAGACCAAATCCCAGAGCAAGCAGTGGGAAACATCATGGCTCACCACCCCCCAAGAAATTCAAGACTGTAGCATCCAGTGGTAAAGTCATGGCATCGGGTTTTCTGGGACTCTGAAGGACTGATAATGATTGATTACTTGGAGAAAGGCAGCACAATAAATGGCGAATATTATGCCAGTGAACTAAGACAGTTGCGTGTGGAAATCAAGAAGAAGCGGCGTGGAAAGCTGCGTCATGGTGTGTGGCTTCTGCAGGACAATGCCCCAGCTCACGCCTCACAGCTGGCAGTGGCAGCAGCCGGTGACTGTAGGTTCAGAATTCTTCTGCACCCGCCTTATTCTCCTGATCGCTCCCTCCGACTTCTACGTGCTCCCTCAGCTAAAATCTCAGCTCCGTGGGAAGCGTTTTGAGACGGATGAGTGCGTAATGGCTGCTGTTGAGGGGGGTGTGATGAAAAGTGGTACAAAGATGGACTACTGAAACTAGAAAAAACGTTTGTCTAAGTGCATTGAGCTTAACGGAGGTTATGTTGAAAAATAATAAAGCATTGTGTTTGAAACTCACTTCCTTCTGTATTAGGCCAGAAACCTATGGGACACCTCTCCTAAATTTTTAGAAACCTCTGTCCAACTGTATGCTGTCCTTTATGATTTTTAACTATATTTTTTGACTTCTTTCTAGCCTACACAGACAGAAAGAATCTGAATTGTGGATGAAATTTGTGTGTTATGTAGAGAACCCACACTTTCCAACCAATGTACTGTAGTTCTAAACTGATCCAGAAAGTCAATATACAGTCAAAACAAACAAAAGTCTTGTTGCATAAGGATATAGTAACTTAAAAAGCCTTCATAGGTTGTGTGTGCATGGCCTTGTGTACTTCTGTTTTTCTAAAATATTGCGCCTTGGTAAACGTGTTTTCATATCTTATGCATGTGTTTTACGTTTGCTGTGTTCTTTCCCAAAATATTAATTTATTTTTCCCCTCTCAACCATTAACCATGACTTCAGACAAAAACTAAGCCAGTATACCCTTACCAGAAAAACAATTGACAGTGTCTGTCCATTCCTCCTGTTTATTTGACATAAACAGTTGGGCTACCTTTATACGCATGCTGTTGGTGTGACCTTTTCCTTGATAATTCTTTCAAATTCATTCATGCTTCATACCCTCAGAATGCCTGTGATTAGAAGGAACTTTGTAACCCCTTCATTCCCTCTCGTGTATTCCCCTGGATCATAGTGTCTTTACTGTTTACATCAGTAATGTCACTGACAATTGGGATGTTAATGAGTGTCTCGCATTAGGAACAATTTATGATATAGAGATGAAATGTGGCAGAGATTGTAAACTATGTGGCTATGACAAGTGGTATCCAAAATGTGATATCAAATTCCTCACAAATTAGTCTTCATTTAATTGGGTTTACATCAACTTTGGTACCAGAGAGAAACGCCTAATGAATTGATGACAGGCTAAAACACCTCAAGCCCTTCACTTGGTGCATGGACTGTCAACTACTCAATCAAATAGTTAAATTGTTTCATTTATTATATGATAATGCTGTTTGAAATGGAGCAGATTCCTGACCATTAGATCAGGTTTAGCTGCACACTTGACTTGGGACAGCCATCTGGTGATCTGGCATTCTCTTGAGATACTGTAAGTTATCAGTCTCCTACGGTGGAGACTTGACATTTTATTACAGTTAGGGATACCTGGCCTCTCAAAATAACAGAAAAAAATACTAAATCAAAAGATCTGGCCCTAATAACTAGTGCTGTAATACAAATCCACAGTGGTAAAAATATCTCTACACAAGCTGTGGATTCAGTCACATGATTAAATTCAAGAACAATATACTGGGACAAGATCTTTAAACACGCAGTAAGCCTACACTCATGTTTCAGCCTCAATTTGCTTCGAGCACCTTCACCATACCTCACAACAAACGTCTCTCTCTTGATTTCTTAATTTCTGAATCTCTCAGATTTTCTCATAATTGACACTGTTTACACCGTGCAAGGTAATGTGGGATCTAATAGCACTTGTAGAGCATATTCATTGGAACAGGAGGAAAATCTGATTACACAACTGGTTAAATCTCTTTTAGGCAATTGGCTGTGGGTGGAAAGCCAAAGAGACATCCATAAGCGTAGGAGAAAACACTACAACCTTATGCCCCCGTCATAAAAAGATATATTATTATTTCCAGGACCCCCACGGAAGGGGGGGTTGAACTGCCGTGATGAGTCATTCAACATTCCCGTAAATGACATCACGCGCGCTGGAAAGGGCTGCTCTTCCAGTCATTTTTAGTTTTGCTTTTACAGAAAACTATTAATACTGCACACCTTCATTTCTTTACGTCGCTCATTTAATCTGTTGTTTACAAATCACAGCATATTGTGTTCTTTCAGATCTTTCGGAAACAATACAAATGAAAACAAAAATGAAAAAACATAGCGACATTGTTGAAATATATAGCCTACAGCTACGACTATTTTTTTAAGCATCCATATGTTTTTACCACACCCAGCCAACACATTTTGCAAGGACACTATATTATAGCTTAAAGTTGGCTCTTTATTTAAAAGGCATAATAATAGTCAAATAGAAATTAGAATATGATCAGACATCCTAATTTTTTTTTTTGTATTTGCGGTTTTGATAGGCATATGAACGATAGGGAGAATGTAGGCTATACTAGGCAACATGACCGTGACTTAGCTTGCATACTTGGATAGGCTACTTTTCCTTGCGCGGACTCGAGCGGCCGTCAGGGCTCGACAAATAGAGGGGGACATTGAGCGCGCGATCAGAACGTGCACTATCCTTGGCAAGCACGCGCTAGGCAGTGGAGATGTGTCGCAGATTTGAAAACTCCCAAACAGAGAAGAGAATAGCCCGAAACATCTAGAAAACACTAGAAACATAGGCTGTTTGTTCAGCTTAGAGAACAAGGAGGGATATCAGATCAAAACTGGCTTATTTCGAAAAGCGTTGCACGACTTTCTGCATTTACATATTTTGTAAGGAACAGAAGGAGGCAGTAGGCTACTTGCGTCCTTCCTATAGCGTGCGAGAAGCCCAACAGTGGCGATGGAGCTGTCATCACTCGGAGAACAAGTGTTTGCCGTTGAATCTATCACCAAGAAGAGAGTTAGAAAGGTAAGAACACTTGATTATTATACACACAGAAACGGGATGTTTATTCTCAGTTGTTTCGCTTATCGCCATCACTAATTAAAAACCGTACAGCTATAGAGTTGCACATCACCGAGCCAAATGAGATTCCAAGTTTACGCATTGATGTTTTGTCACGTTTGCACGTGAGCGTTTTTGGGTCACATTATATAGCTGTCACTCAGAACAATTTGAACTTGATAGTTTTCACCAACTAGCCTAAAGATGACCGCTTTGCAGGGACAGCGTGTAATGAACTTAGCATGTCCCTTCAGCGGAATGATGTGTTTTGTAACACTCTTGACCGTAGCTGCAGCGTTTGTAGGCCAGGGGGTGTGTGTAATAACGCATGTGTCGTTGCCATCGCTGAACGTATGGGTTGTCGGGGTATAGCTGCGCCTTCTCTGCGCTCAGCCAATGTTTGGTGGCTACGCAGTTTATTTACTTGTACAGAGGAACTAAAAGGGATACTCGGATATGGGCAGTCCTCGTGCAGCAACGGCTCCTATGTTCTGCCCGACTTGATCAAGCACAAGGTTAAATCAATGAGATTGTTGACCCAATGAAATTATAATAATGACATTGCGCATCACCCCAGTGTGATAAAGTAGTTAATTTCTATAACTTTTTAAAAACAAAATTTCGTAATAACCGGAGTTGCTTACATGATGTATTATTTTGTAGGTTGAATATGTGGATGTATTAAGAGCATTCCATATGCACGCGATTTTCTTTTGACTGACTGTAGGCTCGAATCTCTGCGGGGGTGTGTGCGCGGAGGGGGCACCGTGGCTTCTCAGTGAAGCGCGTTGCGCAATTCCACTTGTTTACATGTTACCATGGCCCCACCTATTCCCATCCATAAAATGTTCTAGAAACTCCTTTTTATTGAACTCGCGAGCGAACCCATAGGTGCACACGTCACCATAACAGTGGCGATCACGACGTTGACGTCACCTTCTATAATCTCCATTTCAAAACACACACCCCGTTAAGACCCCCGCCCCCAGTTGGCTGGTTAAAGGGGTAGACATCTTTTGTGCAAAAGCATGTGAAACAGCTGCGAGGGGCATCATAAATGAGCAGTGCCGCTGTAAAATGTCATTTCAAATATCTTGTTTATTTTTCTTCATTCTCAGGGAAACGTGGAATACCTCCTGAAGTGGCAGGGTTGGCCGCAAAAGTAAGCATTGCACCCAAGCACACCCTTTCCCATTTGAAGTTGTTAAATATACTACTTAAACCATGTGATGCCATCTTAACTTTGATGCCATCTTTCAATAAGATCATCATACACAGGCATACATCTTTATGATAAATCCTTTGACCATACCCTCCACGTGTCTTAGTCACAAGTGAAGGCTCCATTTGCCCATGGGGGATGTTTAATATCAATTCACAAGGACTGCTTTTGGGAAACACTAATAGCCCCATCAATATCAGGGCATGTTTCTGGCACAGCGCTGCAAGGACTGACTGATGTCACCTAGGCTCTTAGTTACAGAAAGTGTCATCCAATCACACAGCAGACTTCATACACCAGTTGACTCATCGGATGACTCACAACATTGCCATCAGGGAAGATTGTTCGGTGCAGTTTTTTGCAAGGCACGGAAGGGCATTGTATGCATTTTATGTTTGGTTGCATGTAATGATTGCAGACAGTAGGTTAAGTCCTTACGCTGGTGTGTGGGTTTGGGTTTGGTGAGCAGGTACAGCACATGGGAACCAGAGGACCACATACTAGACCCACGACTGGTTTTGGAGTATGAGGAAAAGTGAGTAATCACCCACAATAAACAGTTCATTTCCACACAGATAATGTCTTTTTTTCTGTCAGCATAAAGTATCTACCTACCTATCTACCTACCTATCTACCTACCTATCTACCTACCTATCTACCTACCTATCTACCTACCTACCTACCTACCTACCTATCTATCTATCTATCTATCTATCTATCTATCTATCCAGCTATCTATCCAGCTATCTATCCAGCTATCTATCCAGCTATCTATCCAGCTATCTATCCATCTATCTATCTACAATCATTCTTTGTGATAATTTCTTTTCTAGGGAGGAGAAGGAGAGAGCCTTGGCCTACAGGAGAAAGGGTCTCAGACCACGTCGGCTGGTTCTGCGGGTATGTGTGGCTACCGCCATGTTCAGTAGGTTCAGTCAGTCTTATACCTATCCTGCGTCTTCTGCTACTAAAACCTCACAAACTGTGACAAGGGTAGTAGGCGATGGATAGTGGGAAGGTACAGTGGTACTTGACCCAGTTGGGAAGGCAAGTTGGAATCTGCATTGGGTCACTAGGCCAGCCATCCTCAGAAAGCCCAGTTTAGTCCCTCATTACGATCTGACACACACACACACACACACACACACACACACACACACACACACACACACACTCCTCCTGCAGTCCTCACTCCTCATTGGAAAACTCTGAAAGTGCACATACACTATATTTTTTTCTAATTTTCATTAGAAATGTTTTTTGAAATTAATAGCATGCGCTTGAATAATATAAATGCACAAGTATAACTATAAGTCTTTTTAACTTATTTAGCACCCTAACAAAACTGTGTACTGCAAGTGCTGGACTGGCTGTGCCCCCTAACACATCTCTGTTCTGCATTGGTGTGCTAATCATATCAGAACAGAAAAACAAGCAATCACCCAGAGCATGCAGAAATAACAGAAAATAGGATCTCCATGGAAACAAACAGCGAATTATACAACATGTCACAATACCAACTGCCTATTATTCTTGTCTGCTCAAGCATTCACATGAGCAGCAGTAGTTCATATAACAGCAATAGGTAGCGTTAATAGTTAGCACAGCAGCATTAGTTAGCGTTTTATCTTTGACTGCTGTGCCATTGCTGTAGACTTGAACTGTGAATCATATTCCTCTCCGGTTTTATGAGATAAATGCAATTGCAACTGAAATCAATTCATTTTTCCCCAAGTGGAACTTAAAATGCACCCAGTAGCAGCTCACCACACACTACAATGAATACATTTTGATATATGCAGTATATAACAAAGGGAGAGTGGGATAAGGTGTGCCAGTTGCTAAAGTCAACTCAAGTGTTGTAGTGCAGTCCATGCTGTTATGGAAAGAGGAGGCAGTGTAGGGGGGGTGCGGATCAGCAGTGATGGAAGTAAAGGAGCTGAACAGCCATGGGGACAAAGGTCGTCTTCCTCCCGAGTTCGGTACATCTGGACAGTGGAGTCTGTACCCTAAAGGGAAGCCATTCAAACATAGCTGCTTTCAGCTCAATTCAAATACTATGCTTAATAGTTTATGCCCTCTCTCTGTATATATATTTTATTTACTCCTTATTTTACACCCATTTTAATTCTTTCTATACGTTTTGTGTATACTCCTTTTCCTTTCATCTATGTACACAGTAGTCCTAAGCCTCTTTGATATAACTGCCGTTTTTTTTTTTATCTGTGTGTGTGTGTGCAGAACATGTACCCCATGGACCTTCGCAGTGCCCACAAGGTGTCGGAGAAGCCCCCCCCTCGCCTCCGCCTCTCCCTCACGCGCTCCATGGGCACGGACGGCCTGGACCAGGGCCTGCGGCCATGCAGGGCTGGGGACAGGGAGAGGACCGGCATCCTCTGCCGGCTGGAGAAGCGGAGGACCAAGGAAAAAGTTCTTCTCCACACAGTGGTACGCAATTAGCCTGGTAAACCCGCCCCTCGTACTTCATTTCATTTTGTACAGAGGGTCTGGACCGGAATCTCTTGAGGGTCATTTAGTCGGCCCCAGCAAGGCCGATCCAATCGGCGAAGAGAGGGTGTCTTTGTTAGCCACGACGTTGACCTTGTGTGCTACATTTGAATTGTACGCGTAGGTAGGCTAACTGCATACGTGGCGACCAGGCGTTAGCGATTGGGTAAAGGCAGAGGCACTTTTTTTAAACTTCAGCAGAGTCCACACCTCCAGCAAACCATTTCTGACGATGTCTGTTCCAGACCCTCTGTGCAAAATGAAATGAAGTACGAGGAACTGGTTTACCAGGCTAGCACGCAATGCACTTCCATTTAAATATTTATTTATTTATTTTAGCCTGGCCTGAGTCTGTAACTCGACTGTGTATTTCCGGTTTTAAACTTAACATTTCAAGTCTCTTAAGTCCTCATTTGAGTTCCTAATGTTTGCACTCTGAGAGCAAAGCAAAACTCGAGTCAAATTTCTTGTTTGTTTAGTATGATTTTGATTCTGAATCTAATTGTAAAGCAGGGGTCATCTGGTCATCACGCCCTGGTGGAAAGGGACCTGCACCCACATCCAGCCAAGCCCCCCCACCCAGCACAGCACCCCATGGAGGGGGAGGAGGAGGATGAGGGGGTGGCGGACCACGGAGGAGAGGAGAGGGACCACGAGACGGAACAACTACAACAACAGCTGGAGGACAGGACAGAGATCATTGCCCTGCAAGAAGACGACAAAACGGAGGACAAGGATGCTGCCAGCGGTAGGTGTGCTGTGATGTTTGGTGCCCCCAAGCAACCCAACACGCTGAGGAATTTTAACAGGCAATGAGTAACCCCGTCTTTGCCTTAGCCTGGCTAAATTAAGACTTGATTGCATAAAGCCTCTGAAAGGGGGACAGATGCGTCACACGAGCGTGAATACCAACAAGGACAGTATTTCTAGTTTCCACTGACATCACATCGGCTTACGTATGTTGACACCAAATGATGAGTTGCCCTATTAAAGAGTTCTAATACTGAAAATGATCCACATTTAAAATGTACCACATAGGCTACCATATTTAGCCTGTGTATGACTAGTGGCTGGCGAACAGCTATCAGTGCTCTAGCACTGACAAACTGTGATTGGAACAACGGCTCTTGACATCATCCTCAATCCTGTACCAATACCAGTCCACAGGAGGAGTAAAGACAGTTACCCCGCCTCTCAAATTTCCAAAAATAGTTTATATACCTTTCAACAGAGTTTATCCACCTATCAGTAGAGTTTTCTCCTACTCATAAAAGCGTTTATTCACCAAATACAACTGACATTCTAAAATTATACTACATCATCTGTATTTAAAACGTGCACTACAGGGACCTTTTAATACCACTGGTATTGTTCAAACATGTTTTTCATGCTTTTTACATGTTTAAGCAACTTTGAGTACTTAGAACTGCGCTGTTAAAAAACAAGTGTATTACTATTACATTAAAATATCTGATGCTGCACAGTGCGTCTCTTAATCCTGTTCGTTTTTCATTTTTCTCAGGCCCTCAGTGTTCAGACGGGTACTGCTCCTCTCCCGAGCAAGATGTGGCCATGGCGACTGACACGACGGAGGGTTGCGACTCGTGTCAGCTTGAGCTGGGTGGGGACGGGCCTGGTGACGGCCAAGCCCACGTGGCAGAAGCCGGCCTGCTGAGCGACACACACAGAACTCTGGGTGACCCTCTGGGCGACAGCCCCGACAGGTTAGGGAGTGACTGTCCGTCAGACGGAGCGCAGGACGTTACGATGACTAACGAATTGCAGAGCGGTACCATGGCACGCGAGGCAGACCCGCACGCGTCGCTAGACAGGGTGTACAGCCGCGGGGCTCCAGCGCCAGCAGATAGCGCCACCGTCACACGTATCAGGGCCGAGGCAGAGTGCGAATTGGTCGTGGTGTCCAAGAGGGATGTCACCATCGCTAAGGAGGGGTCCGAGTCTAGTGCCACCTCACGGACCTCTGGGAAAGTGATAGTGACAGATGTGACCATTAATTCCCTGACGGTGACATTCAAAGAGGCACTTACAGCCGAGGGTTTCTTTAAGGGCTGTGGGATAGAATTAAAGGGGGACGACCGGGTAAAGTAAAGAAAAAGACACCAAGAGAGAAGCAGAAAAAAAAGATGGAAGTTCAAAACAGGTATTGAAGGAACTCACGAATGTCACTTAACTGCATAATCAGTCTGACTTCCTTGTACAAAAAGCTAGTGATTTGTTTCCGTGTTTTTTGCAAAGTAGTACTACCTATCCGCAGTATTGCTTCCAGTGAAAACCACAGCAACAAGGCGGCTTTCACCCTTCCAGCTCATTTCACCGATGTTGCCCGTTTACCTATTCACAGAAGCAGCTCAAAACAAACAAAAAAAAAAAGCCCTGAATCGTACAGGTGAGAATCCATACAGCAGGCTTTGTTCGTGTGACTATCAGCTGTATGTATGTTTGTATATATTGGATGCAGCGTACAATCACGTTGGCTGTGGTGTTGGCTCGTTGGCCTTTTGGCGCTGAAAAAGGTTACCTGGCTCCATTTGTGTTTAGTGGCCGCACATCTCCCTTTACTCTGTTGTAAAGCCTGTGCATTTTTAACGAGGAGGGTGTCGACTTACACTACACAGCTAAGCGCACACAAAGTAGTAGGACTAGGATATGTTTCGCAGTGGAACCCTCTGTTTTTGTTGTATTTATCGCATGTCCGAACACACAAGCTGAATTTAAATTATCATTCATATGGTTATATATTAAAAAAAAAAAAAAAAAAAAAAAAAAACTAATAACGAGTGAAAGAAAAGTTAGATGTACTTGAATGTTTGCTTGCTGGTTTTTGTTGTAGTTTATAATACCAATGCATTTTTTATTTACCAATAAAACAAAACCAACAAAAACAGGTTTGTCACTGTTTACCTAGATAACCATGCCCTTGGCTCATCACATTCATGAATCCAGTTCCTCCCTGTAAAATCCTGCAATGATGATAATCCCATGTACAGGAAAATCAAGTTCTCATTCACACAGATTACCTGTGGGAACATGCATGATCTCGCAACTAAAAGCAGAAGACATGAGGTACTGTACCTTTTCACTGCAGTTCCTGGATCAAGCTCTAGAGGTCAGTGTTGCAGTGGAAAATACAGCTTTCTGCACAGGTAAATGGAAATGATTTTGTCAGACACAGAACACAGGCACAGCATTTTCCATGTTTGCATGCAAAAGCCTGTGTAACAGGTAAACAGGGAATACAGCCATGTTTTTTTTTTTTATCATCATTTTAAATTTTATTACAAAAAACAGTATTTGAGTCCACAGCTTGTGTTTTCTTTGTACAGTAAAAAATATTAAATTAAACCCCGTTGCTGTTTTTGAGAAAACAGCTATACTGGGGAAGAGGTGTAAGGAGATGGCGGGAGAGGGGTGGGGCGGCTGTGAAGGTGGGAGTTCAAGAAGGGCAGGCTGGGGGTGGGGGGCCTGGCTGAAAGCAGGCCTCGAGTCCATGGAGGGCGTACAGAGAGATTTACCCCCGGCACCCCACCCCGCTCCCATTCATTTCTCATCGTATGCAGTTCATAAGGTTTACCCCCCCCTCCACCACACAAAGACAGCTGCCCCCACACTTTATGTGCGAGCGCACACACGCACACACACTCGCACAAGTACACACACTCTCTCACACACACATTCACACTTGCACCACAACACACACTGTTCCAGCGCATGTCCTTGTGCAGAACCACCTTCACCTCCTGGTAAAGTCATTCATAAATAAGGAGAGCGTGCACACACACACACATTCACTAGAGAGGGTGAGTGAGTGTGTATGGGGAGCAGGAGCAGGAGGGGTGGGGGTGGGGCGGCTTGCGATTCCCCTTGGAGGGGTGATTGGTGTCCAATGGTTAGGCATTTCAAAAGTGGCTTGAAAGTTAAGATCCATTGGCCAACTACTGCACACACTCACCCAATCCAAGACCCCCCCACCCCCAAACACTGTTATACATAATCCCATTTAAAAATACCCCACCCCCAACGACATCATCATGGACAGACGAGCTAACCTACGTCTGCCCATTTCAACAGTCATTAACAAAAATATATTCTTTGTGAATAGTAGCAGTCTCAGGGTACATAACAAACCGTTTGAAAACTCAAATAAATAAAGCAAAACCATAACTTTACAAGGAAGATATGCATGATGTTTGGATTCATAATATTAATAACAATAGTAATACTCCACATCACTCTGCAAAAACTGAAAACAGACTGGTTGACGGAGGGAAAAAAAGAAAAGAAAAATAATAAAAAGTCCATTGCATTAAATCACTTGCTCTTTAATATTTCACCACTTTTTAAAATCTTAAAAATATCTCCTAAAAAAGGCAAATACTCCTCTCTCTCCACTCGACCCCAAAAATATTACCTGTGTTTTTTCTCTAAGGGAGAAAAAAATTCCCCCTCTCTTTGTACACAATTGGCAAAAGAAAATATATATATATTAACAGCAATAACTTACCATTCATTTATTTAACTCATTCATTTGACATTTTGATTTAATTGTAAGCATCTCCCATAGGAAGGTCAGTTCATTGTGTTTATATTGAAAACATTAAATAATAATCTTTGTACTGATTTAAAAAAAAGCAAAAAAAAAAAAAAAAAAAAAAAAGAAAATAATCATAAAAAAAACAACGGTAAAAGCTAACACTGTCCGCTCTCCTTTTGTGAGGTGTCGGTGTGGGGGGAACACCTCAATGCTACATGATGTCTAAGGAGGAGTTGTGATTCATTCCGGAGCCGAGCTCCTGTCCGCCCCCCGACAACATGTCCGGCCCCCCGCCAGGCCCGTGCAGCGCCCCCATGCCGCTCAGCTGGGACAGCATGGCGTTCTGGTCCGGCCCGAACGGGCCTGCGTCCATGGGGTTCTGCTGCCCCGGTTGCTGCTGCTGGGGGTTCTGTTGGGGCGGGGGCACCACCATGCCCGGGTGGTGCTGCGCCAGGTGTGAGGGGTGCGGGGAGCCGGTCTGGGTCTGCGGCGAGATGTGGTGGGGCGAGGGCTGCGGCTGCATGCGGGGCGAGGGGCTGGAGTGTGGCGGCTGCGAATGCGGCCGCGGCGACGGCTGGGGCGAGCGCACCTGGTTGCTGAGCGACGAGGGGAGCTGCTGGCCCTGCAGATGCGGCGACTGGGACATCTGCTGCTGCTGCTGCTGCTGCTGCTGTTGGGGGCTCATGGGACTGCTATGCTGAGCAGGGGAGCCCCCAGACAGGTGCTGCTGCTGCAGAAGCCTCTGCTGCAGGGCCTGCTGAAGGAGGGCCTGGGGGGCCTGCGGTCCTCCCTGGGGGCCGCCCGCCTGCTGGGGAGCCTGCTGGGGACCCCCTACCCCTCCTCCGGCCGGTCCTCCGTCACCCCCCTGCATTAAGGCGTTCTGCTGCTGCTGCATCTGGAGCCTCTGCTGCAGGGCTGCCGTGGCCGCCTGTTGCTGTGCGCCAGGCGGAAGTTGTCCACCAGGGGGCACCTGCATGCTCCCAGGCTGCCCCATGTAGCCCTGCGGGGGCTGCTGCTGCTGCTGCGGGGGCTGGGGCTGCTGGAACTGCGCGTGATTGGCCATCTGCTGCTGCTGCGCCTGCTGTTGCTGCTGCTGCTGCTGGGCCTGCTGCTGCTGCAGGTGTCTCCTCAGCAGGAGCTCTCTGAACTGTGGGTTGATGTTGGCCATGGTGGCTCCTTGCCCAGGCATGCCCGCTTGCAGCTGCTGCTGCTGTTGTTGCTGCGCCTGCTGTTGCTGGAGTGCTGCAACTTGTTGCGGTAACATGGGTCGCTGCTGCTGCTGCTGCTGCTGCAACTGTTGCTGCTGCTGCAACTGTTGCTGCTGCTGCAACTGGGCTATCGACTGCATGTTGACGCCCTGTCCTAAGTGCATGCCGCCTTGGGGGGCCCCCGGACCGACGACGGGGCCCGGCTGGGCGCCGCCCATGGCTCCGGGGACCGCCTGAGGGCCCGCTCCAGGCTGACCGGGGGCACCGGGAGGCACCCCAGGACCACCGGCCGCTCCAGCGCCCTTGTACTTGCAGACCCGCTGCTTGATGAAGGCGGCCATGAGCTGGGGGTTGGAGCGCAGGATGTTGAGCACCTGCTGCTGCTGGAGCGGGGAGCTGGGGGAGCGCAGGGTGCGGAGGAGCTCCTGCAGCGCCGTCTGGGGGAACCCCCCTGGGCCGCCCGCACCACCAGCACCGCCGCCAGCGCTGGGGCCCGCAGCCCCCGGCTGCATGTTCAGGGGGTTGATCAGAGGGTTGCGTCCAGCCATCTGCCCCTGCTGCTGCTGCTGCTGTTGTTGTTGTTGTTGTTGTTGCTGCTGCTGCTGCATCTGCTGCTGTGCGGCCACCATCCCTGGCTGGCCCATGGGGCCCATCATGCCAGGCCTCTGGGCAGGCATGCCCTGGCCGGCCCACTGCTGCTGGGGAGGCTGCAGCTGGGGACCCCCCCGGGGCTGGAGGGGCACCTGTGGAGGCAGCTGGCCCTGAGCGTTGGGCTGCAGAGGGGGGCCCTGCTGCTGCTGCGGGGGCTGCTGCATAGGGGGGCCTGTGCTCACCATCATGCCGGGTGGCACCTGTTGCTGCTGCTCCAAGTGTGCCCTGGCTGCGGCCGCCTGCGGGGCCAAGCCCTGGGCTCCCCCCACCATGCCCACGCTGGGGTGCTGCATGCCCATCTGCCCCGGGCCTTGCTGGGGGTGGTGGGGGTGCGGGGGCATCATGCCGCCCTGGCTGGCTGCCGCCTGCTGCCTCTGCAGCATGTGGGCCTGGGCCATCTTCCTCTGGGCGTCGGCCATCTGCTGGATCTTCATGGCGATCTCCACGGCGGCAGGCGGAGGCCCCGAAGGAGCCTGCTGCTGTTGCTGCTGCTGCTGAGGCTGCTGGGACAGCGGCGACTGGCCGGGGTTGGGCGGGTGCGGCGGCGTCTGCTGCTGCTGTGGCGGGGTGGCTGGTCCGAGCCCCGGCTTGCCCTGGGTCTGGGCACGGGGGGAGGAGCCGGGAGGGGCTCTGGGCCCGTAGGGCGCCATGCTGTTGGGGTGCTGCATCTGCTGCTGCTGCGCCTGCTGCTGCGCCTGCTGCTGCTGCTGCATGGCCATCTGCTGCTGCGGCGAGTTCATCATGCCCCCGCCCAGCCCTCCCTGCATCTGCTGGAACTGGTGGTGCAGGGGGTGCTGAGGCATCCCGCCCTGCTGGGGCATGGCCATCTGCTGCTGCTGCTGCGGTCCGCCACCAGGGGGCCCTCCGGGGACACCGCCGCCCACCCCGGGCTGGGGCAAGGCGGGCATTCCCGGTTGCGTGGGCGTCTGCGGAGTGGGCGGCTGGGTGCCCACCGAGGTGGGCGTGCTGGGCCCCGTGGCGCCGTTATTGCCCGACGGAGAGGGCAGGCCTCCGGGCGGCCCGTCCGGGCAGGGCTGCGCGCCACGTTGCATGGTGGCCATGCGGCGGCGCAGCATCTGCGCCTGCTGGAGCCGGTGCTGCAGCTGCTGCTGCCGCAGCTTGTGCTTGATGTTGAGGCAGAAGGGCACGGGGCACTTGGCCTCCTGGCAGTGCTTGGCGTGGTAGCAGCAGAGCGCGATCAGCTGCTTGCAGATGGGGCAGCCGCCGTTGGTCTTGCGCTTGCAGCCCTTGGTGTGCTGCACCACGCGCTTCATCTTCTGGCACGAGGGCAGCGAGCAGTTGGCGTTGCGGCACTGGCAGGCGTGCACCAGCGACTGGATGCAGCGCTGGATGCTCAGGCGCCGCGAGTCGCTGGGGTTCTGCGTGGAGGCGGCCGCCTGGTTGTTGCTCTCGTCGTCCAGGCCCAGGCCCAGCTTCTCCATCTTGTGCTCGTGGCCTTTGGTGTTGTAGCATTTGGCACAGAGGTCGTAGTCCTGCACAAACAAACGCAAAAGTTTAGTACAGAGCCACATCTCCATCTCTCAGTAAACTGTACAGTCAAATGGCACTGAATTTACATTCCAATATTAAACAAGATAACCTTTTTGCTATCAAATGAGCCCTAACTACATTCTTAGCGTAAATGCGTAAATCTGTCTGTCGATGTTCTCAAACATCCAGGTCATTGTAATCATAAGTGTTATATTTTAAGGCAACTAGACTTCTTTTTGAGGTTAAATGTGTTTCACCTTATCCAAAAGGCTGTAGGTGGGGTCCCTGGTAACTTATGTGACCATTATAGACATGACATAGAGTGTGACAGATAGGTGACAGGTCACCCTGGTGTGGCCCCACTACAGCTTGAATACCTAATGACTCCAGTAATTCTTAGAAATGAAGAGTCCAGTTACGTTACAACTTCATACCTATGATGAGTGTAGTGTAGTGTGGTGTGGTGTAGTGTCTTAATTCTCTTTTTCAGGGTGCTTGCTCTTTTTCTCAATATAAATTCTATTTCCAGACCTTTTCCAAACCCATATCATTTCCCCCAAGCCCTTGACTTTACACACTCTTATACTTGTGTGCCTACTCTTTTGGTTGAGATTTGACTTGTGACCGGTAAGCAAAGTCATATCAAATTTTCATTTTAATATGCTTTCCTTATGCACTTCTTATTTTATAAGATTATATACTTTTGAACATACTCTAAACTTTGACTATGAGACTTTGACAATGTTCCATACTTTTCAAAGTCTGGAAAACAAAGTTTTAAAATGGCATATTTTGTAAGACTTTCAAGACCTGTGCAAGCACCCTGCTTTTTATTTCAGTTTTTATTCCACAAGTGTGGGCACATCATCCTCTACATGTCCTTTTGGAGTTTCCCACCTGTCCTCGTACCTCGCAGACAGTGCAGTGGAAGCGCGTCTCCACATGGTGCTTGCACTCGTTGCAGGTGTAGACGAAGCGGTCCTGGCTCTGGTTGTGCAGCTCCACCAGCATGCACATGGAGCTCCACTTGGAGCGCCGCAGCGAGGAGAACTCCAGGTGCTTGTCGCGCGCCAGCGTCAGGAAGGCGTCGCGCCCGTCCATCAGGTCGCACGCCATCAGCGGGTCCACGTCCGTGATGGGCGGCAGAGAGTTGGCCGTGGGGCCGGCGATCAGGCGAATCACAAAAAACACCTTTTTGGACAGTGGAAGGATTAGTTAGTCTTGCAGAATTGTGATATATAGTAAAAAATGCAAGAGGAATCACTTTACTAAAGCTCTCGCTATTGTGCTTACTAATGAAGGCAATAATCAACTTGATTGATCCTCGTGTAGAAATTGTCAAATTCAAGGAAAACTGAAGTTTAGCATTTTAGTCGCTATTTAAATACCAATGTAGAAATTAGTACGCTACGGTAGTATGTCATTTTGCAAGTAAGAAATGGCACAATTTTATTATACACAGATATAGACAGTGGTCTCAATAAGCTTGAGAAAAGGTGATGTCAGTGGACATGTAGTCTGTTTTTAGCACAGGGAACTATGCCATGACACACTTAATACTGTTTCTCATACAAGCTTGTTAATAGTGGATGCATAATCACATTTGTACAGGTTATAGGAATAATCACACTGGCGGTTGCAATAGGGAATCTAATATTACTGGAGAACCGATGGCATTATTGAGTGAATACACAACTGCTAAAATAACAAGAATGCGGTTTGGTTTTAAAAACGTACATCTCTAACAAGGACAGTCAACACACAGCACT
The DNA here is from genome assembly GCA_027475355.1 of Coilia nasus. Taxonomy (NCBI): domain Eukaryota; kingdom Metazoa; phylum Chordata; class Actinopteri; order Clupeiformes; family Engraulidae; genus Coilia; species Coilia nasus. The sequence continues at coordinate 34,496,655 of CM050216.1, forward strand.
GTACCTCTTTGTGCTTCTCCATGGTGGCGTAGAGCTTCTGCGAGAGGTCGTTGGAGACGTTGGGCATGCCCGGCTTCTTCTTGTTGGCCCGGCTCAGGCTGCTCTTGTTCTTGCTCGTCTTCTTGCTGTTCTTCTTCTTGGCGTTCTTGCTGTCCCCTTTGGTTGCCTAAAAGGGCAAACAAAGGACATTACGCACCCATACATTAACAATGACCAAGTTTTAAATAAATAAATAAATAAATAAATAAGTCTCGAAAAAACAGATTGTGGACGTAACGTGACAAATTCCACACCACAACAGAAAACTAAACGAGGTCTGCGTGACCTTCATCTGTGTCCTTCTACAAAATCCTCCTTCGAGGGCAGACTCACATCAATGCTCTCACTAGACGTGCTGTTCTCCTCCCTCTTCCTCTCCTCCTCCTCCTGCTCCAGCTCCTTGATGCTCTCCTCCAGCACGTTGGGCCAGAAGTCCCCCTCGAAGTAGGGCAGCTCCTTGGCACTGGTCAAGCGGTCCTCGGTGGCCTGCTTAAAGATGTCCTGCACAAACCAAACCACAAACGACAACCAGTCAGCTTGGCATCAGTACGTGGTTGGCTTGAAACATATTTTTTTTTACCATCATATCAAAAACATATTTTTGTAGACCGGTTGGTCAATATAACATTTCACAAATTCACTGTGTCATTCCTTCTAGTTGCCTAGGTTTTCCAAATTCTGGTTTCACACATAAACTTGAAAATCCTTCAAAAAAAAATGAGAGCTAATTTAACAGCCCACTCTCTTGTTCTGCCCAAACAATTCACTTGGCAGAACCATTTGCTGGGCAATTTATCTGGCTGTTAAATTAGTCAATTAGTGTGTTCAATAGTTCCAAACTTACAAAAAAAAAAAAAAAGGAACCTCCACGATGCCTAGTTTGTGACACACAGCCCACCTTGTAGTCGTGCACAATGCGCTCAGCAACAGCCTTGTCCAGCATCTTCTTGTACCACTCCTGCAGCCGCTTGGGTTTTGGGATCTTCTGGTCCATGGGGTGACAGTGGAAGATGTAGTCGTCACCCTCGCTGGGAGGGCACGCCCAAATATGACCCGTTGTGAACCTTGGGTAACACAAGAGGTTAGAAATTCACATGGGTGCAAAACTCCACATTAGAATTTCACAAAAGCTATGAACATCAAGTTAAAAATCTCCAGTCGAGGAACAACTACAATGATGATTAAATTGGCCTATAAGTATAATCAATTACAAGCTGTTTGCTAAACCAGTTACTACCCTGAGAGCCAGCTAACTTTTTTCTACAACAATGAAAAAAGGCTGTGAGTTTACAGTAACGTTACATCCAGAGTAGGATTTCATTGCGTTTCCTCACCCAAGTCTCTTGACGTACTCCAGGTACCCGATGAGAATCTCGTGGTAGACTCCTGTTCTCAGATGGCGAGGCTGGAAGAAGTGTACACTGTCCAGGTAGGAGATATAAACTCGCCTACACAAGACATGAAGACAACACCGAGGTGGTCAGCTCAGGTGTGAATGCCAAGAGAGCCAGCTATTATTCCTTGATAAAGTGTGCTTTTAACACCCAGAACACAACTGGTACTACACTATATACAAAGTGGCGATCTTACTGTATGATGTGAATGTTTCACTTATTTCACTCATGCACTGACAGTGAGAGTTGTGCAACAGTTGGCCAGGTCTCTACAGACGGGTACAGACGGGCACAGTCCTCACCTCTGGTTTGGGGGAGGGCAGTCTGAGCCGTACTCCTGAACATGCATGCCAAAGAAGCACACGTCCACGCCGTCGATCTCCTCGAAGGCAAAGAGAGCTTTGGACCTGTAGGGGAAGGACTCGGCCATCTCACCGCTGTCCACAAACCTGTTTGGGTCAACACACACACACACACACACACACACATTAGTTTCAATTCCATCAAAATTACACAAGACTCTGTCAAAACCCAACAGATGTAGGGCAACTATATTCCACAGAGCCCAACAGTCCCATCCCCTTCACTGACATCTTAAAACAACCCTGATGCCAACTCCATGTCTGAACTTAGCTTTATGGTGAATGATGACAATGAAACATTTTATCTGGAGTAAAAAAAAAAAAAAAATTACAAAAAAAAGGACAAAGATTAAACTATTTTTTTTACTACATCTTTCACTTGAGATGAAATGTTTTAAGTTCATCATTCATTGCCTAGCCAGTTAAACCAGATGTACTAATAAAAAAAAAAGTTTTGAGAAAAAAAATGGAAAAAGCAACCTCTTGAACTACATAGCTTGAGGGTAGGCTGTTGTGCTTGATTACTTTAAGAAGGAGTCAAATTTACCCCACAATTACCAGGGGTCTCCTGTTCAGGCCTTTGGCAAACTAAAAGGCATCAGTACATTCATCAGCGAGGGGGCCCACCTGGACTTCATGCCGGGCTTCACCTCCACCACCTTGTCGGAGACGTGCACCACACGCACGGTGACTTCCCCCGCGTTCGGCGCTCCCTCGCAGTGGTTGTGTCGCCTCAGGTAGTCGTTTACCCGCGTCTCCAGGAAGCAGCCCAGCTTGGTCTGGGGCAGCCCTGCACAGAGAGAGACAGAGAAAGAGCAAAAAGAAAAATTTAAAAACAACAGTGCTATTGGGAGGCCACAAGACATCACAGAAGCCAAATGACTACTAGATCAAATGTAATGTAAACCTGCACTACTGCCATTTCAACAACCACAGAGAAAATAGTTGGGACATTTCATCACTGCAGAGAATTTTCTATTTTCGATGAAGTGGTTTAACAGGAAATTAAAAAACCACAGCAATACAAGAAAAATATACGACCTCATACACATGACACAGAAACGCACAGACAAGATGTGATGCCCATGATCTTATTTGCCCACCCCTGATCGTCAGCTTCAGTTAACCCACTTACTTTTTGCGGCATACTTGTTCTCCTTCCTCGTCTTATTTAGTTTCTTGAGGCAGCCGTCACACACGAAGCTGTAAGCAATCACAGGGGAGAGGGGAGGATGAGGAACAACAACAGTTTCGGGGCAAAAACAACAAAAGAGACAAACTAAGTGCAGAGATGGTTATCTTTAGCCTGGTAAACCACCCCCTCGTACTTAATGTAATTTTGTACAGACGGTCTGGCAGTGGATCCATTGACATGGCTGTCTCAAGCAGAATTATACCTGGCTAATCAGTGAACAGAGGGAGTGTTTGTGAGCGATGACACTGACTTTGTGCGCTACGTTTGAATTGTAGTGCGTAGGCAGGCTAATTGCATATGTCATGACTAGACGTTAGCGTTTGGGTAAAGGCAGAGCCACTTGTTTTAAACTTCAGCAGACTCCACACCTCCAGAAAGAAATCGTTTCTCAATACAGCATTGCCAGACCCTCTACAAAATGAAATGAAGTATGAGGGGCTGGTTTACCAGGCTTGGTTATCTTGCCAACTCAGCCCAAAAAAAGACCCAGTCTTGAATTATCTGGACATATTATGAAGCCGATGGTGCATTATTTCTACGAGGCAAATATTATGGATACTATATACTATATACTATGAACTTACCCTGTCGGCCAAATTGTGTCATTGTGCAGGATGCAGATCTGATGCATTTTACGGCCACAGTCAGTGCATTCAACCAGTCTGAGAGGGGAGAGACAAACATATTTTAGATAGAAAACTTGTGCACATAAACCTAACATATTTCTCTCAATTAAAAAAATTAAAAAATAAATAAAAAAATATATATTAAAAATTTTGGAGATGTAATAATGTCTTTAACAAAGAAAGATAAAGACAGCATAAGTGCATCATATTTCGAGACAGAGCACATACAATTCAGGGTCGAGCGTGTCATTCTTCTTCCTCTGAAACTGATCTTTGTTGATGGATCTGTTCACAGGAGAAGCCAGAGAGAGAGCGAGACCAAACGGGAGAGACAGAGGACACAGACAGAGAGAAAAGCCCGACCATGTGGGTTAACACAACTACAACAATAGACATTTGACTGGACAGCTGCTTTTAATACACCTCACTCACGACCAGCAGGGGGCTCTGCTTCACAAATGTAGGGCTATATAAAGTAAGTTCCACTTACAACATGACCATGCAGGACATATTAAGTACCTTTTACATTTTAACACTAGCAGAAATAAATACTATGCTATACTACCAATGATATTAACATCAACAGACATCAAGACTGCAAGGAGAATGCTGGAAAAGGTAGGTACACAAACATGAATAAGATGTATAAGAGTACTTTTTACATTTTAATGCAAATACTGGTAAAAACAGAGCTAGTGACAGACATCCAACAGTAAAAGGAGGGTTCTAGAAAGCTCAAATACTCACGTCTGAGGCTGCGAGGGGTCGTCTCCCAGGGAAACGCTCTCGCCCTGGATTTCGTTGAAACACTTCTCACAGAAGTGGTACCTGTCAGCAAGAAGCCCATATTTTGGTGAACTACACCGTTCGCCACGAGCACAGCCAATCACAGAGAAGGCACGCGGAAGGTAGCCACCAATCAGGGCAGGACAGGGCGGGGCAGAGCGGAGCAGGCCAATGGGCGGGCACACAGGAGGAGCAGAGGGCGGGGCCGTCGTCGTAGGGAGCAGCCAATCATGATGCAGCATTTTTGTGTGGGCAGATTGTGTTTGGATAGCGTGTAAATTTCGGAGCGGATGATTGGTCACACCATAGCAGGCCAATGCAGACATCACAAGCATTAAAAAAAGGAGGGAGAGAAGGGAAGAGGGGGGAGGGGGGAAGGGGGAGGGTAGAATGAATATTTTAAAAAGTGTGAAAAACCAAAATGTTATGGACGAGACATGAAGGACGGACAGACAGACAGACAGACAGACAGACAGACAGACAGACAGACAGACGAGGGGAGTGGGGGTGGGACAGTGGGACCAGGAAGGCGAGGAGACATCAAACATCCATGATAAACAACACAGAGCAGTAAGCCAAGGCAAAGCACAGGTTAACCTCCACACATCCACATAGCCCAGACAAAAAAAGACGTCATGGCGATGTGGTAACAGGTGAAAAATAAAAATCAAAGCTAGGGATGTGGAGGAAGAAGGAATGGTGCAACAGCGACCCATCATCCTCTCGTGGCCATGTTTGAAGTGGGTCCCCGCCTACCGTTCAAGTGGGGGGTTATTTTTTCTTAAAAAACAGTTTCAGAGTTCTGTGTGGGTTTTTGTTACAACAGGATGTGTGATGCTGTAAGTAGATTCACTCTCATTCAAATATGGATCCATTCAAACCTAACCTGCACGGCAAAATTTGTAAACTTTTTTTAAAATGTCTTATTATTGTCCTCATTTTAGTTGAGGATAAGTCACTGTGGCGTAATAAACAACAGTGCTGCTCTCTACAGAGCAAAATTAGGTTTTAAAATATTGCCAACAGTCAAACATTTTACTGCACTGTGCACCGAAGCTGCTGGACTTTCAGTTTCAGATGCTTTTTTTAACCACTAGAGGTCTTTCAAATCATCAGTAGCACTGGAAATGTGTATTCAACAGTCTTAATTAAAATGCTAAGCAAAGATGCCAAAACAGAAAAGAGGCTGTCAGTTTGGTAAGGTGCTGATAGACAGGAAAAGCTGCTCTTTATAGAAACGTCATGAATCTATTTGCTTTAAAATGTAGCAGGGAATCTTTATTGCCTTTCTTTCTCTTAACCATTTCGAGTTTTTCAGCTGGGCACCAACCACTCTACTGGTAAATCTATTCAACTGAAGGAACTCTTGCATCTTTATAGCATTAAGGAGTGGTCCATAGCTGTACACAGGATCTCAGTTGTACCGTTTGTTGTCATCTTGATTCCAGAAGCACATTTGATCTTGAATGTATACTATATCCAAACCAGTGCTGCTGGTTGTGACACGTACTCAGAGACGGCTACATTACAGCAAAGACACTGCGCTGTACCGCAGCATTGCAAGTCAACTCCAAAACTGCGTAAACATTGTTTGCAAACAAAAGATACAAATGCCATGTGACACATTTGAACCACGCTGTTTGCAGCTAGGACAAACTGGATGTCTAAAACGGCACTCAAAAGGTCAATAAATCACGAATCAATATCTCATGTTCGTAATTGTGAGCCAGTACAAATATTCACCGTTTTGCATCAGTTTGATGTGTCATCTTAGCGCCACTGTTTTTCACCTGTCAGGTGTATACATTTGCTGTGAGAGTCATAACACATTCCCGAGTCATGCACGGCGTATGACTGGGGACCCACTTGAAAGAAGCCACTGTGTAAATGAAAATGGCAGGAAAAGGAGATGCGAGGTGTGGTTGTGCATCACTAAATTGACAGGCTACCAGTGAACTCTTGATCACCCATGATCGACACAATTCAACAGTCACATCATCAATCAGGGATATGAAATCAATGTAAAGAACTAACTAATAACAATAAAAACATTGCACAACTACTTCTGCATGGAAAAATAGAATTGCAACTCATTTCCTATGTGTACAATGCATCACTCTTGTGTGTGTGTGTGTGTGTGTGTGTGTGTGTGTGTGTGTTGTAGTCTGGGCTATTATAGGTTGAGATGAGCGCCTACAGCTCCCACTGGTCACTCACCTGTTCTGGTAACTGAAGTAGGCGGCATCTCGCGGGATGGTGCACAGCTGCTTCCCATAGCAGCACAGTGTTTGCGGCGAGAACTCCAGCTGAGGGACACAGAGGGCAGGGACACCACACAGAGAAGAGAACACAAATCAAACTTCACCCAGAACCCAAGGAATCGATCGATGGGAGCCATGCTCCAAATCTCACCCACCAAGACTTACCACTCATACACACTGATAAAGCTAACCATGCGTAAAACATACACCTTGTTGCTGAAAATGATTTGCACACTGACAACTTGCCTTCTTGGTGAAAACGTTTACATGATTTGCCATGGGCCTGGGGCCCTTAACTTGTTGCAAGATGTAGCTACCCCCAAGCACACGTATTTTACGCAGTTTTTTTTTTTTAATTCTCACAACTACACAACTAAACACACACAACACAACTACACAACTAAAGACACACAACACAACAAAACACTCACCTTCCTCCCGCAGCAGTAGCCAAGGCCCTGCATGACGGGGTCGATCTCCTGCTCGAAGACCTCGGCCAGCTTAGAGCAGTACTTGTAGACGCGCGACGTCTTGCGGTTGTAGAGCCAGGCGTTGTTGAACATGAGCCAGATGTCGTCCACGTACTGCCAGGGCTCCTGGTACTGGCCCGTGTCCAGCTTGCGCTTGATGGTGGACAGGTCCATGGGGTTCTTCACGATGTCGAAGTAGTCCTGTGGAGGACGAGGGCATCCGCCAGGTTAGCGGCCGCAGCGAGGAGAGCCCAGGGAGGGGAGGAGAAGGAGGCGGTGGTACAGGAGGTGGGGGGAGGGTTGGCGGTCGCAGAAGCACGGACAGGAGGTCAGTCGCAGGAGCAGGAGCAGGATGGAGCAGAAGGAGGCGCAGGATGGAGCAGGAGCAGATGCAGCAGGAGCAAGAAGGAGCAGGAGCAGATGCAGCGGTTGGCCAGGGGTCCACAGCGGAGCCAGAGCAGAGGAGAGAAGAGGGTGCGGGGGGGACAATGTTGAGGGCTGCAGAGAGGTTTGTGCGCAGACAGAGAGACATGACAGCTTCTCCCTTCCTCACACAACTCTGCACCCCTTTCTCTCTTTTTGCTCTCCCTTTCTCCCTCTCTCCCTCAAGCATGAGCAAGCACACAAACATACAAGCAAGCATAAAAACACATACGGGAAAGCAGTAACACACACACACACACACACACACACACACACACTCACACCTTGCAGGGGAAGGGGATGAGGTGGGTATGGAGAGTTTAACTAAGACTTAGGGCCTTTGTGAACCCTTAATCGTTTGATTATATGCAATAAATCAAAATACTCAAGGCGGTGCACTGAGGACACAAGCAGTGCGAAGCACTAGTGACTTGCAACACTGCTTTGTGTTTGAATGGGATTTGGGATTTCATGGTGGGTGGTTGAATAAGGACACAAAAATCACATCAGGGTGCAAAGTTGAGGGGACTGGAGGCACAAGAACAAGCAAAGCATACAGAGCCTGACCACCACAGGGGAGCACTGGGTACTAGACAGGCAGTCCCTCCTTAACAACTGTCACCACTCACTGGTATGACAATATTTAGGGACTTGCACAGAGATACTGGGTGACTTGGATTTGTGTTGTGATAATCTGGGAGTTCAGCCGTAACATTTAATAACTAGAAGCTGTGGTGGCGATTTAGAAATGTAATTAATAAACTGATTGATTTTTTTTACTGCAGTGGCTGGTCAGGGTCATTCACTCAGGTGTGGAGAAGTGTGCCAAGCAATAGAGTGCATCAAAAAGAATTAGTGCAAAACCCGAACGGTCAAACTTAATAAACGTTACTGGGTTTCCTCTGTACGCCAAGAGATATAACTCCGAAGCAGTTTTGTACTTCACCCAGATGAAATTAGCACCGCTAAGAATATCCACTTCTTTAACAGGAGTGGCGAACAACAGTATTCTTGTATAACTATGATGGAGAGTCAGGCAAAAGGCCATTAACATTAGTCCAGAACAAGCATCTCATTACCCTCTCTGAAGCGTGGCACACTTCCTCACTCCATACTGCAAAACAATTACAATGCAACACATTGCTGGGGCAGACATGTAGCAGTCTTTGATTTCTTTAGCATTAGCTTTAACAATGATACAAAACAAGCAATGGATCAAAAAGCAAGTTCAACAGGATCATTACAGGAACAGGGGCAAAAAATAAAGCAATGCTTCAGAGGCATCTGTTTAGGTTGAACTGTACCCTGGGCTTCCCATTACAGAAATTATTTGTGGATTGTTAGAAGAATTTGTAGCAATATTTTGCAACCATCTAGTCTGTGCCTGTTTACAACAGACACCCAGGCCTAATGGCTTGACTTGAAATGGCTTGAAATATAGATAAATATAAGTAAGTTTATGAACCAGATTACTTTCAACTGGGAATGCAATTTCAGTCAAACTGATGCCCGTGACATTGCTTTATTTATTTCTGACAGAGCAAAATTAAACAGCAACACAAAATGAAAACTACGATGATAAGCAGCAAAGAAGGGATTTTAAGGGGGGAGGCATGGGAGACTGACATGCTGGACGCAAACACACACTCGCACAAACACACAGCCGTTCATCACGCACACAAGCACACAGCCGTTCACGATGCACAAACACACAGCAGTTCATGACGCAAGCAAACACACACACAGCCAGTCATGACCAAACTCTCTTTTGGTGAGACACGCAGCACAACACAAACACCACCACATGCACGCCCTGATACTACCACACACACACCACATGCACGCCCTGATACTACCACACACACCACCTGCTCTACTCCGGTGCTCGTGTTTGAACGACATGAGGGTGAATGGCAACACACTTGGGGAGTGGGGTAGAGACAGACAGACGGGTGGATGGGAGTATGACATCCAGTTGCAGGAGAGAAGATTGTGATTGTCTACGACGTGTTTAGAGGGAGGAGAGGGGGGCTGGGGTAGGGCTGGGGACAGGGACGGGGACGGGGAAAGCAAAATGGAAGGCAGCGCAGTCCCTTACCAGGTTAGTTTTGTTACTAGTTCGAATACGTACGGGTATTCCCAGTAACTGGGGGTCCACTGGCTGGCGGAAGGGCAGGGACTCGGGGTCCTGCCGATACAGCGCCTCTAGCGTGGGCATGAGCGCCTGCCGGAGCTCCTCTGGCTTGAAGACTGCAGGGGGGGGGGGCAGACGGGTGGGGAAAGGGGGTTAAAAGGTACCATGAAGAGCTTTAAACACTCTTTAAAACAGTCAGCAATGTGGACCAAAACTGATATCACTGCATTTCTGGGCTGACTGGCGATATACGATATATAGCGACATTTCAAAAACAGAATGAGCAAAGTGTTCATATTAAGTTAAGACGGCTCTGAAAGAGCTGTGCAAATGAAAAAGTAAACAGTAACGCACACGGGGGAACAGCTGAGCGATCCAAGAAAGCTCCAGCTGTCTGAACAGTGTGAACACATTACAATAAATGGTTTTGATAAAGTAGTATTGCAGCATCGAAAAAATATATTGATATGGCGATATAGTGTCAAATACATATCTCCTTCAAAAATGTATCGTTATTATGATAATACTGATATATCGCCCAGCCCTAACTGCCACCTCTTCATTCCCTTAGTATGCTTACTAAAAAAGATCCTATGAGTCCTCTCATGTGGCCCAGACTTCATAAACTAAAAACAGGCAACGTGGGGGCGGCCTGTCCCCCTAACAACTGCGGAGCTTCTGAGGATCTCCCTCCGTTTTATTTTGGAATTGGTTCAAATATACAATTAGCTGTTTTATATTAACTGTGTTATTATGATTATGTTTACATTAATTAGCATCTGCAAATAAGACCAAGGCACATAAATACAAACATAAACAAACGCCACAATACCGCCAGAATTTGTAACAGCACCTCAATATTTCTTCTATATCTTCATTCTAAACAAATTAATGATTACATTTATGTTTCAAGTGTGGTGAATAAAATGCTAGTCGTACTGAACACTGCCCAAACACAAACACACACATCACAACAGCACAGCCAGCATGAACGCATGAAACGCTGTTCAGCGCTGCCCTAGAAACCAAGCATGACGAGAGTTTAAGTTTAGTCGATTAATGCAGCGTATTAAGATTAATCGTTTCTGTTTTTATTAACCTATGTAATTATTTGTAGTTGAGCTTAAACTTTATACTGCTAAATACCATACCCGTAACCAAAAGAGCGCTCACTGCCTGTCTGCCAGAACTATTTCATTTCAAGCACATTTGTACACAGAAGATAGAGAAAGTGTGGATGACAGACACATGCTGGGCATACTTTTCTTCTTGTTCTGGGCGGCTGCAGGGGAACTGTTGGCGCCGGCGGTGGCCGTGCCATCCGCTTCCTCTTTGGGTTCGCTCTTCACCTCCGGCTTCCTGTCCTCGCTTGCCGTACCCGACGTGTCCATGGGCTCCGACTTACAGCCATCAGCAGGCTCCTCCTTTTTCACCTGCTTTACCTGCGCGGACAAAATCATCAACATACAATGTTCACCTTCCAGGGATCTTGGCCAAGGCTTGGCAGCCGGTTGGCAATATCCTTCACAATGTAAAAGTGAACATTTTTATACATTATTTGCACTAAGACAGTACTAACAACATCACTACTAGCTACAGCTGAAGAATTGTTTTGTTTTTGTTTTTTTTATGCATCACAGCGCTAAAGTAAAAGACTGAATTGGTGTAGGAAAATAAGGTAATTGTCTTTTACACAAAAAGAGTACTTACTTCAACTTAAAAGGTTAATTAAAGTGACACTAAACCTGCTGTCTGCAGACACCAAAACTGGGATCTACTCTAAAACTGAAAAGGAATCTTTCTTGGCTGCAGGCTACAGTTTTCAATCACATTTTATGAAAACCAGGCCAATAATTACACATAGGTTTATTCCAACGTCCCCCTTTGGCAGTGGTGAGGTTAATAAAATGCATCCAAGCATACTAAACTCAACTCATTACAGCCCACTGCAGTGCAATATGCACCTGAACTCAAATGACTTTCACAACACATGAATAAAAGTTGTAAATACAATGCAGAAGGCTATGCAATATTTAGATTTGTTTTATAATCGAATAATCAGTACTGTTGCAGCCATACTGAAATAGTGAAGCCAGTGATGACTGACCCCTGACCCCTGACCCCTGACAAATGGGGATGCAGTACTGATGTTGAGCCCCTCACCTCTGGTTTCTCCTCGGCCTTGACTTCTCTGTCGCTGTGCATCAGGCCCATCTTCCCCGAGGGCTTTCCCTCCGTCTCCGCCTCCTCGTCCTCCTCATCGGCCGCCTGCGTCTTCACCTCCATCTTGGGCTCCAGCGGGGCGGGGGCAGCGTCGGACGGGGCGTGCTGGGAGCTGTGGTCCACGCTGCTGACCGAGGCTGGCGTGGAGGCCTGGCCGTCAGCTGTCAGTGACGACTTCTGGGAGAGCTGCAGCGGTGGGAGAAGAGAGGAAGGTAATTTGCTATAGTGCTATAGTAGGGGTTGACTAGATAAAACCGCTGGGTCAAAATGCTATAACTAGCCATGAAGTGGTAGAAAATGCACAGACAACAAGACAATGACCTACCTAACACCAGTACAGTACTGTCAAGGAATGGGTCATTTGCGAGAGATAGTTCATGTGTGTGAGTGTTGCTAGCCGTTAAGTGAAAAATATATATTTTTTGGAAAAGCTATGCAAGCGTTTTACTGAAAGACTGTGAACATGAATGTGAATCAGCAACCCTACATCCAGGAGACAGGAGATTGTGTGTTTCTTACCGGTGTGCGTGGGTGCTGGGTGGGCATGTGAGCGTTCTGCGCTGGCAAAGACGCCGTCAGGCCTGTCTGATGGCCCGCAGAGGCTCCGCCCCCGAGCGTCGTCTGCTGCTGCTGATTGGCTTTCTCCACACCCATCCCTGGCCCCATTGGCTGAGCCATGGGCGGCTGTTGCTGCTGCTGCTGGGGTGCTGAGGGCGGCATGGCAGGGGGGTTTGGCGTGTGGGGCTGGGGCGTCTGCGAACCCGGATGCGCGGGAGTTGTGGGGTGGGGGGTGGGCGTGAGGCTGCGCGCAGGGGACGGGGAGCTCTGACGCATGGGGGGACAGTGGCCGTGGGAGTTGGGCTGGGAGGACGGTGCCAGGCCGGAGGGGGCACCTCCGGGTACGCTGCCGGGCAGCATGGAGCCCACAGGAGCCCCAGGCCCTGGACCCACCCCCGACACTGGGCCAGGCTGCCCTGCTGGGCTGCCCACGGGTATGGAGGTCGGAGTGGGCATCTGAGCCTGCAGAGGGATGAACACATAGATGACCAACATTGACCTTAAGCTTAAGGTGATGCACAAAACTAAAAGTAGCAGTCCTGGCCAGTTAAAGAAGAAAACACAGGTGTACATCTCACCTGATTCATGCCAGGCTGTGGCCCTGACGGTCCCATACCCACTGGGCCAGTGTTGAGGCCGGGACCAGAGCCCGGGAACTGCCCAGATGGGAGGTACTGGTTCTGCAGCTGAGCCACGTTGGGCTGGCCCATCCTCGGACTTCCCCGGCCCATCTGAAGGCAACAGAACACCAGAAGGTTAGAAACAGGGTGTGCATAGCAACTCACTCTATCGAACATCTAACTTTATGAACAAAAACACCAACTTAAATGCCACTAATCATGAGGCAAGAATTTGTGCTGTTTCTACATGTGCTGCAAATAAGCCCATCTACTGCATCTCAATGATGGCAATATGTATGTAAGTATGTATGCACATTTGTAGAATATGCATGTACATCTATAAATCAAAGGCTAAATGTAAAGTCATTTGCGCAATTTTGCTTTCCAGGGTGACAAGACACTACAACTGATACATCAGAGTTATGACAATAAGCAAATACATTGATTAAAATCAAACACGCAGCGCACCTGATTGAGCGGGCCTCCCATGGGCATCGGGGGCGTTGGCCTCGGGCCCACTCCTGGCATCCCCATCTGGCCAAACTGGTTCATGGCCGCTGCAGAGAGCAAAGAGATGAGACGAGACGAGACAAGAAGGGGGGATGCGATGAGACAGGCTCAGGACACGCGAACGGGCACAATGCAGCCTTTCTTCCCCTCCTCATTCTGCACATCTCGCTCATTCACTCACTCGCTCACTCAGTCCTGGAGGAGCAACTTCTACCAAACGACCACTAAAGCTGGCCCATGACAGGAGCTGTCAACAGGCTGCACTGCTTCAATGAGTTTCCCTGTTGGCAGTCGTGTCACTGGCAGAGGAAGGAAGGGAGAGAGGTGGACGGCGCTTACCTGCGGGGTTCTGCATTCGGTTGACCATCTGATTGGGTCCCGCCGGAGGGACGAGGGAGGGGTCTGCGTGGGGTCCATCTGAGAGAGAGAGAGAGAGACAGAGAGAGAGAGACAGAGAGACAGAGAGAGACACAGAGAGAGAGAAAGAAAGAAAGAAAGAAAGAAAGAAAGACAGAGAGAGAGGAAAGGACAGAAAACAAAAAAAAAAGAGTAAATCATAAATTTAGAAGAGACCAAAAGCCCCAAAAGCTTTCCATCCTTAACCCTTTATGCGCCAGAGTTTTTTTCCTAAAACATTCGATTTTGACATCTTAACCCTTTAGGCGCCAGAGGTTTTTTCCTAAAACATTCGATTTTGACATCTTAATTTCAAAAGGCTATAACTTAAAAATGATAAGAGATAGAGACTTACTGTAAATTAGAGAAATATTAAGGATGATCCAAAGTTTATGTAGGGATTAAATTTACCCATCTAATTTGCGTATTCTGACGTCACATGGCGGCGGCCATCTTGGATTATAGAATTTTTATAAATTGTCACGTTTGAAAGATAAAATGCAGTACTCCCTCCCCCAAAAAAATTGTGTATGTACCTTGTGTATGCTATATTGCACAATACTGAATGCTCAGATAAATAGTAAATAGCAACCAAACAGTGTAAATCTTTACTAATAAAGGGCAGAACCAAACCGAATGCATGTAGCAGTAGGCTGACATTTTGCTGTAGAGATTTTCCATTTATTACAGAGGCACTCAGATTCCATATATGGGGCATTTATATGTTATTCTATATATATATCATAAGACTTGTTTAGTTTAAAATCTCATGAGTGAGATGACAAGATGAGACGAGAGACAATGTTAGTAGTTTTTTTTTTTTTAGGTTTGTTTTTTTGGTTGGGTTTTTTTTTTTGAGCTGACAAAGGCTAAAAACTGATGGGCAAAGCGATTTGTCTCATTTGTAACATTTGAAAGATTTGTAAGAACATTCCAGAAATCATCAGAGAAAGAGTGACAGAAAATCTAGGGGCGAATTGGCATTGGAGATATCCAATTGGCTGATCAAAGGGCGTGAGACAATTTTGATACCCTCATTGATCAACTCAAAGCAGGTGCGACAATACACCGGCATTCCCATCATCTTGCCTAGATAAACTAACGAGCATATTAGCTCCTCTGCCCCGTGCCACACCGCCTCTGTTCCTGCTGCGAGCAGCACGCGCAGATCTGCTGCGCACTTGTGCCGAGTGGAGAGAATTTTAATGGGTAGGACTCTCACTGCGTCTCCTCACCCTGCTTCTACGTTGTCCCCTAGCTCTCCTACCCAGTGGCATTAGACAAAGTCTCCACCACGTTACTGTCTCCGCGATTAGGGAAAGGCACAGTTGGAAAACAAATTAGCTACATGGCTAGCGCAGTAAAAACACTGGACCCCGACTTCACTTCCAGCCTCGTTCCCCACACTACTAACACGCCTGCGTACTCCCTGATAAACATTCCCACCCCATGAAACACTGTTCCCATCGCTGACATTGAGCAAATGAGTATCTACTTTGGCCAAATGATCAAAAGATTGTGTTTGGTGTAGGGCTAAATAATCACTTTGTCCAGCTGCATCACTGCAAGGCAGGGACGCATCTGAAGCGTCGTCGCTAAACACATCACCGTCATCTTCTGGAGGCAGATATTGGCCTTCAGAATAAGGGTCTGCAAATAGAAGACCCAACACTTCATTGCAGATAAACTTCTTTGATGCCATTAGACAAAAAACGAAGGCAAACACTCGCTGACGTTGACAATATCGCTCTAATTATATGGCTCGCACGCAAACTAGCTTTGCTTTTGCTCACACTGATTCAACATGCTCTAGCTCGACTATTTTGTATAGAAACATGACAGAATTCTCAGTCAGGGACGTAGTATGACATGTCTACCACCTAGTGGAAGGGAGTTCAAACCAAATTTGACACCCTATTTGACAAAATCGACCGTTTTATTCAGTGCGGCATCTTGTCGACTTAAGTCGACAGTGGCGCCTAGAGGGTTAACTTTGAACTTGCTTTTTTCTCACATTGGTCTCGCTTTACCCCCTCATCTCATGTATACACACATCTATAACAGATCCTGTTATTATTACTTTTTAATAATTACATTAGATTTTATATAATTACATTTTATATAATTACATTACATTTTACAGTTTAAACAGCAGAAGAGTAAACATACTAGGAGGTTGGCCAGGGGCCATTGGAAGCTGCCCCATGCCCGGGGGCAGGTTGGAGGGCGGCATGCCCGGCTGGGTGGGCATCATGCCCTGCTTCTGCAGCCGAGTCCGCCTCTTCTCCTCCAGCTCCTTCTGGATCTTGTAGATCTTCTCAGCCAAGAGATGGTAGTACTCCGCCTGGTGGAGGAAAGGGACAGCAAGCGAGAGAGCGAATTGGAGGCAAATAAGAGTGAAAAATAAAACAAAGGAGAAAAAAGATTAGAAATATATGTGTTCAACAACTGATCTCCACTCTATGAGAATAAGGGCTCATTCACTACTTCAGAAACACACTTACAGTGGCAGCCAAATAACCGTGTCACGGCAGAGGCGTAAATGTTTGTTTGTTTCGTTCAGTTTATTGCCATTTTAACAACTGTGGCTATTAATGGCCAGAACAGATTAAAATAAATACATTAAAATAAAATAAAGTAAACTACAATAAATACAACAGTAACATTACAATAACTCGACGGCGTTAGCGGACAGTGCCGTTAGAAACACCCCAGATAGCAGCGGACCCCAGAGCCTGTGCTGCTTGCAAGCGTGACGGAGACAACGCTTACCCTGCTATTGGCCGACTCGTACATGTCCCCCTCCACCTTGCGCGCGTACGCCACCAGGTTCTCCATGCGCCGGTCCTTCAGCGCAGCGGGGTCGGGCGTGGGAAAGATGGCCTGCACTCTGCTCACACCAGAAGAGAGGAAAGGGTGACCGTCAGCAAGGCTCACGTGAATGGGTCCGATTACCGACTTTCACACATCCATCAGTGATGCAGTTCATCTAACCTCACTGCAAACACTTACATTTGATATCAAACCGACTCTTTCCTTCATTCAGCATTCTATACTGCTCTTAGTAAGACAACATGAGCACACAAACTCTACATGGACAGAAGAATGAGCTAAACCTGTGCATTACCAGCGACTGAGAAATTACACTGATTTGGTGTGTCAAAGGGCTCCTCATGGTGGAGTAGCCCAATTTAGGGGTGTTGCGGGGACACCTGTGGTAATATGAGTGGGTCAACATAACGAGGAAAGGGGGGGGTGGGCAGCAGACTCACAGTTTATGCACAAGGTGGTTGCGTAGGTCCTGTGTGATGTCCTCGTGCCAGCTCTTCCTCATGCCGCCAGTGGAGGGTGGCGCGGCGGTGGGCATGGAGCCCAGGTTGCCCACGCTGGAGCTGTCGTTCATTAGGCTGCAAGAGCAAAGTGCCAGTGAGTCATCACCTGCACGCACTGCCTTTGAATCAAACTCATGAGGGTTCAGAAGCTACAGAAAATCAGCCACCCTGACAAATAACCATTTATTATGATCCCCTAAAGAATCCTATTCACGTTAATAATAAAAACATAACTGTACATTCAAATACCAAAAAAAAAAAACGAAACAAGCCTTTTCAATTCTTCACTTTGCAACTTCTGTAACAAGAGTCAGGAGCTCGGACTACTGTAGGTTTGCAAAAAAGCATGAACTCTGCTGGTAAGACAGACACAGCCTCCCGGAGGATCGTGTTACATGCATGAGGTGGTTAGCGCCACGGACCTTTGCGAGTTCATGTTTCGGTGCAGCATGGAGTCCTGGAGAAGGTTAGTCTGCTGGGTGGGGGACTGGACCCCTACGCCACCGTTCACACCCATGGGGTTTCCTCCAGCTTTGGGGGGTGGGGAGAGGGGAGAGGGGTGGGTGAGGAGGAGAGAGGAAGGGGAAGGGGAAGAGGAGTGAGATGAGTTGCACTGTGACGAGACCCAGATGAGCAAGAAATATCATGCATGTACCGATCCGCATACATTAAAAACCCACATTACTCTTGGGTGACGGCAACAATGCTCATGGGAAGACCATGTTAACCACAGAAAGACGTTGGTATGAGTGCTGCGTGTCTTTTGCTCCATAGAATTACTCTTGCACTTAAAGGTGAGAGAATGAACAGGGTTTTGATCCTTGTTCTGTGATGTGACATACTGTACACAATAACATTTTGGTTGCATCTGTAATGCCTACCCAAAAACCTCTGTCAGAAAGCTATGTTAGGGTGGGGAATTTAAAATGTGTGGTTTTCCTCCTATTTAAACCTTAACTGGGAACCTCATTGTGAAATGCAAGCACTTGACGCTGACTGGCTGCCTTCACTTCACTGTTTGTAATATTCTTGAGGTTGATGTGGCTGCCTTCACTTCACTGTTTGTAATATTCTTGAGGTTGATGTGGCTGCCTTCACTTCACTGTTTGTAATGTTCTTGAGGTTGATGTGGCTGCCTTCACTTCACTGTTTGTAATATTCTTGAGGTTGATGTGGCTGCCTTCACTTCACTGTTTGTAATATTCTTGAGGTTGATGTGGCTGCCTTCACTTCACTGTTTGTAATATTCTTGAGGTTGATGTGGTAGCAAAGTCGAAACAGCTCCGCCATGTAGCATTAAATGCTGCAAAAATGGTTTGGGAAACCATTCAAAGGTGAAATGGGCTGAGCAAAGTAACAGTCTGTGTTTAAATGTAGTGTGAATCTGATTAGAAATTAACAGCAGCCACGCATCTCGTGCATTTCTTTCAGTGGTGAAGTCATCAAAAAATTGCACACCACTTGCAGAGCCTGTGAGATATATTATATGTTATATGTATCCGCTCAGATTGGCACAGAATGCCTAGTACTTTTTGTATGTTTTTGAATGCAGGTAGAGTACCGTTCTTTATCAAAGACAAAGTAAAAACTTTTTTTTTTTTTTTTTAAATCTCTGTCACCTTTAAATCTGATTGTCTATCCACTGCCCCCTTGGCTGATGCCCCCTACAGGACTACAGCAGTGAGGGGCAAGCTGGCTTCAGAAGCTATGATCTAGTCCCATGTATCTGTTCCAGCCATTCAATTAATCAACCGATTGTACTTAGCACAACTCTTTAGCCAGGTAAAAAACTGAACTGTTGAAATCAATTGTATTGTGTGCACAGGTAGAACATGTGGTACTAGATTGGATGTGTGATGTGGAACATGAGGTACTAGATTGCAGCTTTTAAATCCAGGTTGCCCATTTAACACTGCCTACCCTTCATCCCACTACCCATCCCAGTAGCCCACACACATCCCAGAAACCCCTGCACCTACCCATAGCGTTGAGGGGCCTGACGCCGGCCTGGCCCTGGAGGCCTTGGGCGGGTAGAGAGGACTGCTGAGGCGTGGCGGGCATCTGGTTGCCCTGGTAGGTGAGGCCCAGGGCGGCGTAGGCTCGCTCGATGGAGCTGGGGTCGATCTGGCTGGGCGGGTTGAGGTTGGGCGTGCTGGGCTGACCGCCTGGCACCGCCCCTAGCGAGCTGCCCACACCCAAACCAGCGTTGCCGAGGAGTGCTGTGGAGGAACGAGGGACGCAAACGAGTCAGCGTTGTAGTTGATGTACATAAGCGTTCAAAGCAGTCAAAAGAGGACTGCAAAACCACACACAATGTAGCAAGTAAGAATGGCATATACTAAAGATGCAACAAAGTGTATTAAATGTGGGTCAGAAGGTTACAAAAAAAGGCAGTATGGTATGTTATGCTTCAGGTAAAAAAAAAAAAGCCAAGCTCATCTCATCTTCAAGAAAGTTCAATCAAAGCAGGCACATCCTAAATGAACACTGGGAGCAGCACCCAAAGGCAATCAACATAAGTAAAAAAGAAAAGAAAGTCCGCTCAACCAGAATTTATGCTCCCAAGTTTATTGTAGTAAAAAAACGTGACGTTTCGGGCTCTCACCCTTCCTCAGACGTAAAAAAAAAAAAAGTCACGTTTTTTTACTACAACAAACTTGGGAGCATAAATTCTGGTCTCGAGCGGACGTTTGGTTTTCTTATCATCTCATCTTCAAGCCCAGTCTTCAGACAGACACTTACACTGCTGATTGCGCTTGTCCCCAGCATTCTTCAGGGGCAGACAGACGGGGCAGTCGTGCCTTGTGCAGTTCTTCCAGTGAGAGATGATCTGTCGCGAAGAGGCACAGTGCGCCACTGAGAGCAGGAGAAAGAGACAGACAGAGAGAGAAGGAGAAAAAAAAAAACAAGAGAAATGGATATGTTTACGGTCTTGTGAGTGTGCACACAGAAGCAAAAACAAACCAGAGTTTATCAGCGACGCAAGTCAATTCGCAATGAAAAGAGGAGAAAAGCTAAACCACAGGGAGAAAACCACAAACCACGCTTAAGACAGCCACACGACTAACAAGAGCGCAGACAGTCAGAGTCGGTTCTCCCCAGACAGACAAACAGACAGCCGGAGAATGATCTCACAATCTCGCACGACAGACAGCCGTACAGACAGAATCACACAGCGCAAAAAGGAGAAACCAGACAAAGTGAACAAGAACACACGAGACAGGAAGTCCCTGGGAAAGGTCTTCCTGCGGCTCCCCTACGCGTGCTCCGCCTGGGGTACTCACCCTGGCAGGACTTGCCAGCCTGGCAGTGGGTCATGTGGTTGAGGACGTTCTTCATGGTGCGGCAGTGGGGCAGGTTGCAGGGCCGCATCTCCCCGTTGGCCTGCTCCCTGCGCTGGCACTTGTGCGCGTGCAGCAGGAGCACCAGCTGCTGCTGGATCAGCTTGCGCTTCTCCGGGTCGGCAGTTGGGGGCGCCGCACCCCCCGGGGCTGAGGCCATGGAGCTCAGGCCCGCCTGGGCGCTGGCAGGGCCCGCCGCGCCACCCACTGCCCCAGACCCAACTGCTGAAGGCTGCTGTGAGGCCTAGCACACAACAGAGGAAAGAATTATGAAACAGGAAATCAGTCAGTGCTGCTATAAGAAAAGGATTGAATTAACTTTTAGGACAGTAGCGCTGCAACTGTTTGACAGCAAAACGATATACAGACTTTGGCTACGTAAGTATGTCAGTAAGGAAAAGCAGAGAATGAATGAGTTCAATCATGAGCACAGGTGAAATGCGAGAAAGCAACTGAATGACAGAACTTAAATAAATAGGAGAGGTAATCGTGAGAGGCAACTTTACCATGGCAGCCATCCCCTGTACAGGCTGGGGCTTCTTGTCCATGTTAAACTGGGCGAGGCTATTGGGCATCGCCGCTTTGCTCTGGAGCTGTCCGCCCATCACCTGTCCGGCCGTCTGGCCATAGGGTCCACCGTAGGGCCCCGCGTTGGGCATCATGCCCATCTGAGAAAACCAGGAAGAGGGGAGGAGAGGGGAAGAGGGGAGAAGGGGGAGAGGAGGAGGTTGGATGAGGACATGGACATGGGAAAGCATTACATATAATGCCACTGTCATTTTCTGTTTAACAAAACAAAGATACTGCAAACTCAATTTTCCATTCCATATGTAAACAAAGTTAAGAGGACTGCATGTGGTACGAGACTGATGCGTGAAAATGTAGCCCTACACACAAGCCTCTACTCCACGTGGCAATAAATTAACAACCAGAAATCAGTTTATTCTAAAGGAGTCTTTTGACCTATTAATGATAAATTGCAGCCACTTGGCCGCTGACAGACTTCAAAGTTCATCTTGTGTGGTGATCAGAAGCTTTCGGGGGAGAGAAGGAGAAAAACGAGGAGAGCAGGGTCCTTCAGTCAGGCAGAAGTCAGACACATTCTGCTGCTTTGTGCAAGCGATTACACTTGGTTCCCTGAACGAAGCTCTTGGACATATCTACAAAACGTCTTCCTGCCCACATCTGTCACCTGCCATCAGATATCGGATTACGCATCAGCCAGTGGTGCAGGCGTTTTATGAGGAAGAAATCATTGAGAATTTATACATAACATTCTGATACAAAAGAAAATGTGTCCAATTCCATGTGTGATATGCATCTGCGTCAGCAAGGCTACGATGCATAAAAATGCACATCTACATCCACAGGCTTTTTGATGTCCTTCCTAACAACTATTTTCATTTTCATGTTTTTTTTCTCCAAGTACCGGAATGGCATGCTGAATTCTTAAACTATTATCATGTCGAAAAGATATCTGACATAGAGGTGTTCACATGCTAGATCTTCATCAAGTAACAATCAAGTTGGTCAAGTAAATCTTTATATTATTTAAAAAAAAAAAAAAAAAAATTCTGTGCACAGAAGGAAAGACATCCTACAAAGATTATTGCACAATGATGACTCAGACGGCCACGCAGAGCCAAGTGTTTTTTTCTAAGGCCTGACAAATGAAGACTTCCAGGTCTCTTTTACTCTGCATTACTACACACGGCAAATAAAAACCCCTGCGTGATCAAATCCTCAAGCTCATGCCGTGACTGACCGCCACACTTACCTTGTTCATCGCTCCTGGTTGCTGCGGCCTCATGCCAGCATGACCCATCTGTGGGCCTCCCTGCTGTTGCTGCATGGGTTGCTGCTGCTGTAGCGTGTCCGCGAGCAGGTTGCTGTTGCTGCCCATGCCCTGGTTCGGGTAGCCCATCCTGGGGGAGCCGTTCATTACCTGCCCCCCCATCATTCCCTGGGGGGCGCCGGGGCCCTGCATCTGCTGCCCGTTACCCTTCTGGGCTCCTCCCATCATGCCCCTGTTCAGGCCGCCCACCATGCCCGCCTGCTGCATCATACTAGCCTGCTGTGGCGAGGGATGCTGCTGCTGCTGGGCGCCCAGGGCCTGGGGACCAGAGGAGGCGTTCAGCCCTCCCAGAAGCCCCATGGGGGCCCCGTTCCCCGGGCTGCCGGCCGCCGAGGTAGTCGGCAGGGGCGCCCCGGAGCGCAGGAGCTCCGAGAGCTGCTTGTGTTTGGCCGCAGCATCCTGGCCGGCACCGACTCCGCCCCCTCCGACTCCTCCGAGGCTGGTGTGGAGCTGGCTAAGGTCTCCGCCGTTGGGCAAGCCCAAATCGGTGGAGTTGATGAGCTCATCGGGGAGATCGTGCTCCAAGTCGAAGAGGGAACCGAAGTCTGTGTCGTGCAGACAAAAAGGAGGGTGAACGAAGGGAATAAGAAACCTGCACACGCAGATTTGAACATAAACACACAAACAGCCTTGTGCTGAGTACAGCTACTACCATAAGGCACAGGTGTGGCACCAAAGTCAAACAGCAGCATGAAAGCATAAGTTACTGGTATCAAGTCTCTCGACATTTAAAGGAACACAGCGGTGCAGATGACAGCTCTAACATAAAAAAGCCTGCTTGCCCATGGTGGAGATCACCTGCAGCAATAAACCCTGACAACTTTTAAGAATTGAAAAACTGCCATCCAGTCCATGCTGCCACCTTTGAAAGGGACAAAGGCTGCTCCGATCAAACTTCGTGACCTTGATGTTAAGTCATCATTAACACAACATGATTGTTAGACTGTGAATACCTTGCATCAACCACCATGGTGTTAAACATCTATGCTAAAGGTTCTGTATGACATCACCACATGGCACCAAGCCCCCATCATGTCGCTTATCAACTGGCTTATTTTTTTCAGCTATGAACTATTTCATAGAACTTGTTTCTAAACTTAATTTAGTGTATAAAAACATTTACTATTTAAGATACCATCAATTGTCATACCACATCAGCCCAACACATGCACAACTTTGGGACTGCAATATACAAGGTGAGCTACAGCTGACAGATTGAAGGAATTGGTCCACTATAAATTTGACAATACAACAGTTGTAGTCTAAAAAATGTAGACTTCTAAAATCCAGCAAGACATGTATTAGGGGCCAGCTAGTGTTAATTGCACTACTCAATGAAATTACTAACCAGGAAAGGACCAGGGCATGTACAAACATCTGTTATAGAAATTGCAAGTGCCTGTAAAGTTACTCAAGGCCACAACGACACATACACAACTCTTTCTTGACATTTAAAGCTATCAATATTTTACATAAACGATGGTGGAGTTTGATTTAAAGCGTTCCTAAACATTGGCATAAACTTCTGAAACGTTACAGACACTGGACCAAGGTGATTCTGAATGCTGAGCTATTGGTGGAACCATGCCTCATCACTTTGCACCTCAAGGTTCCCTGACTAGGTTAGCCAACATTGGCTGGATTATGTTTTCTTCATTAGATAATTTACTCAAATAATAATATTGTGCAGAACTTGCTTAAAACAATCCAACCTATATTTGGTTCTCCATGTCAACCTGAAGGTGAATATGTTCTCACCATCCTTAAACCGTGCCAGTCTTTCTCCAAATGTCAAACAACGATTGGTTATTTTTACGTTGATACTGGGTAAGTGAACATTATTCAATGTGCACATTCAGTTAGCAAACACATGTAAGCACGAGCGCAAATGACAACTTTCAAGACTTGCCATTTTGGCCAGCTAGTGTTTGATGTCAGACACACATAGGTGATTTTCTTGGCCGCTTGCTTTAGCTAATTACCTGTGACTAAATGTACCTATATGTATCTAACCTGGGCTGCAACTTATAAAGATACCCAACGATACAATAATTAACTGAAGATAGTAAGCTAACCTTACCGCTAGCATCAGCCAGCAAGCAAGTCAGCAAGGTAACGGTAAAGCAAAGACATGTTACTGGGTCATCAATTCATGAATGCATCTCAATTAATCTGACTACATTTCTCTAGTACGCGATGTTTACCAAATGTAAACTGACAAAGGGCTAGCACATACAGTGTTGTTTTCTGTCTTATTAGTTATAATCACCCTAACTGATGTTGCGTTAACGTTGCCTAAAAGGCTTGGCTGTTGGTTAAGTGGTGTCGCCAACATTAGATTGCTCTACTTTTGAAAGAAAATATTACGACAAACCCCTCCTCTGGATATGTTAAGTACTTACTCAGTTTACATTTTTAAAACATTTTTGAAATTATTACGGAGGGTGCTCTCACAAAGCTATGCCTGGTTCTCCCTGAAATACACCATACATTGTCTGTGGTCATAGTACGCCACCTACCAAACAGTTAAAAAAGAGATAGCCAAAGTTGTTAGCAAGGAAGCTAGCAAACGCTATATTGTTCGCTAGCTAGCACGGGAAGTTAGCATTATTGAACAATCAAGCTAAACCGTAGATTGGCCAATGATTGATTGGCTTTTATGCGACTGTAAATAAACCGGAGCCACCTTTCAAATGCAAATGTTGCAATACAACACAATACAATGTAACGTTTCATGACAATAGTGAATTTCGGAAATGAAAACGTAAACATATATTTACCATTTCCATCGCTGGCGGAGACAGAGAGAGCCGGTGAGGATAGTTTAGGCCTCTTGGCTGAAGGCGGGCCGGAGTCCAGAACATTATCGGCCATATTTTTTTTACGAATAACAAAAAAATATGTATCCACAAAGGACAGACGGTTTCCCTTGTTCGTGTCCTTCAGGGATAATCGGACAATTCCCTTCTCCAAACGTTTTTAATGTGTTGTCCTCCGTTGCGAAGTGGATGGAGGATAGCCTTGTAGCTACAATCTCGTTCTTGATTTGCTTTTTAACAAGACCCAATGTCTCAATCCCCTTTCCTTCTCGGATTATTATTGAAACATTTAAGGTTGTGGCAATATTAGACTGTTCCGAGTAGAGCAGGCCAAGGGAATGTGGTGTCGCTAAAAGGTAGATGCATCCAAGCTCCAAACTCACGTAGCCTCTTCGGCGACTGGGAGATTGTCCCAAGACTTATCCTCCATGGCTGTATCAGTCTTTTCCGCCATAGTCGGCGGTGAAACCAAGAGTTCAGTTCTGCTTCGCTGAGCTAGGGCGTCGTAGCGCGTGAGGCTAGATGGGAACACGATAAGAAATGCAACCCAAATGCACCCCGATATCTACGTCTAGGGGTTCGCCTCATGCAACACTAATGAAAATCCCGTCAGAGGGTATATCCGTCTTTTGCAGCGAGTTCCCATTGCAGTCAATGCAGTTCGTTCCCAGCATCACCATTCGTTTTTCTCTGGGTCAGGATATCCAGATGAAAGTGTAAAAACTCCCACAATCACCACCCAAAAATGTATACTGCCAACTGATTTTCAACAACTAATGTCACGTCCAAACATGAATCACGATTTCTGCAATTGTGTAACTGACACTGGGGTTGGGACTAAAAAAGAAAATGTCAACCGTTCGTAAAATAGCTCAAGACTGCAACCTAGTCTTCAAACTTTAAGTCACTAAGCACTCCCACGACCTACAACAAAAATGACACAATTCACAATGCATCATCTACCTCACAATATGTACTTTTTAGTCTGTCAATCTAGTGTATAATGGTCGGATCAAACTAAAAGACTCCTTTCATGCGATAAATATACACGTGCATCACTGCTGAAATATAATACCATGGCGCTTATGAGTAGGCTGGACGATCACTTCTGAAGTATGTAGAAAAAAACCTATCCCGTGCTTCCAGGTTATTAGTGTTTAACACTTCTTTGCAACCAAGAAATTGCATAATGCATGAAAACTATTTGTTACACACACACATTGCAATATCTATTCAGATGTCTAGAATACTAGCTACCGATATGTCGAACATTTGTTTATGCGTCCAAGTTGGATCGGGCGCCCTCTGCATGAACAGAATGCAAGAATTTGGGTTTGGAAATATTATCAAAAATCTCCAATCATTGCTCCAAGCAAACACCTTGATTGTGTAGTTGCAGCAATGTGCATCCCCGATTATCACCACTATTATAATTTAATGAAACTGGCACGTTTACAGAAATTGCATATCGAGCTAATTAATATCAGTTTGATCCAATTAGTCGTTAAGCTAGTTTCATTACAAGCAGACGGTTTTTGCAAAGTAATGTTCTAAACGTCGGTGCCTTCCGACCACACATAAAGCAGCCTTTTGGAGATCCTACAGAATGTTTAAACGCGATTTAAACCGGTTGACAAATGTTGCAAAAATAATTTATCTGTCACTGCGTATACCGCGATGGCTCGCGATGCAAGTTAAGAAAAAATCCCCAACCAAGAAAAAGAGAATACGGCGGCGTTTGAAAATTGGATATAACGAGGGGGTCGCCCCGATAATTTTCTACAATAAAAGTGGGGATCGATTCTCATCCAAAAGATGCAGGAAGCTTCAGCCCCACAAAATCATTTTGGTTCCTCAAAAACCTTTCATTGAGTCTTTGTGATGCTGTATCCCCCCCTTCGCGTTTATCCTTTTATTTTCTCTACCTCCAAATTCTTCTGTTAAATCCTCCACTCTCAGTCCTTCCAGCTGCTAGTTAAAGTCATCGTTTTTATCTTCGGGAGGATTTCCCTCTCCGTGATCAGAGATAGCAATGTAGTAAAAATTAAACGTTATATTTTCCTCTCCCTCGCAGGCTTTCCTTCGTTTAAATGTATTGCCTTCTTCCGCCTCTCCTCTCCGCTCCGTAAAAACACCCCCTTCCTTGGATTTTCAAGAGCGCGTTTAACCCGTTCTCTCTCTCTGTTTCGTTTTTATCTATATTGTTTTTCGTTATGTCTTATTTCCACCGAGACGATAGCACCACTCTACTCCCGGCGGCTATCCAAGTCGCTAAGAACGGTGGTACAGAAGCTCTTTTTCTCGGTCTCCTGCCTCTTTCGGTCTCTCCGCACAAACAAAATGGCGGCTTGTTGTTTCTACTCCTCTGGTACGGGGGGAGGGTTTGAGGTACAGCAACATTAGAAAGGGGGTTTGGCGATCGGGATTTCCCGGAAAACAGTTTCGTATGTTTTCGGAGTCACAGCTTACCTATGCTTGCTGAAGGGACAGTCGTGCAACATGTTTAGGGTCATGGAAATGCACATGCCTGTTTCCATGATTGCTACTTTCCAAACGCTGCGCTTGGTTAGGACACAGACACAAATCAAATCTGTGAAAAAATCAACCATGGAATCAGAACAGGGCACTCTGATCTTTTACGTTATTCAAACAAATATGCATGTACATTGGGCTATAGGTATTAATTTTGCGTTAGTAGTTTTGTAGATTTAAATATTATCTTTAAAATATGTTTATTGTGAAAGAAACGAGTACATAGATTTCCCCCCATCTTTCAGGTGACACAGCTAGGCTACTTCACAGTCTTAATTTCCCAGAGATATGTCATTTTGTAACCAGCGCATCTCTGCAGTGCAATCAAATGGAGCATTTCTAATCTTTCAAGTTCAACTATCTTTTTGGTTGCAGGCTCTCTCCACATCAAGAAGGGTTTTTGGGGTGTCTGCCGACAGGACGAGAGGGACCCCATCCTCTTGAATTACCACATCGTCCTCTATCCGCACCCCAAGTCCTCGATAGCGTTTTGGGCAACTTTCATCGTCTTCACAGATGTACAGTCCTGTTTGAGGACAAAACCAATCATTACTGCCACAGTGTACATTGCAACGCATGTTAATACTGATATCACTTCAAAATAGCCGTAACGTTACCTGAACTCAGTCATCAAAGTAAACCCACTGATTACTTCAAAATAGGCTTATGATACCTGAACTAAATAATCGAAGTAAAACCAGGCAATAGAATTACAAAAAAATGAGCAATAGCAGTCACCCAACAGACAGTTATACAATCATGCGAACCTGGTTCAATAGTGATGGCCATCCCGGGCTGAAGTGGCTGAGACCGTGACAGTTCAGGTGTGTCATGCACATCCATGCCAAGGTAGTGGCCAACATGGTGGGGGCAGAGGCGTCGTGCAGTCTGAGCAGATTCAGAAAGATGTGACAACAGTGCATGTTTAGAAATGCTTTGCATATGCTCATAATCTCATGATGTAACAGATGTCTGGATTACAGTCATGGTTCTTCTGTAAATGTGTAGGGTAATGTTTTACAACTGTTGTGTTGACCTAGATCATTATCACACTATTTAGTCATGCATATAGCTGTACAAAACTTCCACTTTGTAATTTTTTTAATTTTAAAAATGTCAGTGAGTGTAAATATTTTCAAGCTTATGGAATTTTGGGGGGTTTGTGTGTGTGTATACATGCGCCAACAGAAAAATGTTAAGCTTGTAACACAACCCCAAAGCTCTATTTAATTTGTTTTACCAACTATTTATCAGTTATTAATTATCATGTCCACCTACTCCAAAGTTTATGTATGCACACAAACATAAACGCAAAAGGAGACCACTACATTTCTAAGCATGTAACAGAGACTACATAGGCTGGGCATCACAAACCACAATGTGCACAAATATGAGCAATGTACACAGTTGTGGAATTATTAAATGTTATGGGCTGTACCGACTAAAGCTGATTTGTCGATACAAATCCCTCTTCCAAACTTCGGCTTTACAGCAGACTGTAACAGGTATAGTACTGATTGTCTCATTTTCAGACAGACAGACGGCATACTATACCTGTTACAGTCTGTTGTGAAGCTAAAGTTTGGAAGAGGGATTTGTATCGACAAATCAGTGTTAGTTGGTACAGCCCATAACATTTAACGGACGCACAGACAGAAAAACATTTATCTAAAAATGTTCCCTGTTCTCCCTGTCCCAAATGAGAAATAACCGCACAGCATAATGTTACCACCGTCATGCTTCACAAAAGGGACAGTATCTGTGGCACATATACCTAACACTATTTCAGAAGCAAATAAAGATTTCAATGGCAACAGTCAAATATATTGACTTGATTACTAACAAAGATGTTTGGAGATTGTAAATGAATGGAGATTACTAGGAGGAAACAAAAGGGGTACAGGAGACGGGTCTGAAAAACAGCAGATACCCCGGAAAATGGGGAAAGTTGGCACCTATGCTTTGCGGGTATTAGTTAGAGTTGGGTCTACACCAGACGCACTCAGACGCACTTTGTAACAGAAAAAGATCTGTTTTGGTATCCAAGAGCCCAGTTGGATAGAAAGCTCTGAATATCGTAGTTTCCCGCACAAACCCCAGTTGAAGCCACAGAGCCTTGTAGATCTGTCTAGCTGAGGGGTGGATTATGATGGCCTCCCTCAGCAGCTCCTCCGATGCTTGTTTTTGAGAACAACCTTATGCATCTGGGTGGTAAAATGCAATTTTTGCTCTCTCTTGGTGAAGCTCAACTGGACATCACAGCAACTACACAATTTCAAGGAAAGTTTAACCCTACCTAAGCATTTGGATATACCTGCCTCTATAGTTCGTTTCTAATTTCATGTAACCGATGGCTATTAAACAGAGTGATTCCAATATCCATATCTGTACTTCAACCTACATTTGTAATTATTACCAGTTAGTCTATTTCCTTTCTATAAAAAGTCATCTGCCTCAATTACGTAGTTTAAAAGTACACAAGGAATATTGCAAGTATTTTCATGTTTAATGCATTTATTCTTAATCTTTAACACATTACTTGTGTTTTACTAGTGTTTATTTGAAAGGCACTGCAGCAAACTGTTTGCATCTATGTAAAAATGATGTTCCTTTTTTTTGGGGGGGGGGGGGGGGGGGTGTACGACAGTGGAAAAAAGGGATGTTAGGAACACATGGAATTTGTACCTCTTATTCCAGCATTCTCAAATGCAAACTCAAATGTGCTGAAAGCGTATCATTGGCTAGTTTTTACATTTCAGCAGAACTATTTTTATCTGGTAGATTTAGCTTGAGTGATTGGTGCTGCATATAAAAATCCTATTTGATTGTAACATAACACCAACGTACCATCAGAACACACTTACCTGACCAAAACCCATGCATGCTGTGCAGTACAACCAATGCAGGGCATTGTCTGAATTTGCATCATCGAACTTTTAGCCTCTGCTCGTCTGAGTGTCAGCGGTCGTTTTCTCCTTTTTTTCAAATGTAAATGGGGTGGCAGCGCTGAGTTATTTTACAGTGCCTTTCCCTGAGGGTGTGTCAATATATTTTGACAAACACAGTTTTAATGGCCATTTGTAAACATACTAGGCCAACCTACTCAGCCACAAGTCCTCAGTCATTCCGTGTGAACAAAAGTAAACACAACTATACTGGGGAGAGAGAGGCAACAACATAGAGAAGAGCATGCAAATCAGGTGGGTGCTCTGGTTTAGCACAGCTAAAATGAGAGACCAGCAGGTAATCAGGTAACCTTCTCTTTTAATCTAAGACAAGCCTGGGCAGTACCCAATTTTTCATACCTCGATATTTTCCTGACATGATACCACGGTATGCCGGTATAACTGTTTAAAAAAATATATAGAAATGTAATGTAAGTAGGTATGGCTAGTTTTAAGCACCGTAAATCAGAGTAGAAGCTCAATAAAGTGGCCTTGAAGGATTTCATATATTGGAGTCTTGCTTCCTTTTGTTAACTTTTCACATAGAGTGCAAGAAACTGCTTCTGTTGTATCAATCAGATCATTTCTACGGCATTTTGATGTTACCAATGGTAGCACGGTATTAAAAATCTTGCAGCTGGTATTTTGAAAATACCCCAGTATATGGGGTATACTATATAAATATTGGGGTACACTATATAAATATCGCCCGAGCCTAATCTACAACATTAATTCAATCGCCTGAAGCAATGGTTGTCAAACCGGAGGATGGGGGTACTT
Source organism: Coilia nasus (assembly GCA_027475355.1). Lineage (NCBI taxonomy): Eukaryota > Metazoa > Chordata > Actinopteri > Clupeiformes > Engraulidae > Coilia > Coilia nasus. Next base: position 34,528,256 of record CM050216.1, read on the forward strand.
GAATCAATTTAAAAGAAATCTGGACTTGGTTGGGCATAGTGTCTCAGAGGGTATGCGACAGTAAAAGGTTTGCGAGCCGCTGTCCTGGAGCACTCGGTATAATCCATTATTAGTTATCCTATGAATAGTCTAACAGCCTTCCACTGGCTGGTGAACACGTGCAAAAACATAAGCACCAGCTTTCTCTGGATGCCCACATCGACAGCAACCACCACCACCAATAGAAACTTTCTACACAAAAACCTTTATGCCGGTATACAGGCTACCTTGCTCACTACACTTTGGCCTCTTCATCACTTGGCTACAAGTCCCAAGCCTAAACATTGCCTTACTGGTGGACTGAGATGCCCCACACTGAGGAATTATTGAAATGATTTTAAAAGCAGCCAAAGACTCCATGTCTCATACTGTTGAACTCTAGCTGTCCATCAGGCATTCGTGTTCCTTAGAATAAAATATATTTACTGCCTCCACACAGCATTACTGCAGCACCTCTTCCAAATTTAACAATTTAGTTTGGCCCTGCACAATGCCACCACAGTGAACACTATAGGATTCAACTACGGGCATTATGATAAACTGATTGAAATTATTTTATTGAGCGGCACTGACAAAAATCAATCATAATGGACACAACACTGGCAGCAGAGTTTGTCGCTGGTATGCAAGACTGTATTAAATGCAAAAGAATGTAAACTAATAGAATGAAATCGCAGTGTGCTGCATATAGTCGAAGCTGGTGTGTGGAGGCCTTATCACTGCCCCCCGTCCCCCTCATCTGTTTTGTGCTGGCACTGTCTATCACTAACAGACAGCTTTGGATAAAGACATCTACCAATGTGAATGTAAACAAAGAGCGGTGTGTGTTCTTGGAGTGGCCTTCATCGTAATCAAGTCCTTGACACACCTACTTACTTGAAGTCTAAACTAAGGATGATATATTCCTGCAACATTAATTTCTCAACTCTATCTAACAAGAATACTACTGCTTTCCAACAAGTGGTAAGACTTCTTATGATATAACTGAGCCATTTTTGACCCACACAGTTTTAGAATATTTGTTATTTTAACAGAGCCTTGATATATTCGACCTTGATTTTTGTGTGTAGGTTGCCCTTTACACAAAAAATAAATTAAATTGGCATGGATTTTGGTAAAAAGAATCCCAAATCACAAAATGTTACAATCCTCATCTAGCTTATCTATCTGACCATCAATAAACACATAAATAGTCATGTCAATGAGTGTGTGAGATAATTAAAAGGTTCACTTGCAGGATCTCCTTTCAGGTTTTGCATTGACAGAGTCACAAGGATAGTCAAACTTCCATCTCAAGAGACAAGAATCACTCAAAGAGGTCAGAAAACCTGGAGGCAGCAGGTACATTTTTACAGAGAAAACAATACTCAATATATTTCACCATGGTGTCTATAAGTACCCACCCATACAACACTGTTACTGGAGAAAAAGCATGTTTGAAGTTTCCCAGACATTTGGACATGATATGAAATATAGTGAGATGGTAGTTTGATGGGACAGTTGTCATACTATAGGCCATATTCGAAGAGAAAGGCCAGTGAAATACACTGCTTATTGTTTCCTCTGTAACAAATGTACCTGCTACCTCCAAGTCTGATGATTTTTTCTAAGTGGTCTTTCACTCTTCAGTTACTCCTTCTGACCATTTAGACTCATACAACAGACAACTTGCAATGGACTTTTTAAGTGTCCAGTTCACAATGCAGTGATGTTCCTTCCACCTGTTTATAATGGCCCCAGTGGTGCTTACCTGAAGAGTGAGACGTTTTGAAATACATCTATAAAAAGTTACTTTGGTATATATTTGCAAGAGCTCTGGTCACAGTTTTTTTATCCACCTTTATCCATCATTACATGTTCTTGTGCAATACTTTTATTGTTATAATAATTATTATAAAATGTTTTATAGCCCACCAAAATGTGCTAACTGGTATACTATTTATTTGCACTGATGCAAGGTGTAATTACCCTACCTACTTTTCAGTCCTTTGTTAACATTTTTTTCTTGGTGTGCTCACTTTTTCACTGCCTTTTCACTTAATTATAACTTTATTTATGGGTTTTAAAGTTCTTATTTTTCACACAAGTGAATTTCTTGGGTTGATACCAATGTTTGTTTTAAACGTTAAGTCAATAGTCCAAACACCTTTAGTGGAAAACTGTTCATGTGTTAAATATTTATTCTCCCCACTGTATGTTTAGTCGTTGTTATGAGGTAAGCTGTAGTGTGGACAGGCTAACAACATAGCCGATTTTCAATATACCCAATGCCAAATCAGACATTTTCACTTTTTTACAATACAGTGCACAACACAGCAAACAAAGCACTTTAACATACACTCTATGTACTGCTCAATATAGTAAACAAATAAACATTTCAGGAATGGCACAAGTTTGCTCAACACTTTTTTACAGGTAAAATATACATACTCATATATTCTGATACTCAAGCAAATTTTAATATGGGCAAAATTGTCCAGAAGAAGCAGTAATTAATTTGCATGAAGGTCTAACGGACTACTTGACAGTGCTGCTAGACAGCTATAGTTAAACCTTTAAAGGAGAACTTCGGTGTAAAATGAAAAATGGCATGTTAAAACATCATACCGAGTTGGTATGTGTACTGAGGAGCAAAATTGATTTAGCCTGTTGCATTCAGAGTTTAGCTATTTTTTATCATTTGTCCCAGAAGGCTAACAATGGAAGTGGTAGGTGCCCTTAGACGAAGCATGACGACTACGCTATTTTTACCATTTAAACAGCTAGAAGAAACTCCACACTCCATCGGTAGTACAACAAAGGCCCTGACATTAAAAACGAGGCACTGAGAACTTTGTAAGTGTACACAACATTTATTAATAAAACTGTTTTGACAGGCAGTACCTTGCTGTAGTTTCTTGTCGGCGCCATGATAAATGTCCGCACAAGTCGATTGACGAACACGAACCAGCAGGAAGAATAGGAGGAGAGGTAGTATAAATCGACTTGTTTGGACTTTCATCATGGCGGCGACGAGAAACAACTGCAAACTACTGCATGTAAGAACAGCACACTGTGTTAAGAGTTCTGAAAAAGAGGACATGGTATTGAGACACGTGTGAAAATGTAAATAACGTGTTGTGAAAAATATGTAAAAAACTGTAACTTCTTTGCCCACACTTTTAACACTCTATAAAGCATGTGATTTTTTTTTGCAACAATGCATATCTACTGCCATTCCCACCTCCTGTTTTTGAACTCAAATCAGGGACCAATGCCTGATTAACGTAGCCCAAATGCGTTGTCCTCTTTGATATCAAAAACATCTGCCATATTATCGTAGCTGTATTTAATCTAAGCACACAGCAAAAGACAAGTGGTCCCAGATTCATGGTCTTTTGCACAAGGACACACGTTTCACACCAGTGACCAAACCTCAGGTCACAAACCTGTGTTTCTAGTGTATGCATCTCTAATCAAATAAGCACTGTGTAGTAAAGCAGAGCAGAAGAAAAAGCAGATGCCACCTCTGCCAATCTACCATCTGTAATGTGCTTTGATACACAATTTGGACAAAAGACAGTCAGTGCACCCAAAAGTCACAGAGGAGTCTTACTAGTAACTGCCCTAACTAGTCAAGTTCTGCTGAGCATGCTTTTGAGAACAATGATTTGTACAGCTGTACAGCTAAACTAAGTTGCATGTCACATGATGTTACAGAGGGTTTGTTGTGTAGTATAAAGTGATGTATGAAGTACAGCGTATGACATACATAGGTGAAACGTCTTGATATGTAATATGACGTGCTGGTCATAACTTAGACACACAAATCTCAAGATTTGAGGCCTAATCCTGAGCAAGTGTGTTGTATTGTCAGTGGAACTAATAGCTGACCAATACAGGTTGAAGAGAAACTTGAGAGTTGTGCAATATTGAATATACATCATATTTACATGGCTTAAAGGTGTTCAACAGCACTCACTACATGTCTCTTTTGAGCTATTCAGAGTGTCCCTTTTCATAGTCTAATATTACAGCCAATTCTTGCTCAAAGAAAAGCAACAAAAAAAAAAAAAAAAACACCCAGACAGCAAGAGGCTGGTGGTCCTCTGCCTACAGGGTGTGACATTTGTCATTTGTGCATATTTGTAAAATCGATTAGAAATTCTGACAAATAAACTTTTTATCATTCAACATGAAGCCTATTCAATTTCATTTGCCTAGGACTTGTAATTACTTACATATTCAGATTTCAAATTATGTCGACTTTTTCAGGACACCTTGTATTTAACTATTTAGCAGATGCTTTCTTCCGAAGTTTTGACGTACAGCCCAGTGTCTATGTATTTTCACTAAAGTGTGTGGGCATCAAACCCATGGGTTCAGTACCCTTGTTAGGCCCCTGTTTTAATAACTGCATGGGTGGAGATCACTGTGAAGCCCAATAAATGTCATAATGTATTAAATGGAGAAAAAAAGATAATTTATTTGGATTGCCTGTCCTGATGTTACAGATGGTTTGCTGAAATTCAGTTTGATTTTGTTTGTTTATTGACTATTACCTTAACTAACCCCCACCAGTAACCTAAACCTTAAGAAGACACGCAGTTTCAACAGATGGTTCATTAATAGTCCCAGCACCTGTAGCTAGGAGCATCTACAGGACTATCCAAATGAAGTGCGAGCCAAAAAAAATAATACCTTGAGCAAGTCAGTCTCGCTGGCGTCAGCGCAGATGATGCCCAGCCTCCTGAGCTGGCGGCCCAGCAGCGACAGCATGGAGGTGTAGATGTGGTCCAGGCTGACCCCTGGGGTGCAGAGTGACAGACAAACCATCTGGACCTCCAGCACCGCCTCGTACAGCTCCGCCTGGGCCCGGCTGAACCTGCAGCGCAGCGGAGCCACAGCGGAGCAAATCACACAACACGGAGACATGAATGAACAGCCATGGCCAAAAACATTAGCACCTCTGCGATTTCTGTCAGATAATGCACCCACTTCTGCCAAGAAAACTGTAGCAATTGCAACTGTTTAGTTTTATTTTCTTTGTTTGTGCTGAACAACATAAAAAGCAGAAAAAATGGCAAACGTGAGAGAGTTCAACACAGAACTAAATGAATAAACTGGACGAAATTGTTGGCCACTTCAAATTAATATTAGCAGACACTTTGGAAAAAAAACACTGTTTTGCTGACTCTCCACAGTTGTTCTCTGGGATTTCCATTAAAAAATAACAACTTTGTGTGTCATTCCAACAGAAGAAATAAATAAATATACAGTAATGTGCAAACTATTTAGGCAGGTGTGAAAAAAATGCTGCCAACTAGGAATGCCTTTAAAAATGGAAGTGTTAATCATTTATGTTCATCAATCATGTTTACTTTGTGTGTGCCCCTGTGTGTGAATTGATGCTGGTTTGAAGGCACCTCCTTATATCTTTGCACAGTACTGTATCTTTTTAGCCATCCACATGTTTACTGTTAAAACACCCATGAGACTTAAAGGACATGATTGGAAGTTGTTTTTTGACATGTTTTAGGCAGGTGCACACAAAGTGTACACACACAGGGGGTACACACAAAGTCGGGGATTTTGCAGGATTACAGTCAGGTGTATGATCAACCAATTACACCAAATTGGTTGAATATGTCAGAAAGCCTACATCCACAGAGGATCTGTGGTTAGTTCTTCAAGATGTTTGGCACAAGCTACCAGCCAAGTTCCTTCAAAAACTGTATGCAAGTACACCTAGAAGAATTGATGCTCTGTTGAAGACAAAGGGTGGTCACACCAAATACTGATTTCATTTAGGTTTCTCTTTTGTTCATTCACAGCATTTTGTTAATTGATGAACATAAATGATTAACACTTTCATTTCTGAAGGCATTCCTAGTTGACAGCATTTTTCTTTTTTTTTCACACCTGCCTAACACGTTTACACTTTACTGTATATATGGTAATACAGCATTTGTATTTGCAACAGTCTTCTGTGAGAAGTTGTGCATTATCTGACAGAAATGCAGGGGTGTCATTATTTTTGGCCATGACTGTGGTTAAAAATACAATAAGTAAGAGTACAGAGAGCATGAGTATTTCATTCTACCACATGTAAAGTCCAGGGTAACATTGTATGCACACTAATGTAAGTATGCATGTCAATAAAACTGTAAATGCTCAATCTAAATTTAATTTTACTAATAGTTTTATAAGGTACAACAATAGCAGCAAATTCTCTACAGGAATGCTCACTCTTATGATGCATGATCCATAATCATTGAATAAATGTTGTACCATGTGACTCCACAGTCAATTCTATGGGTAACATTTGCGATGAGGGGTAGACACTCTATGTGTGCTTGAATGCCTCAACGTCATGACTGCGGACCCCCTCGACACACATAGTGCTAAACGTCCTAATACCTTCCATTTACCGGCCATGTTCGTGTGATGTCACTGACGTAACCAAAATATTCACATCCGCCATCCAGTAGCACCATCTCCCCATCCTGAAAAACAGGGTGAACCAATCACAAGTTATTTAACTGAGGGGTCCTTCAAACATTCTCTTTCATTACAACAGTGGCCATTAAGATGTTTAAATAAACATATGATTTTTGAAAGGGGTGTCTGGCAGAAAAGGGTTATAATTCACAAAGTGAGAGGTTTGCCTGGTAAACCAGCTCTTCGTACTTCATTTCATTTTGTACAGAGGGTCTGGCAGTGCTGTACTGAGAAACGATTGCGTCCTGTAGGTAAAACAAGTGGATCTGCCGTTGCCCAATCGCTAACGTCTGGTCATGACATACGCAATTAGCCTGCCTACACACAACAATTCAAATGTAGCACACAAAGTCAACGTCATCGCTCACAAACACTCCCTCTGTTTGCTGATTGGCTAGGCAAAAATTCTACCTAATACAGCAATGTCAATGAAAGCACTGCCAGACCCTCTATAAAAAATGAAATGAGGGGCTGGTTTACCACGCTATTGAGAGGTATGCCCACCAAGGAAAATATTCTATCATTCTCTTGACACTGACACTGACAAGAGATTGAAAACCTGCTGATCATTAAAAAGGGGCCACCGTTTTCCTCCTAAAGCACAAAGAAAGAGGGGAAAAAGAAGGGCGACTGACAGAGCTCATATGTAGCCAAATGATGATGCTGCTCTCCGGTACCTCAACTCACTTTAACGATCTGGTTGTTGTTTATGTAGTGCAGTGTGTTGGCCCGGTTTCCACCTGCCACGACCGGGGGGTACGCCAGGAAGTTAGCGCCATGAGCCCGACACTCGAAATCAAACTGAGAGAAAGAAGCATAAAAAATATGAAAACAGAAAAACGATAAAGGTATTTTTTTTGTTTTGTTTTAGAGAAAGGGTGAAAGAAAATACTTCTTCACACTTCTATCTCCCGTGGGTAAGATAAAATGGTTTATAAGTGCTGCGTTCATTTTCTAATTATTTATGGTAGCAATAACCAGGCATAACGCGCTTGGGCAAGACGCACTGAACCACAGGAATGAAAAATAGAGAGAGTAGAGAGAAATAACAGGCCCTCCAGATCTGCCAGGGTTGGACACACTTGTGAGCCGGATTCCGTGTTGTTGCCGAGGCAACCACTCTGCAATCTCTCTGGGTTACCACTTGCACGTTACGCCGCACCCTTTGTGGCGTTAGGGAGAACAAGTGAGCATCCGTCGCCGAGCAAGGAGGCAGGCAGAAGCCACAGCCATTGGCCATTTCGCAGGAGCTCACCTTAGCGTAGAGCAGAGCTTCATCGATGTTCCCTGAAGACATTGCCATGGTTTTCTTGAATGCCTGTGGAGAGGCGGTGACAGGGAATAAATGTGTAAGGAATACGGGCCCTGCATTCCTCAGTCATCTATCTCTCTTTATGACCAATGCTAAAAATGTCATTCGACCATTAATAAAAAAAAGTAAGGGAATCCAGACCAAATCCCATGGGATTTCTCAGACCTGAAAAGGCAACTACCACACCTACCCACACATCTGCATGAATACAGGAAACACCCATTCTGTGTACTAACAGAACCAATTATGACTACATTGAATTTTCTTTCAAATCCTGTTTGGAATTGTTTTCCTGCTGGGGCATTGCTTGACTGATACTGTGTTGTTCACCAAAATCTGGGCAATTAATCATATTAATCAGATATTAAAAGCAATTTGGCATTTATTATTATGAGATGAACCTTAATCCACAGTTGACACTCCAGAGAAGAGAGCAATACTTCAATGTCATTTTCAAACGAGGCAGAGAGAAGATGGGTGAAGATGGGTGGGGGGAGATGGGGGTCTGGCCTGTGGGAAGTCCTATAATTATAATCCCGCTGGGGATAGGGGTTACAGGTAGCCAGCTGCTAACAGCGCTCTCATACCATTGCTTAACATGCAAATGTGCTCACAGAACGCCAGCAAGGAGCTGTGTGACTACTTTTGTTCATTCACCACTGCTGCAGATATGCCAAGCCAGACTACGTCAAACCAGTCAGTCCTAGCCACCAGATAACTAAAGAAATGTAAAACGTACAGCATTTTTTTTTCAATAGCCTAAAAACCACTATTTGTGTATGTGAATGGCAAAAACATTAAAAAGCAGGAAAATATACAGAACCCATAAAGCTTCATGGCAGCCACTGAGCCACCACACACTCAAAGTCAACTCAGCATTTGAGAGAGACGACAATTAATTTGAGGAAAAGCAGGGGCATTAGAAGCGCTAAAAATGACAGGTGACAGTGGCAGAAGGTCTGGGTGTCCTCCCTCACACCATTGTTAACAAGTAGGTGCATTTTAACAGGGTGTTAGAAACCAACTTTCACCAACAGAAGTACACAAAAACAGTTCATTTAGTGACTAATTCAGAGACTCGCTCAACTGGTCCGTATACATCTGCCTATTTTTACCTGGTCCCCGAAGAGATTGATCAGGCATTGCAATGACCCTCTTTGTCTGTGTGTGTGTGTGTGTGTATGTGTGTCTGCCCATAAGGGGGACCAAGCTTGTTTTAACCTGTTGCCATTGCTTCATGGTTTAGGCTGTAGCTAGTGCTACTCATGGGAGTTTGCTATGGTTACGGTGGGTTTCCTTGTGCCTCTGTCCATCCACCACAGGATCAGCATGATTAACAAGGGTCAAATTCTCAGGTTGGAAAAACAGAAATTCCTGATTAATCAGGAAAAATTGAATGTATGAATGTTGAATATTCAAAGCTACATGCTGAGCCAGTAATCTGTTTTCTTAAACATAGCTCTTATTTATTATATTGTATATAATAGATACATAGTTCTTACCTATTAGGCTATATTGTATGTTTACATTTAAGAATGTAAAATAAATAGAAAAAGAAAATCAATAACAAATCATCAGTAATTGATCCTTTAAAATATACAATGATAAAGTCATCTAGCTGTCTATTAATTTTGTTTTCTTTATAATGTCATCATATCTGCATTGCAGTCAATGACCATTTCAAACCATTTCAGAAAAGTTGATTCAACATGCAAAACATTGTTGACTCAAACGTTGACTCAATGGATAGGAAAGCTCCCCAGACAGTGATAAATGACTTTTTAGTTTGCATAGTAAAACCTGAAATTGCGTATGTGTATTCAAGGGAGATGACCATTTCCTGCTGAAGTTGTCCCTAAGTATTGTTAGAGTGTGCACTGTATCTTCACAGATGTCAGTGGTTTTGATACTAATTGTATGTTATATTTTGGTGTGTTTTCATACACTACTTGGGTAACACTTTCTTTGGATACTCTGCATACAGACACACTAAAGATGGTTTGTTGAAATTCAGTTTCATTTTGCTTCATTTCCTGACTTATCACCTTAATCCTAATCCCTAACCTTAACCATAACAAGATAGACAGTTTCAAAAGACGGTTCATTAATAGTCTCAGCACCTGAGGACAGTCTATAGGACCATCTTAATAAGGTTTGACCACTATTTGTAATATTGCTGTTTTTGTGACCTCAAATGGTCATTGTGCAAGTACCAGAGGTGTCAACGCCAGCTTCAGAAAGTAAAAACCATGGCATGTGTTCCTTCTGCTTTGCATAGTAAAGCCTCAAATTGCATCTGTGGGTGCAAGGTAGATGACTCTCTCCTAACAAAGGTGTCCCAGATTTCCCTGGTTTTCATATTGCATATCAATGCACAATTCTGTTTTTCACATTTTGGTGTTTTTTTTTTTTGGGTAACACTTGATTTGGACAGTCTGTCTAAACACACATTACAGATGGTTTGTTGGAATTAAGTTTTATAGGACCATACAAATTAGGTTTGATCACTATTTGTAATATTGCTTTGTTTGCAACTTCAAATGGTCACTGTGTAGGGGCCAGCTTTAGAAAGTAAAAACCTTGGCATGCATTCCTTCTGCCTGTGCACTTAAAGAGATACTATGCAACTCTGAGAGCTTTTTCTCAAAGGAGCTCCCCCTAGTGTCTCCAAGTAAATGGACACGCTCGTAAAAATTGACTGTTTTCTCCTCCCCTCACCCTGTCCATATGTTTTCAACTCAAATGATCAGAGTAACCGGCGAATACGAAAGTAGTCATCTCCACCGAGGCAAGTAAAGTCAGAATTTCTGCAGAATTTAAGGTGATCCTGCTTCTTGCGACATTGGAGACTTTGTGAGTCTGAGGATGCCAGGACGGACAGATATTGCAAGCATGGTACTCTGTCCACAGACAGTAGGGCTGGTCAAGGAAGTCTTCATTCACCCGGTAATGACTCATTTAAACACCTACCGACTTATGAAGATGATTAATTAACTCGGACAAGTTGCATAGTGCTGCTTTAACATGTGATTGTTAACACTAACACTAGCCTATCTACCTGTCTGATGCTTTTTATGCTTACTGGGATCAGCTGGTTCAGAAGATGGTTGGATCAATGATGTGGCAGGGATTTTACTTTCTGACGGCACGATTGACATCAGAAAGGCAGAAGGCAAAAATGCCTCAATAATTAACGCACCTCAAACTTAGACAACCCCTTATTGTCACAACTCCTGCCCACTTTCTGAAGAACCAGCCCCTCCAGACAAGCTGCCATGTGAACACCGTCTGCAGATGTGGCGTGGTGACACAGCAGAGAGTGATGCTGAGGCACTGAGGACAGACCGCTGCTGTTGGAGGAAGCGAGGGCGACACTGAAGAAGATTTCAGTGCAACACCAAGGGCAGTTTCTCCTAAATCAACACTCGTTTTTTACTTTTTACTGTTTTGGAACTTCAAGAAATGCTGCCATAAACACACGCAGTAAACCTACACTGTACATTCATCACAACAGCATTTCATTGACTCCAGTAGCCCTAAACAGCAAAGTAACCACACCTGCATGAAACTGGCACACTATATAATTAATATAATAATAATAATAATAATAATAATAATAATAATTACACCCAATGTATAAATGACATCCTTTTTACTGTGCATTATGTTTGTTTAGTTATTAAAGGTGTCATTGCATCGTTTTTTCATTCATTTTGCGGTAGTCTCTAGTATAAATGAATGCCCTGTGAGCCGGTTTTGGTGAAAAAAGTGCTGTAGTGCTTCTGTTTCAGGCTGTTCCAGTTTGGTGGAGGAGATGGAGCAGGGAGAATGACAGGTTCTCGGCTATGCTAGTCACAGGCTACAATCATTGAAAGCCCATTCGGTCATAGTGAACCAAATAGGAGATTTAAATGTTCTAAACAAACACACATACTTAACTATCTTTCGCTAAGTGAATGTGTGCTGCAACAAGACTCCTCCAGTAATCACAACTGTGGCATGGCTCTTCTAATTAACAAACTTACGTCACTTTGTTTGCTTTTTTGTTATTCACTCGTTTTTCCGCCTACTTTCTTTCATTGACTAATGGAGGCAATCGGAGTAGAAGAACATTTCCACTTGCAGCATGCATATGCAACTTGGAGTGACCCATCATATTTCAAAAAGAGCAAATACTGAACGGTTTCTCGCGGAATGACACCTTTAAATGTTTTTTGCTTAGCAAGTGACATCATTAGCACTCCAGTAAAATCCTAATTTAATAGTTTGTGTACATTGTACAAAATTAAAATCTGGCCTAAAATAATATAGAGAAATTAAAAGGATCTTGACTAGTGAGCTGAGGTCACCCAAGACCCCATAACTGTCCAAATGAGTGTCCAAATATTTTTTGCCTCGTTTGTTCAGTCAAAATAACCATTTGTGCTTTATCATGTTAACAAGCACACATCATGTTCACAGCACACTGTTACTTTAACGTATGGCATTGTTATTAAGTCCTAAATATCTCGTCCCATATGGTTGTGGAATAAGCACCACAGTAAACCATGGCAGAGGTGAGCAAATCTATGTGTACTCTAGACTGAGATAATGTATAATATTGTGTTCCATTTCCTTGCCTTGCATTTGTAAAAATAAAAATGTAAAATATAGACTCTGTGATGAACTCTGTTTGCCTCGTTTTTTTTACGCCCAGGTGTGCAACTATAAATACACCAGCTACAAGAGGAGACCTTCCTCATCACGTCCACTGGAGGGGTGGGTGGGTGCAGCTGCAGCCTACCTGAGCGGAGATGTGATGGGTGGTTGCAGCCTACCTGAGCGGAGATGTGATGGGTGGTTGCAGCCTACCTCAATGGTTATCTGATGGGTGCGTGGGTGCAGCCTACCTGACCAGTAATGTGACGGGTGGGTGCAGCTGCAGTCTACCTGAGTGGTGCTGTGATGGGTGGTTGCAGCCTACCTGAGTGGTGATGTGTGATGTGACGTGATGGGTGGGTGGAGCCTACCTGAGTGGGGATGTGATGGGTGGGTGGAGCCTACCTGAGTGGTGATGTGATGGGTGGGTGCAGCCTACCTGACCTGTGATGTGATTGGTGGGTGCAGCCTACCTGAGTGGTGATGTGATGGGTGAATGCAGCCTACATGAGCAGTGATGGGTGGGTGCAGCTGCAGCCTACCTGAGCAGAGATGTGATGGGTGGGTGGAGCCTACCTGAGCTGAGATGTGATGGGTGGGTGGAGCCTACCTGAGCTGAGATGTGATGAGTGGGTGGAGCCTACCTGACCTGTGATGTGATTGGTGGGTGTAGCCTACCTGAGTGGTGATGTGATGGGTGAATGCAGCCTACATGAGCAGTGATGGGTGGGTGCAGCCTACCTGAGTGGAGATGTGATGGCTAGGTGCAGCCTACCTGAGTGGTGATGTGATGTGATGGGTGGGTGAGTGCAGCCGACCTGAGTGGTGATGTGATGGGTGGGTGGGTGGAGCTGCAGCCTACCTGAGTGGTGACGTGATGGGTGGGTGGGGCCTACCTGAGCGGTGATGTGTCCGGCCTGCTTCATCAGGGCCACCTCTGCAGGGCTCTTGACGGCGCGCAGGGAGTGTGTGAGGGGCCTGAGGGAGCGTACCACCGCCCCGCCCTCCAGCAGGGGCCGTACGTGCGCCTGGTGCAGCCGTGGGTGGCAGGGCTGGGAGCTGTCGTACCACACTGTGCTGCCTGGGACAAGACACAAGAGAGAGGTGGTAAGACAGAAGCAACTGTGGGTCAACATGAGTAAGGTAGTCATATCTAGCCTGGTACACCAGCCCCTCATACTTCATTTCATTCTGTACAGAGGGTCTGGCCTTGCTGCATTGAGAAACGATTTCTTCCTAGAGGTGTGGACTCTGCTGAAGTTTAAAACAAGCGGCTCTGCCTTTACCCAATCGCTAACGTCTAGTCGTCACATATGCAATAAGCCTACCTACACCCTACAATTCAAATGTAGCACACAGAGTCAATGTCATCGCTCATGAACACACCCTTTGTTCGCTGATTGGCTCGCATTCGCTGGGTCTGAACACATGAATGTGTTTCCACATCTTTAGAGGAGCAGAGTGCTACTAACTAGAGAGTAAAATCACACGTGTGTGAGAGTGACAGTACAGCTGAGTCCCTCAGTTACACTGGCTGATTCACGCCACAGCGCACTACATGTGAATGAATGAGGGAACATTTAGGATTTGCCCTGACTACAGAAGCACAGGAGAGAGAGGGGTGATGAGACAGAAATGCATGTGGTGTTGATCAACATGAGTAAGGTGCTAATGTCAACACTAGAGAAATAAGGATGTGTGACCACATCCGACAAAATGAGTCACAGTGACCCAACACTCAAATTTTAGAACCACACTGATGCCCCCCTGTAGTGGTCTGCAGGGGGCTATCCTGTATGTCTTTACAAATTCCATGTTAAAAGAAAGACAGACAGACAGACAGACAGACAGACAGACAAAGAAAGAAAGAAAGAAAGAAAGAAAGAAAGAAAGAAAGAAAGAAAGAAAGAAAGAAAGAAAGAAAGAAAGAAAGAAAGAAAGAAAGAAAGACATGAATTCATTTCTTGGGACTATAATGTTTGCATTTGTGCTTGAATATTTCTTGTACATAAGCAAGAAAAATATGCATTCTACTAGTATCTCTTTTATTCAAATTTCTGCCATCATTCAAATTTAACCTCTGTGAAAGTGATGCTGATAACAGTCAATAAATGTCTCACTTCAGCCAGCTCCACCTGCTGGTATAACTAGGCTATCTCCACAGTCAGATGTCAAATGATCTAATAAGAGCCAAGGGTTACTACAGGTCTGACATACACGGAGACATTTGGTTTTTATGAGTGGGATAAGTGCACTGGTACGTTTAAACTGAGCATCTTTAATCCAGTCAAATGCATCAAAAGTGGAGTTTGTGTTGCAGACAAACAGTAAACAAGTAGTTGTCACAACCACAAGTAGTTGACACAACCACAATTTCTCACCTAGTGTAGTGTTAATTTCCAAAAACCCAGTTAGCATGACAGACATTATAGCACTTCAAAAAGGCTGAAGAAGGCCTGCAGGCCAAGTAGGGGTATGCTACAGGTACCGCTACGTCACTGGCTACAACTTGGATAAAACAAACAAGAAGCACTAACACAGTATACCCCGTATACTAGGATATTTTCAAATACCGCCTGCAAGATGTTTAATACCCTTATACTGTTGCTAACACCAAAATGGTATAGAAATGCTGTTATTGATACAAAAGAAGCAGTTTCCTACATTCTATATAAAAAAAGGCGCTTTATGGTGCTTAAAACTGGCCATACTTACTCCTATAACATTTATGTACATTTTTTTTAACCTCTCTTAAATACTGACATTCCGATGTATTATGTGAGGAAAATATCAGGGTATGAAAAATTGGATACTGCCCAAGCCCACTGTCAAACTACTTTCATAGAAAAACCACAGATGAACTCACATTTCGGTCAGTCAGACCAGGTTTTTCCATCAGTGGTTTGTTTGTCTAATCAGCACTTGCTTGTCGTGTTGCACTTCTCATTTGCTTTGCTTGAAAAATTCTGACTTAAAAAAGGAAGATTAAAGACACAGTTGTGCATGATTGTTAGTTGTCAGTGCTGCACCTTTTAGGCTCCTGAGGAAGAGGCCTAGCTCCTCTGTGCTTTGCACCCTGTCCACCCCCGTCAGAGCAGCGGCGCCGTCTCTCCCCGAGCGCGGGCCGTCCCACAGTTCCCGCGCGGGGTCCCGGCGGGGCACGAACAGGATGGCGTTGTCTGGTCGGCCGCTGCCATACAGCACCAGCGCGCTGTCGGGCTCCAGGATGCCGGTGAGGTAGAGGAAGTCCTGGTTCTGGTGGAAGGGGTAGGGGATGTCGTTGGTCATGTAGCGAGTCGGGTGCGAGAGGACCACCAGTACGTGTGTGTGGTCGGAGGGGAGGGAGGAGGTGGAGGTGGAGCTGTCCCGCAAGCGCGCCGACTGGGCCTCCACCAGTGAAGCCAGCCGCTGCCGACGCAGCTCATACTCTGTCTGGGTTAGGCCAGGGGTCACCTCACCTGAGCAGGGTCACGGAGAAAACACGGTGAGATTAGATTAATTATTATTATCATTATTAATAATACCTTTATTGTCCACAAAATAATAGATTAGATAGATATTTTATTGATCCCAGGGAAAATAGAAAAAAGATGAAAAACATAACAGATAGCAATATTTATCTGTGTTCATGTGCCTGCACTGTTATGTACAGGTTGAGCATGAAAGTTTTAGCAGTGTTAAAATCGATCCATTAAAACTATTTGCCATTTATACAGACACTTCTATCCACAGATTTTAATCAATTCTACTTGAACACAGCCATGGGACCCAACTCCCATGAATTCAATTAATTGGATTTAAAAAAGTATAATAATTATACTACACATTATACTACTTAAGTTTTGCATTCGTTGCATGACAAGTAGGACATAATTCCCGCTGTAGGCGTACCAAGGGTAGGCAGATCAGGTGGCAAAGCACAAAGACAGTGGCGTAATTAAAGGGCATTTTTTGATCCTTTAGTCAGCTTGCCGCTAAAACGACCCTGTGCACACACTGCTTGTGCATACCTCAAAGGCAATGTATAAGAGCAAGATAAACACTGCAATATTATGAACATTAAAAGGTAGACACTTTGGTCATACTCTGAAAATCAGTGTTGTGTTCACTTCTTTTTAACACCACCAAGCCTGCACTACACAATATTGCAATAAGAAAAACTGAGCATAAGCAAGTGCAGATTATGAGGGGCTGGCTGTTTTTACATGTACAGTCCTCACCAGCAGTCCTGCTTACCATGTTTAATGAGGTGGGGATGAGTGTAAGGACTAGGCTGGCCCAGGTATCTGGCAGGAATACTTTTCTTCTTCAATCCTCCTGCTTTTACAGCCACGTTTCTGCATGGACACCACAGAAAACCTGCACAAGAAGAACAGAACATGAAGCCACAGCATTACAGTAGGTTGATGTAGGGCAAAGGAGAAATGGGACTGTAAATCTTTACATGAAATGTGAATCTCAAGTCACTAACCTGATATGCAACACATACAACTCTGAAAAAAATTAAGAGACCACATCTCTACATGTATGACAGCCATTCCTTTCCAGTGTCAGTTGAATTTGAATTTGAATGAGAAATATTGTCAGTAGTTTACAGAATAAAACAAAAATGTTCACTTTACTCACACATATGTCTATAAATAGTTAAAGCAGAGAAAGTGATCATTTTACAGCGGTCTCTTAATTTTTTCCAAAGCTGTATATAGGATCAGAGGTGTGGTATTTTTGTGATCAGTTTGCTTTTGTGTCCCTACTCCACTTGACTTCGCCCACTGGCTGAAGTTTGAGCTTAATATTATGCTGAGACCAACAGATCATTCAGATCAACACCGCAGAGTATGTTGTACATGCTTTGTTACTGGCTTACTGGAAAACTAGCATATCCATAGCCTGGCGTATCTAGAAACTACTGAACTCAGAAACCACTGTATGCAAAGACTGACTGTTCGTTCAGAACATTACGCTGAAGTTTTGTCGTTTTGCAATAAACGGATATTCGTCAGTTGGTCTCCCTGAGTCTTTCCTGATTTTCAATCGTCCACAAGCTGAGTGAGATTAAGCTGAAACAGAAGATTATCAACAGACACTTTCACAAGAGTACAGTTTCAAGCATTCTGCACAGAGAAAAAAGGGAGCAATGGAGAATGACACTGAAGAGACTTCAGACTGCACCACGCCATACAGGGCAGACTCAAAGCCAGGTACAAGGGATGCAACATCTGGATATCTGGATATCCATGGGAGTACGTCCTGGCTAGTGAGTGGTCCAAATAAAGTACCCTGCCTGAATAGTCCAGTGCAGACAACTGCTTCTGAATGTCACCAAAATGAAGAGCAGGCCTTGGAGCCCTGCCCTATACAAAGTTGGACCAGGACTATCTAATAAATATCTTTTGAAGGCTCCAGCATATAATTTTTTCCTGTTGCAATTACACTGTGCATTATATTCTTGATTCATGTTTTGTTGTTTGGTCTATAAAATAGTAACACATTATTTAGTGTTTCCCAACAGCCACAATGGCATGCTCAAAGGTTCTATTTTTCTTGTTTTATTCACACCCAAAAGACATCCAGTCCATGGACAAAAAGGAGTGAAGAAACCAGAAAATGCTTACAATCTTGTATAAGTTGCAACCCAAGCAATCTGATTTAATTGCTGAAACTGGAGCATGCTTCTTTAGGCTGTTGCTAGGAGATGAGACTTCACTCATCTGCCTCACCTCAGTCGCGTGTGGAATATCTTTCTCATGCCAGTCATCTCCCCCAAAAGCAGGAACAGTTAAGACTTCTGAGATACTTTTTTCACGGCACAGTTTTTTTTCATGATGTGATTTAAAGTCAAACTTTCGCTGTGAAAATTAGGTCATTCACATCCCATCCTCTGTTCACTTCCTGTTGGTGAGCTCAAATATCACCTCACCATTACACCTTCCTGTACTGGCTAAAAAACTGCAGCGGTCTCTTATTCTGCTTTTACTCTGTTTATGCATTTTACTTTGTCACCCAAGCCATCGTAGTGCCCTGACTACCACAATGACCTCTTACAGAAGCAACACAGGTGTCTGTCAAAGATTTCATATTAGCTTTAGACTAATTATGATTGTCAGGGGTGGGGGAAGGGGAAGTAACATAGATGGCAGACCTAACCTCTTGCTCATCTGCGACTGCTGAAAACCCCTTTAAAGGAGAACTTCGGTGTAAAATGAAAATTGGCATGTTAAAACATCATACCGAGTTGGTATGTGTACGGAGGAGCAAAATTGATTTAGCCTGTTGCATTCAGAATTTAACTATTTTTTATTGTTTGTCCCAGAAGGCTAACAATGGAAGTGGTAGGTGCCCTTAGACTAAGCATGACGGCTACGCTATTTTTAAACCATTAAAACAGCTCGAAGAAACTCCACACTCCATCGGTAGTACAACAAAGGCCCTGACATTAAAAACGAGGCACTGAGAACTTTGTAAGTGTACACAACATTTATTAATAAAACAGTTTTGACAAGCAGTACCTTGCTGTAGTTTCTCGTCGCCGCCATGATGAAAGTCTGCACAGGTCGATTGACGAACACGAACCAGCAGGAAGAATAGGAGGAGAGGTAGTACAATCAACTTGTTTGGACTTTCATCATGGCGGCAACGAGAAACAACTGCAAATGACTGCATGTAAGAACAGCTTTTTAAATAAACGTTGTGTACATTTACAATATTCTCAGTGGTTTGTTTTGAATGCCAGAGCCTTTGTTGTACTACCAATAGAATGTGGAGTTTCTTCGAGCTGTTTTAATGGTTTAAAAATAGTGTAGTCGTCATGCTTCGTCTAAGGGCACCTACCACTTCCATTGTTAGCCTTCTGGGTCAAACTATAAAAAATAGTTTAACTCTGAATGCAACAGGCTAAATCAATTTTGCTCCTCAGTACACATACCAATTCGGTATGATGTTTTAACATGCCAATTTTCATTTTACACCGAAGTTCTCCTTTAACCTTCCTTTTACAGGTATAGATTATTTTGACCAATCAAGTTCAGAGTTTGACAACTGCACAAAAAATCCTTATAGGCTTCACAACCCAATATATTGCAACTATTTACAACCAATTATCAAATCAGGTTTTAACCTGTCGGCTGTGCGGATTCAGTGGTGTATGAGAAATCAGACTAGCCTGCCCTATATGACACAATCCAGATTAATACTGACACAGAATTATTTTATATTTTATATTATGTAGCAATTCAATTTACAGGGTGGGTCAAAAATATGCAACACATTTATAATAGTGTCTTTTACACTGCATGCTATTTCTTCGCTACGATTCTTCAGTGCAAATTTACCCTCATTCAATTAACAAATACACCCAAATAAAGTCAAGAAGGAATGCCTAGTTAAATCAAATAGGTAATGAAATCTGTGTAGAACCACTGAATGTGAAAAATAAAAACATTTGGTGCCAGAGTATGAATAATACATCAGTAGTGACACAAGTCACTAACAATACAACCTTTCAAAATGTAATATTTTGTCCATCCCCTGGTCTTGGAATGGAATGAATGCCTTTTATTTATGGAATGCCTTTTATGTTGGTTGGGTCATCATGGCTAAAATGTATCAGGCACTAGGCTTCATCACAGCCTTCAACACAGCAAATGAGAGAATACGATAACCCAAGTGCAGCTTATTGTTGTCATGGTTCTGGTCCTACAGCGTTCAAGAGCACTTCTGCCTATTAACGTCGTCAGTTAACCATGCAGTTGAGGTTCAGGGCAGTGGAGATCCAGGTCAATGAGAGGAACAGTACCCAGCCAGTTCCCGTTTTGCCATACTGGGGATATTGCCAGTTGTTTTTAGGGACCGCACACACAAACTGTGCTAATTTGGGTTGGGTTATGACGGAATGCATTCAGTTGCATGTTGTGATGGTTAAGCCACATATTTAGGTGTCAAGCCTAAGACGACCAGCACCCTGGTTGTTTGTTGGTCCGTTTACAAGACCTGGCTGCATGTTAATTGTGGGAAATTAATCAAATAAGCCAGTCAGATAACGGCTACTGTATTAGTTTACCATCCTTGAGTTATTTCAATTCATGAGATGTTTATTTATTAGCACCAACTAGCTTTGTACCTTCTCTGGCCTATGTACTACTCTATACATCATTGTGATTGTGCCAATGTTGTCTGTTTCTGTTCTATTGTACACCCATACCGTTATCAAGTCTGGTACCAATAGACATATGTATGGCGCTACACCGGCAATTACCACGTGATAGATTAATGGATTCATTAATGGAGTCAACCAATTATAACATTTAACCTCGGAGTTGTTGGATCTGGTTAGTTTCAGGTGCTTGTGCAGTGTATACCTAAGCAAAGCAAGTTGCATTCAACAGTCTGCTTGTAGCTATATGTTCAATATGTGGCAGGCATCGATTCTGACCTGGACTCCGAGGAGAACGTAACGAAGGTTGAAGATTCCATCTCCAGAACCTGGACAGAGGCAACATTGTCGCAAGCTGGGGAGACGTCTCCAAACTTTCACCATGAGGTAGGCATTTGTAAGCTATTGCAACAAAAAGAAATAATTACTCAATTAAATTAATTTAACCGTAGCATTTCCAGGCGAATGTTTCAACAGTGTAACATAGTCTTGTATATACTTGATTGCGCATAAACTGTACTGAAGACACTACTTTAACATAACGCAGCGTGCTAAGGTGACAGATGCTAACCTCCTTTCTCAAAGATCCTGTACCCTATTGGTGCACATGGGAAAATTAGGACTAATGTGATTGGCTAATTCAACTCTGACATACATATGCGCGTCAAAGCTGAAGTGCAGAAGTAGGACCTCCCTTGTTTTCGCAATTATTGTTGTCCAATTTTTGCCTGAGTGAAAATCTGTTGCTTCAGGATTGGTCCTGGAACATTCATTGAAGCGCGCACGAGGATTGAGGAAGCCATACAAAACTGAAGAGAACGCTTCGGAATAGGCCTTGTAATCGAAAGGATTAAGCACGTACCAGTTCTCGCAGGTAAGGTACATTCATATTTAATTATTTTCTGACCGTTATAAAACCAGCTGTAATGTTTTTGCGTATTGTTCATCAATTAAATATGCTTAGTGTTAATCGAAACTGCGTAATGTCGTTCCAGAATATTCCATTGTGAAAGCAAGCGAAGGTTTGCATTTACTTTATGTGTTTGGATCTGTAGTGATTTTCATAAAACTGTAGTAAAGGGTATTTGTAAAACACATTTAAAATTGTTTGCCTTCATATGAAAACCAGATGGCTATAGTAAATCCATTTCACGTGTTTCTCTTCCTGCACAATCAGTGTTATGCCGTTAGATGGATGCAATTTCACTACAAAATATTTTTTCTCTCTCGCTGTATTAGGTTTGTTTTCACCCAGGAATTGGAGGGAATGGACCCCCGGAAAGTGACAGAATTAAAGGCCTTTGTGCAGATGTGCAAAGAGAACCCCTCCTTGTTGCACCTGCCAGAAATGGGTTTCTTTCGGACCTGGTTGCAGGGGTTAGTGTTGTGTTTATTTTTGTCATTTCGAATCTGCCTTGAACCAGATCACTGTAGATGAAATCAGTTCCTGTTCAGCCCCACGAGAATGTGTGTGTAGTGGTGTTCAGTTCGCAGCCATTGCCTTGCTGCGTGTAATGAAGTGTTGTGTACCGTCACACCCACTTCAAGTTGACTATTTTGTGTTAAAGGCCTGAGAACACTCACACACTCATTTTTCAATTCAGTCATTAGCAGCATGTCAATATCTTTGTTGAAATAAAGCATGGTGACATGCAATATATTGTCTTTCAGATTGGGAGCAACTATCCCGCCTGCTCCTGACAATGAGTCCTCATGCAAGGTAACTATTCAGTCAGAAACCTTTGTGGTTCAAACCTGTGTCTAAAATTACTACTGCAACTAACTGGCCAATGTTTGTTTGTGTTTTTTAGGGAGGGTGCCCGTGCGGTCCACCGCCTTCCACATCCAAGCCACCACCTGAGCCCAGCCCGCCTTCAGAGAGTGAGGAGAGCGAGCTGGGTATGTAGGATGCAGATCGTAGGAGATTTCTGTGGAGAGCAAAAAAAAAAATGTTTGCAAACTACATTTAGTGTATTATTCCTATGCATCTCAACCCACAGAGATTGACAATGATGGAGTTATTGAGGCAGACACAGATGCGCCCCAGGAGATGGGAGACTTTGAAAACCTTGAGGTATAAAAATGCCTTTTCAAACTGTCTATTGCAATGAAAACCGTGCTTATTAAGGGGATGTAGCTAGTTTGGGTGTTCCCTAAGCACATCAGTTGACTAGGCCTGCAGTATGAGTGTGAAACTGACACTGTAAGGTCATGAGGCATATGCTTTATCTGTCATAAACATTGCAAATAGATGGCTTCATGTCTCTGCCGTACTTGCATTGTACAGCGGGGGTGCAAATGTTCAGAAGGCAGCGTTGAAGCCAGACGGTTATTCATCATCTGTTTGGCATTTATGTTGCTCAGCTTTAGCATGGGGGCTCAACTGGTGCAGCATGCCGTTTGAATTTGTAAACAAGGAACAAACACTCTGGTAACATTTGTTGTCGCATTATTTATGTTTGTCTAATTATTTTAAAAGGGACAGTGTACATTCATCAGCATGCCCACAGCCATATGCTTTGTAAATGCACCAGATTTAGCCAAAGGCTGGTTTTCATTTGTAGTCCCTTTTAGTTTCCTTAAGATGTTTTATTCTTGATTTTGAGAGAATCATGAAAAGCATTAGCTGTTTTATCTGCTGTCCAAGTGTACAGGTTTGATCTGTTGTGGTATGCATGCAAGCAGTGGTGTGGTGGTAAAGGAAAAGTGGGTAAACCATGCGCACAGCAGTAAAAATGGTGTGTACACTATGCATATCGTTAACATTAACACTCATAAAAAGGCAACTAATCACTGTTTTGCACTGTTTAGAGGTGTGTAACATTTGCACACCTTTACCATCCACTGTACCACGGCATGAGAGACATCTGTGTAGCGATTTAAACTAATATTTTCAAAGAAACAATCACAGGATGTTTGACTACTTCGTGCTCCCTTAGGTGACAGAGGAGATGATGGACGAGGCAAACACAAAGAAAATGGAGGCGATTGAAGCCCTGGGAGAAGGTGTGTAATCACTTGCCAAGTAGCTGCTGTCCTTTTTTCCCTGGGTTTGTTATTTTCAAGAGCAGCCCATATGGCACTGCTAACTGCACAGGGATGAATTCTTTGTTGCTATGTCTCTTCTGTCTTGAGTCTTAGAGCACACGTTTGAAGTCATTTATTTTGTTGACATTTGTAGGGGACCTGCAGAAAGCTCTGGATCTTTTCACGGAAGCAATCAAACTCAACCCATGTCTGGCTATCCTCTATGCCAAACGAGCTAGGTAGGCATTAGTGCACCATAGTTTTTACCGAGACGGTTTACCTTTTAAAAGAAAGATGTCTACTGTGAGAGATAATTACACATCCAAAGGTTTTTCTGTCTCTCCCTCCAGTGTATATATCAAGATGCAGAAGCCTAACGCAGCCATAAGAGACTGTAACCGAGCGATTGACATCAACCCAGATTCTGCACAGCCATACAAGTGGAGAGGAAAGGCACACAGGTGTGCACAAAACACCCTGTGCATCTACCTGCATTTGCTCCTACCTGCCTCTGTCTTGCTGTGTGTTTGTGTAGATCAGACAACAGACAACAGCCTGGCTTTACAAGCTACAATGCAGCACCATACATTTCTTTCAGCCATTCAGCTGATTCAAATTAGCACAACTCTGCAGCCAGGTGGAAGCGTTCACCTGTTATTGACCTGTATCACCTCACAGGTAGATTTGGAATATGTGGCATTGGATTGTTACAGGACATTACATTTATCTGACACTCTGATCCACAGCAACTTCGTTATTTAGGTACAGGCTACAGTCCCTGGAGCAATGTGGGGTTAGATGCCTTGCTCAAGGGTACTTCAGCAATGGATTAGGGTGCAGGAGAGCACTAGTTATTTACTCCCCCACCCACATTCTTCCTAGAGGATTTGAACCTGTGACCCTCCAATCCCAAGACTAACTCCCTAACCATCAGGCTCAAAGCTGCTGGTTTGTAGCTTGTGAAGGCAGGTTGCCCATCATTGATGTAGACTTACATGTGACTGCTCTGCCTTGCCTGCCTAGACTGCTGGGCCATTGGGAGGAGTCAGCTAAGGACCTGGCCATGGCTTGCAAACTGGACTATGACGAGGACGCCAGCGCAGTGCTGAAAGAAGTCCAGCCCAAGGTGCTTATCATGATGCTAAACTTTGTTGTCAATGGAGGTTCCTAAACAAGTAGTTTAACAACATATTACGAGGTATATTTGAATTAGTGTCCTGTTTGTTCTCATAATGTCTCTGAACTGCACTGTTGGGCTGTGTTTTGACTTGCATCAAAATTATAAAGATGTCCTGAAACACGCACACAACTCCTCGATCAACCCAGGAAATAATTGCTACATTAACTGGCAGTTAATATAAACATTTGTTGCAGATCTAATGCCATCTTTAAATACACAAGTTGGACCCTGAACACTGCTTAAAAACAAAAGGTTGTTATCTGTCAATACACAGTCATCCTCATGATCCTTCAGCGAGTTGGAAACCCATGAAGCATGCCATTCTGAAATTAGCGCAATTGAGGAACACAGTTGATTATTCATGGCCTGTAACGCATTTTTGGAGTTGGATCTTTTGTTGCTTTTGAAATAAAATACTGAAGTCATGTGCCTCATATGGCAAAAAAGTGCAACAGTTGCATCATCCCATTTCATGAATTTAATAATTTATGTCAGGTGTTTCCCAACACTTAAGAAGATTTGATGAAGGAAGAGTGTGATCTTAATTTTCATAACACTTAATTGTTTTGCTTTGCTGTTTTGTCTCCACAGGCAAACAAAATCATCGAGCACAGGCGGAAGTACGAGCGCAAGCGTGAGGAGCGGGAGCTGAGGGAGAGACAGGAGAGGGTGAAGAAGGCCAGGGAGGAGCATGAGAGGGCCCAGAGGGTGAGTGATGAGCATCATCTGGGGGGTGTGGGGGGGTATTCCAAGTATCACGTATGGTCGTCTGGTCATCACGTATGCCTACCTACGCACTACAATTCAAATGAGGCATACATAGTCAACATCATCACTCATGAACACTCCCTCTGTTCGCTGATTGGCTCAGATTTGCTTGATCCAAATACAAATATCAACGGCAGCAAGGCCAGACCCTCTGTACAAAATGAAATGAAGTACAAGGGGCTGGTTTAACAGGCTAACATCTGGTACATTAGTGTTTGGTATTTACTGGTAGCCATGCTTTGGTAACAAACTCTTGTATCTGTTTTGCAGGAGCAGGAGGCCAGACAACAGGCAGGTGGTGCTGCTGCAGGTGGTGGTTTCCCAGGATTCCCAGGTAAGAGAACCAGATCCATAATTGTCTGTCTGTACTGAAACGAACATGAAGACTTTGAATTTGAATTTGATCAGCACTCGTGTTGTGCTTTCTTAAACCATGACGCATTGTTCCAAGGGCATAATTTTGGGTAAAACAAAGTGGGGGTGGATTGGGGGGGGGTGACTGCAAATGATATTTGGGAGGGACAGGAAGTCATATCAGGATGTCATCACTGAGCTGTTGTCATGGGAGCGACAATGCCTCAGGAGGTGAAGGAGTCACCCAGCAGGAGGGTGGCTGGTTTGATTTCAGTTCATCCTGGCTGGGTCAGTGTCCCTTCAGCAAGACACTGAACCCCATACTAATGCCAATGTGCTGGTTGTCGCCTTGCGTGCCAGCCTTCACCATCGGTGTAAGTGTGTGTGTGTGTGTGTGTGTGTATGGGTGAATGTAAGCCATTTTTCTGTAAAACGTTTTGGGTATTCTGCTGAGTATATGAAAGTAATATAACTATATAAAGTAAGTGATAAACTACAAAAGCACTCAGAGAGCTGTATAAATGCTGTTCATTTATCATTTACTTTGTGTTGTAGGTGGTGCTGGTTTCCCAGGTGGAGCAGGCTTCCCAGGTGGTATCCCCGGTTTGGACAAACTCCTCAGTGACCCTGAGGTGCTCATGGCCATGAAGGTAACAGCAGCCCTCTGCCCTACACGCAATCCACTGCCTTTGATGCCATTCATATCCTTCTGGAGATGTTTTTTCGGCTATGTTTGCCTGTCTTAAGGTATACTTGTAAAGGCAAATTTGTAGTCCAAGCAACAAGTGTTGCTTGTCAGATTATGAATTAAGAGAGATTTCTGTCTGCTGGTGTGGCGCAGAGCTTGTTGTGGAAATCAGCAACTTAATTTTTTTGTCGAGCAGCACTTTAACTTCTCGTTGTTCCTGTGTTTATCTTAGGATCCCGACGTTATGGCTGCCTTCCAGGACGTGGCGCAGAACCCTGCTAACATTGCCAAGTACCAGAACAACCCGAAGGTCATGGCCCTTATTGCCAAACTCAGCACCAAGTTTGGTGGAGCGCAACCTTAGAATGATGGAAGGCAGCAAAAAGTAAAAAATTAAAAAAAACATGGGGTGGGTGGGTTGGTGGTCATGGGTAGAGTTTGAGTGTGGAGGTAATAAGGGGGTATTGTAAAGGCTTCCCAGTTGTGCACAAATCCAGTGGGGCAGGAAGGCCTAGCCTTTTTGGGGAGTTTAAAATGGTATGGCCAAACGAGTCTTGAGCAGGTGGGCTAAGCCATATGCATGCAGTACACACTCCCCCACAGGAGGTTGATCAGCACTGAACGGGGCAGCAGTTGCATAAAATAACCATTAACATGGGGCCAGCCTGCTTTGGGCATACAGCACTTCTTCTTTACAAATTATACGGTAATGGTGCAGGATTTAAACCAAATCTATTTCGGAATAAAGTAAAAATTAATGATACGTGTGTGCATCAATCTCCACTCGTTTAGTGGTAGGATAAGCAGTTGGTGGATTTAATCTAGCAAAACAAAGTAACTCTTAAGTCAAAATCAGCAAATCTCTGGTGGTCGAGCAGATGCAGACCTCTTGTTACAGAGAACATCTGTAAGACTGCGTCGGATCTCTCTGATGAACTTTACTATCCCTCAGGATTTTCTTTTACGTGTTTCACTTACCTCCACTATAATGTAATATATTCCCTGTATGTCTGTCTTGCTCCGAATTAAAAGCAAAAATGAGATGTATAACAGTTTGCAATCATTAAAAAGGCAATTTCTGATTGTTGGAAAACATTTTTGATTCATTTTCACTTTGACTGAAGATTTGAGAATTTAGTTTTAAAGTGATTCATCACCAAAATCCAGGTGTTTGAATATTTCGTGTGCAACACGGGAAGTAATGGTTGTCAAAACTTCCACAACTCTTAACTATTTTGCAGTGGCAGTAGTACAGTCTCATCCATGTAAGTGATGTTGAAAAGTCTTCTATTGTAAATAACTGAGGCAGTGTTGTCATTTTGATTGCCTTTTCTAGTTAGGACATACTGACCTCAAACGGTGCCCCTGCTGAGAGAGCAGGGCTACCCTAATCCTATTCAGAATTTTTATTGTCTGCTGGATTAAAGCCTCTTGCCAATGCAGGCCAGTCGCTATGACGTAGCACTAACAGTAAGTTTGGTCGTGTGACTGAGAGTGATTTTTTTTTTTTTCCCGATGTGAACACATTTTATATGGGAGATATCAAAGGTTTTTAATTTTAGCTATGAGAGTACAAAAGCTAATATTGTTTTAATCTGGCATGATCTAATTCTTAATACCAAACATCCAAGTATGAGAACAAAGCTGTTGAAAGCATTCTGTAAATTAAATTTCTTGAAGGTAATTAACATTCAGTCTTTCTAAAAATGTTAATGAAGATTCTACAGTGTACTCTGCATGCTTATGTGGATCAGTCTCAGCACTAAAAATATGAAATCCTTTTTCATAACATTCTTACCCAATATTACCATTTCACACATGTCCATGGAGTTTCATTTATTTAAATGTATACATGAATTGCACTAAACAGGAGACAGCTTGAAGGCTTACAGGCTGCACTTGTTTTATACCTCCAGTACAGTACTTTGTGAAGTAGTGTTGCAAAAGAAAATTACACTAACAAATTGTCTAAAGTGGGAATGAAACTGGAAATTGAGAAAGAAACTCAATAACTGTTAAATTTATAACTAATATCTGCTTGGCCGACACTACATCTTCCAGCAAGATAACAACCCCAGGCGCACTGCAAATTGTGTGAACTCCTTCATCACAAATACAGAATGCAAATATGTTTTGCCTACACTTTATGTCTACAGTAAGTGTGAAGTTATGCATGACAATTACAGGTGTTCCTTACCTTTTCTAATATACCAAAACTACACGTTATTAAAGACACTTTTACTACAACTACCAATGCCAGTCCTAAGATGAAGGATCTGATAAATTATAAAGTGAGGTATGCAAGTTTAGCCAACATTCCTGTTAGGTTGAAAGATGTTGATGTCAGATTTCTAGTTTTGGAAAAAATGCAAAAAATAGCCAGAGTGTAATGTCTATATATTTAATCATTAAAAAAAAAAACTTTTACGACATTATGACCATCATGAAGTACTTGGTCATACAACAACATTGAGTGAAGCATTATACTTCAGGTGACTAATGATTGAAGCACAAGAGATGTCAGAAATTAGGTTGGTAAATGAGGCTGAAGGACAGTAATTCTGTTTTATTTTACAGCTTCATTGCAAATTAAACTGAAACCAGGAAAAAAGCAAAAAAAAAAACAACTGAATTCAATCTGAACTCAACAAAGATGGAGCGCACCTCATACCCATGTAAAATGAGCGCTATATCCCTGACACAAGGTGACTGAAGTCAAGGAGAAGCTGCTAGGTCTACTCTTTAAACCTACATCATGCTGCTCACGTGCACATTTAGTGTCCATACCTGTGGAAAGGCAGAAGGAAAAGATTAATGCACAAGTGCTTAATTCTGAAGCAAATGGTTAATACACACATACTTTGCCAATTCTGAAAAGCATTGCCTCCAGGGCAGGGGTGTTGCTAGAAATGTTGGGTCCTAACACAGAATACATTTTGGAGCCCTTAATTACAAATAATAATATAAATAGTATAATCAAAGGGCCCCTGTTAATGCTGGGGCCTTATAATTGTCCTAAATGTATCCCCACCATTTGTTGTTACTGGTTACAACAAAAACTGTAGAAAACGTAAGGTCAAGTTTGGATCTACACTACAAATCTCCTGTCATATTAAAGTAAATGGAAGCAATAAATAAATACAAAATGTAAATAACAAAAACTAAATGAAATTCAGTAATCTACACCTAAGGTCATTCAATTCATTTTTTTTTTGGTGCTCAAGAGAAGATGGTGGGTCTGTTGTGTGCGTAGCAACACTTACTTTTGGAATTCCCATTCTCTGTTGTCAAGAGGACACACCTGCCTGGTCTTCAACCAACGGGAGATGCAGTGAAAATGGAAAGCGTGCTGAGAACACAAACGTTAATGAATGAAACAGTGTTACTGCTAGGACAGGGTGAGACAACAAGGCACAAAAAAAATCATTTTCTCTTATTGTCACCATGGTGTTAATACATACTTATGATTATAACTTCTGTTATCACCTTTACAGCACAAGCTGCTTTACAAGACACAATTTACAGATTATAGGCAGGGCAATTCCATCAATACTGACATTAACCAAATCTAAAAAACAAAAAACTATGGTGATTCGACTATTGTAAAATACAGATAAGAAAGGCCCCAGGGGGTACTCCAGAAAGCAGGTTTAGTGAGTTACCTGGGTATGTTTACCACCTGACCAAGTGGTAAACTTTCTAAAAGGAGAGCCCTGCACCTTTGTTTGCTAGAATAAACCCATCCGACACCATCTGTAGGAGGCTTACAGCTCTTACACTCTGAATTAACTGACTATGGTTAGACACAAAACAACCTGCTTGGAATACCCTCCTAGTATCCAGGTTTCAATACAGCACAATGTAAATAAAATGAAGTTTTGAGGGGAAAGTTCGTGATAAACTGTTCAGTGGACTGAGCACTATGACCTTTCTGTGGGTTGAATAATAACCTACTTTCAAAAACTCATGACAACGACTCACTACCACGATGATGTTAATATGTTTAGTTTCAGAGGTAAAGACAAAAGACTGTCTTACATTGCAGACACCCCAAGCTACTGTACACTCTTCTGACGTCGCTGAGGCCTGATTCGCCTGGCACTCGATGCCTGAGAAAGGTAAATGTGTCAGTATGTCACACATGAGCAACATCGACATTAAACCACTTAAATCTTCAAACCTACTACTTACACAGATCCATGATGTGATTCCTGCAAATGGCACAGTTGTCCACAACAATGTCCCAGGCCCACAATGCAACAGCGTTCCACTGAAAGAAAAGCCGCCACCGTTATTCACACCAATCAGCGTTAGTTTTTATTTAGGTCATTAACTCAATTACGAGAAGGTCATCATTTATTTTTTGGCTAAACGTCCCACTGTTACGAACTACAAGGTAAGTTATGTTGCTGGGCTAATCTTGACACTTAAAGAGATGTGTCGAGACTCCACCTTGTAGCTTAGTTAATGCCTGTCGGTGTTATACTGAACACCTTATAATCCTCACGTTAACTTGGATTGTCTGAGGGACTTGAGTCTGAAATGGGACGATCAAAAACCTTGGACGTAGATACAAATATCATTTATAACACCATGAAACTACTAACCACGTTAGCCGGCCAACTTAGCTAGCAAGAACGATAGCTATATCAGTATTTACGGCTAGGCTTCAGTCAATCGAAACGCATACTCACTCTATCCTAGCTAGCTAACTAGAATGGTTAGCTAGGCGGCTAGTGACAATGAGCCAGAGTGAAAGAAACAAATACGCATTCACGAATGAGAAGGTGACGTGTAATTCCGTCTTCAAGGGCACATAATAAATAAAGATTACCTTTTTAACTTCAAAACGTTTCTTGCTAGCTCCACTGTTGGTTCCGCTTGGAGTATCGACATCCATCGCAGCCGCCATGTTTCCTGTGACTGTTCTTGACGTAGGAGCATGCGCAACATCACCAGTCATTGCCTCAGTTTGTAGATAAACCAGCATACACAGCCTCATATGAATGTGTCGCTACAGACGTTCTTCGATATGAACAATTTGCACGTTTTTCTGTGGCGCTTTGAACGGGTTTCGTCCATATGGCTGTTCTGCTATTTTCTCGCCTAGCATGGCATTTTCACACTAATTCCACAGAAAAGATTAGGTTCCACCGAGATTTGAACTCGGATCGCTGGATTCAGAGTCCAGAGTGCTAACCATTACACCATGGAACCCTATACGTAAAGTGGGATGACGTGTGTCTGAAATCTTATCTACTGTAATTTAGTTCACATTTGTTTGATTATTTGAACAAAATACGCGTTTGTGGTCTATCGTGGTCTAAAACGCATTCTGCTTACTTAAACCATAAAATGGGTATCTCAGAATCGTAACAAAAACGCAGGAGATTAAGCAACGACAAGTCCAAGCCGCCCGAGAAGCGTTTTTTCTATAATAACTTTTACCAAAATTGTAAAAACAGCCCTCTGCCCCTCGCTAAACTATGACCAAACTCTTTCGATGTCCAGTCTACAGCTTCGAGCGTCCCATTCTCAGTACGCCGTAACCTAAATTATTCATAGCTTCTAGTTTTCATTGTGATATCCCTATAATGTAAAATGTTTTCAAAAGTGACACCTAGTGGTCAATACTCTATTTCTTAACACTGACAATTGACCATTGCTGAGCTCTAAAATCCTTGACATAGGATTAAATAGTTTGACATTTCTTCTATATACACTTATTTAGTTCTGCTAAAAGTGTGTGTAGCCTGATTACAACAGGTCTGTTTGAAAGTCCACGTAGCTTCTAATTTCACAGCCCAGTTATTCACATAAAAGTGTGCTTCATATTGTTGAAAGAATAAGTTACAGGTACACGCCATAGACCAACATAGTTTTTTAATGCACATCACATTTTCTTTCGCAAGTACCTGGAATTGAATAGTCATGTCCGAGTAATATTAGGTCAAGCAACAGTATAGTCTTATACCTTATATAATGAATATACAGAATTGGCTAAATTTGAAAAATATAAGTTTAATAAGTTTAATATCAATGCTTGACTACAACAAAACATACATTCTGGAATTTCACTTTGGGATGGCTTCTGTCTGTCTGTCTGTCTGTCTGTCCTGTATCCTGAAACATAATTCATATCACTGAGTCTTTTTGGTCTTCTTGATCTTTTTGGCCTCTTTAGGGACTGCTGATGGCTTTGGCCGCTCCACAGGCCTAGGCTTGGCTTTTGACGGCTTCGGCTTGACTCCTTTCAGCAGTGCAGGCTTTGGTTTGATTTTCTTAGGTGCCTTGGCTGCACTTTTGGCTTTCGTAGGGGACTTAGGAGGGCTTGGCCCATCATCTCCTGGGCACGTTTGGAAAACAGACACCTCCTTCACACTCTGCCCTTGAAGCTCGGTAGGCGCAGCACAGGTTGCAGACACCTTGAGGCTCACATTGTCAATCCACCTGAACAGAAGCATGGCATGAGGTCAAAGGCTGCAGACAAATGTCTTGTAATTCACATCTGAAATTTAATTTGCAGTGTGTTATTATTATTATCTTGTCTACACCTGCTTGCAACCATAATCAACTTGGCAAAACTGTCAAATAGTCAGAGAGCTGAGAGCTACAATGATGTCAACCTGGTTTCAGAAGCTACAAACCAACACTACATATTTCAAATCACCTATTTGTATGCCTGTGAAGATTCTCATTCATCCAGGTCATGGTAGTCAAAAGAGCTACGTACAACTTAACTCATTTGAAATCACCTGGTTCTACCTGTGCAGTTTATACAGGATATTCACGAATTAGCTCCTCTACCTGGCTGTCTGGAAAAAAAATTAAGAGACCACTACAAATTTTCCTAAAATCAGCATTTCTACATGTATGGCAGCCATTCCTTTCCAGTGTCAGTTAAATTTGGAATTTGGGAGAAATGTTGTCAGTAGTTTACAGAATAAAACAAAAATGTTCACTTTACTCACACATACACCTATACATTTTTTCCAGACCTGTATGTGCTACTGGATTGCTAACCTATGTGCCTCTTACTTGCGCAGTGGTGAGAGACTGCAGTCACACAGCAGCGGGTTGTCAGCCAGGTTGACTTCCTGTAGTCCAGTGAGCGCGCTCAGGCTGGGCAGTCCCTCCAGCTGATTCCCCCCCAGAGATAAGGTTAG
This sequence comes from Coilia nasus, assembly GCA_027475355.1. Lineage (NCBI taxonomy): Eukaryota > Metazoa > Chordata > Actinopteri > Clupeiformes > Engraulidae > Coilia > Coilia nasus. The sequence goes on from CM050216.1 coordinate 34,562,060, forward strand.
TAGCCCTGACCCCAGGCCGGCAAGCGAGTCCTTAGACATCTGCGCAGTGGGGTAGGTAACAATGGTTATTAACAAAACACATAAAACACACACAGAGTCAGTTTTCAAGATGAGTTGCTGCTAAAACAAAGCCACTTCCTGTCTGTCTGTCTGTCTGTCTGTCTGTCTGTCTGTCTGTCTGTCTGTCTAAGGAGCAAAAACTATGTGCAATGTGACGGAATGTTGAATGTGTGTCATGTGCATACATAAAGAGTATAAAATGGTGTATCATATAAGATATATCAGTATCTGTGGAGTGTTGTGTCTGAAAGAGGAAGGATTTGTAAGGGTTTGTTATGAGCAGAAGTTTGAACATATTCTTTTCATACATGTTCCCACCTTCGCTAGACCAGTGCCATCCAAGTACAGGTGCTGCAGACTCTGAGCCACAGGCATGAATGCCTTAGGGCCCACCCAGCGTATGGAATTCCCCGACAAACGCAGCTCTCGCAGGAGTGGAAGATTTCCAAACGCTTTGGTCGGCACCTCCATCAGCTTGTTGCCTTGCAGGTGCAGTTTGTCTAAGTGAGGGGCTGGATCGAAGGCCTTGGCCACCACGGAGTCTATGCTGTTGTTGGTCAGGTGCAAGGCTCTGAGCATCTTCACTGAGACTAGCATACCGGCCGGCTCCAGCTTCGAGATGGCATTGCGGTCCAGGTACAGCTCCAGCAGGCTGGGCATGGGCGCCAGGGTGGCGGCAGAGGGGAACTGGGTCAGCCGGTTGCCGTCTAGGTGGAGGTAGGTGATCTGTGGGGCCCCGGCGAAGGTGTCCGGCTCCAGAGCGGTGAGGTCGTTGTCCGACAGGTAGAGGTAGAGCAGGTCCTTCATCCCACGGAAGGCCCCGGATTCGATCTCGCGGATCTTGCACCTGTCCAAATGCAGAGACACGACATCGGCGAGGCCGCGGAAGCTGTTGGAGGGAAGGTTGTGGAAGTGGTTGCCCCTCAGGTCCAGCAAACTGGTGTTTTTGAGGAAGCCTTGTGGGACTTTGGTGTGACCCCTGTCCTCACAGGTAGCATGCTGAGCTTCGGGCTAGTGGGAGGGAAGAGTGGAAGGAACACTTTGTAGGGACAGATAGTCGTAGTGTTTGTTGGGGAAAAACACAGTAAGGCCATTGTGTGCCAAGACAGTAGCCCTTTTAACATCGTCATCCTAGTTACTACTGGTGCATAATGATCAGTACTTTATCAGGATTAGTACACCTTGACACAAAATCTGTCACACAAATCTTTCACTTTCAGATTTCTAATTTTATTTAGAGTTTTTATTTATTTATTTAGAGTCTATAACAGTGCATCTGTTATAGCACCACATTTATACATTTGTTTAACACAGCCAATTAGGATAATTTCAGAACATAACAACTTAAGTGCAGACAGGTTTTTCCTCCCTTCCATGTCTGAACCAGTTTTGGCTCACCTCACACTCACAGTCGTCTGGACAACCAGCACTCTTCTTGGGTTTGGGCGCAGGCACCAACTGTGCGGCAGCGGCCTCTGTCTCCTCCAGCTCCTCCTTAGTCAGGCCCTCCCTGCCCCTGCAGCGCAGGTCCGCTGGCTCCACTGCCCCCAGAGGTTCGTCGGAGAGATGTGGAGGTCCGGAGCAGACCCCCAGGAGCTTCACGGGGCCTGCCTGGGCCCACTCCCTCAGGGGCCGGAGGTGGCAGTTGCAGTAGACGGGGTTGCCGGTGAGGTTGAGGAGGGACAGCTCCTTGGGGCCTACATTCATAGACTAGATATGAAACTGGACAAAACCCTCGGTGACCTCACACAGGATTTCTTAAGGGCCAGATAAAGCCAAAATTCAAGGTTCTGCAAGGGCGCCACTATCTTGGCCAATTTATTCTGTGAATAATAATAATAATAATAATAGTAATAATCATATTTTTTCTTTGTGTAGTACAATTCATACAAGATGCAGCTCAAAGTGCTTCAACAGTTTGGCAAGAAAAACACAAGACAACATTTCTTGCAGTCCAGTGGCGCCAGAACGAAAAAGTCCACTGAGGCGCTGTGAAGTTGCTAGTGTCCCTGGTATCTGTGTATTAATCTAATGGATTCTATTATTTATACTATTTTTGCTGTGAAATTGGACTTTTTAACCTGGGGGCTAATAGACTCACTTCTGCATTTTGCCCCCCAGTGGACATCTGATATACTGCATCCTAAGAACATTCACTTTGACTTCATTATCTGGCCTAAAAAATTGCTGCTTGCCTGCGATGGGCTCCATGGAGTGGAGCTGATTGTGGCTGAGGTCCAGGTGGGTGAGAAGGGGTGCGTTGGCGAGAGCCGTATCCGACAGGTCCTGCAGGGACATGTGGTCCAGGTACAGGTGTGTGAGTTTGGGCATGGACACGGCCTCCTCTCCCAGGTAGATCATTGGGTTGTAACTCATGTCCAGGCGGGTAACTTCAACCAGTCTGCACATAAATTCAATGAACCAAGAGTCAGTGTCTTAGGTGTTTATTGTTACCTACTGTGCATCTAGCCAGGTAAACCAGCCCCTCGTACTTCATTTCATTTTGTACAGAGGGTCTGGAGTTGCTGCCGCTGACATTAATGTATTCGCACCAAGCAAACCCGCCCAATGAGTGAACAGAGGGAGAGTTTGTGAGCGGTGACATTGACTTTGTGTGCTACATTTGAATTGTAGTGTCAGGTAGGGTAATTGCACACGTGACGACCAGATGTTAGCGATTGGGTAAAGCCAGAGCCACTTGTTTTAAACCTCAGCAGAGTCCACACCTCCAGCAAGAAATCGTTTCTCAATGCAGCAAGGCCAGACCCTCTGTATTAAATCAAATGAAGTACGATGGGCTGGTTTACCAAGCTACTGTGCATCTACATGGTAACTCACTGCCTTCATACTTAGGATACTATCTGTTCATTACAAAAGATTAGATTAGATTCAATCAGAAATTTATGGCAGGTCATCATAAAATGGCCCTGATGCCATAGTGATTATAAAATTATCAGAAATTAGAGATTAACGAAACATGCTAGTTTAGTATACTGATTTTACCGACTACAGTACAACCAGAATATTTACCTTTTAAAACTTAATTTATAGCCTTCAAATTCTTCTTATGTTTTGATTTTGTGTTTTGCTTCTTGTCTTTAGGTGTAACAACACTTCACAGTATTTTGAACTTCAATGCAGCACCAATTTTGACCACAATCCTAGATATAGCTAGCCTGGTAAACCCGCCCCTCATCCTTCATTTCATTTTGTACAGAGGGTCTGGACCGGAATCTCTTGAGGGTCTTGAGGCTCTTGAGGGTCATTTAGTCGGCCCCAGCAAGACCGATCCAATCAGCGAACAGAGGGTGTGTTCGTTAGCCGTGACGTTGACCTTGTGTGCTACATTTGAATTGTAGTGCGTAGGTAGGCTAATTGCATACGTGACGACCAGGCGTTACGATTGGGTAAAGGCAGAGGCACTTTTTTAAACTTCAGCAGAGTCCACACCTCCAACAAATCCTTTGTGACGGTCTCTGTTTCAGACCCTCTGTACAAAATGAAATGAAGTACGAGGGGCTGGTTTACCAGGCTAACATATAGCACCTTTAATTAAAACACTGTGGGTCACCTATTACCGTTCAGTACCACAGAACCCCTCAAGAGGCCTCGCACCCGGCCCACATACTGTAAATACCTGGTCATTGTCTGTGTGGGGAAAAACTGCAGCTCGTTGTGGTCCAGACTGAGGCGTGTGAGAGTGAAGAGGCTGGCGAAGGCCTCTGTGGCCAGGTTGTTGAGGGAGTTGTGACTGAGCTTCAGCCACTGGATGTTCAGCAGGCCCTGGAAGGCCATGTTGGGGATGTACACGAGCCGGTTGTGTGTAAGGGAGAGCAGGTTGAGGGAGCCTATCTGCGTGAAGGCCCCAGGCTGGATCTCCTCCACGCGATTGTGGTCGATCAAGAGCTGCTTCAGGGATAGGAGGCCGTCAAAGGACTCCTGTTGGTGCAGGTGCAGATTGTATGAGGCAGGTCTGCCTTGATAGTACACAAATTCTCAATAAACAGTGTTTAATTATTTTGCATTAAATGAATTTGATATGAAAATTAGGCAGACACTACAAAAAATTAAAGTTTTGGACCGCTGCTTTTGGTACATGTACAACCGTCTGTTCTTTAATGTATAGAAATACTGCCCTGTGATTTTAAAGTGAGCATTGTGTGAATTAATGCAAAACAATAAAGAGAACAATGGTTCAACAATGTTAGGTGCATGTCACCTACCTGGTACAAGACATCAATATTGTTATGTGCAAGGTTGAGATGGACAAGGCGTCCGAGACCACGGAACGCCCCCTCCCGCACTGACCGAATATTGGAGCCCTGCAGGTTGAGATGGGTGAGGTAGGGGGTGTGCTGGAAGGCCCCTCTGGCTAGCTCTTGCAAGTCATTCTTCCTAAGGTCCAGCTTTAGCGTTATCTGTATTATTGTAGTGGACATAAAGAGCTTTAAGTTCAGACTGTATATGACCATCAGCTTGAGTGAACAAACTTTCTGATTCGTTTCTGCTTCATAACACCAACTTATTCTTTATCTTTTAATTTTTTATAAGTTGTTTCTGATATTCCCTTTGAAATTCTCTAATCACCCCATAGGTCGCCCAATGGCTGCATACATATCACAATCAGTCACTTTAACACAAGATTCTGTCCAGTGAGCATTTGAAAGGAATTTATGGATCAGTAACAACAGCCTGTTGCTAAATGTCAGTAAAGGTCACAATAAGCTTCGGGTACCGTATAGCTCAGCCTTACCTCATCTATTGTTGGGGGGACCTGTGTCAGATTTTTGCTTATGCAGGCAACGTTGAGTTTCTTCAGGTCACAGGAACATGAACGCGGGCATTTCCCACAAAAGGCCAAAGAGGCCGTCATGAAGAGCAGCAAGACAGTGGTTTGCCATCGGTTCGATCGGAATATGGACGCACACATCTGTATATGTAATTGTAAGCAGAGATAGAAACGTGACTGTCCGTATGTATCGTTAATAACTGTGCGCAATGCAGCTCCAACCCAAGTATGTCTGCACTAGAAACATATATTTGCAAATATAAAATATATTTCATTCATTTTTTTTTTGTCCTGTTACATTATTCAACCTATCAAAATGACCAGACCTTACGTACTTACCTTTTATATCAGACCAATACCCGTGTAATCCTTATTATTATCCAGTGAGTATTCTTTGACTAACACGTTTTACGCATTACACTTAATACCTATCGCATAATCTAGGTCAGTGCTTAGTCTAGTCATCCAGTTGATGTTTTCTCAGCAAAGGAGTTCGACACAGGTCTGACTGAAACAGTTCGACTGTTTTAACGGCGAGGGGTCTTTAAGCATAGCTTTGATAAATTCTTTTGTCCTGACCCCTGGTCTCCCAGTCAGCGCTTTTTGCATTAGCACCAGGGCCACACATTTTCTTACCGTTTAAAACTCTGAGAACGAACCTTTGGGCATGAAGAGCAATTAACCATCACAGTATTAAAAGTCGTCATAAAATCATGATTTACCTTTCTTCCACGTCTGTTTATTTTGAGCATTACTTGATCTAATACTGCATGCCGGACAAATATATTTAAAGAATCACATTGCGTTAAAACATACCATCACATTGTTGGTTTTGCTACTAGTTAACTTCTCAAACTATTCAAGTATTATGCAAAAGCAGGGTAACTCAAAAAGTTTGCACAAATGTGTTAGTCATTGTGTGCCTCATCCCAAAGCGAGCCTCGTGTCACACTTCAGATATCTGCAGCAAAGTGGACAGAAATGCACAGCAGATTTGCGCACAAAGGCGCACTGTTGGCCTTCTCGGACTACAGCAGCCTGCCTGATTAGTAAAATGGCTCTGGCTTACCACTGTGACTACACTTCATTTTAAAGATAATATATTAATGCCAATAATTACTATGTAACTTCAAATTGCATAAAGACAGCAATAAAAACTCACGACAAAACAATATCAAGAAATTATGCAGTGGTATTCATTAAAACAAGGCCTTTCAGGGAAAAGTCTGCCGACCGACCGGAATCCAAATCAACCGACCTTGTACAGTATGGAGTAGCATTTAACAAAATGTAGAGGGAAAAAAACAGTCATTAGGCAAGCACGGAAATTTTCCGAGTAACTTTACTGAACTGTTCCTTCGTACACTGTGAAGAGACAGAAGAATCCATCACCTTCGTAACATAGGCCATATCCCACATCATAGCATTGGAGTAAACAGAAGTGCCATCTTTTAAAGACTTTTTTTCTTAATTTGTAGATCCAGGTCTGAATAGTTGACACTGTTATATGCACAAGGTCATCTTCAGTTGGTCAGAAGACGTAAAATGCAAGATTAGCACTACTTAGTATTAGGCACCATCACCAGACAGTCAAATTTAGCCATCGAAACTGAAGTGGACAGGTTTAATTCTGGCTTTATCCATCAGTACACACACTTTTTCATAGTCGGCCTAGAGTCTGTGAAATTGTCATGTAAACAAAATGAAATGTACAACACTATTAATCCCTTCTTGCTTGCTATTGTTTTTAACTGTTGTAATAATAATGAATTTTTATACAGTTTATTACAACATTCATATCTGTAATTTATCCATAAAAGTGTGGTTCTGCCCATCAGTTTTTTTTTCTTTAAAAAGTGCTGCCATCTTAGTTTTCAGTCCTGGAATGAGTCCTTTCAAACAAGCGCTGTGGCGATGGATAGTTCCCATACTGTCTGGCGTACGGTCCCATGATATGACTTGCTGCCACAGGAGCTGTGACCAGTTTCTGGATTATCCTGCTTGTCTCTGCTCATCTGTCCTTGGTGTGCCTGTGGCACCAGGGGAAGTGGATGGGGAGGGGTAGGGGTGGGTGTGTGTGTGTGTGTGTGTGTGTGTGTGTGTCTGTAAGTTGGGTTGTCTGGGGGTCTGGGAGTGTTATGGGTGAGGTCTGTGTCTAAGAGTCTGACCAAGTTTAGGGGGATGTTGGGGTGATAAAACACCCCTCTAGCACTCTGGTCTGATCCGCTGCAGGGTGGACTTGAGACTGTCTCGGGCTCCAGTGCACGACTCACACGCCCTGCTGTGTCTGCAGAGTAGCAAAACCAACACGGTTAAAAAAGTAGTCTTCAAAACAGGCAGTACATTCTAATGATTAGGGGTCATATTCACTAATTTAGCTAGCATTATCAAGCTTCAAGTTTAGTATAACAAGGCAATTCATAGAGAAGTTTTAGCTTTCAAACCTGTAATTCACCTTTGTGAAATGTGTAAACTTAATTTAACACAAAGATTCAGTTCCAAACTACCCCCAATGAAACTGGGTGAAACATTTCTTTGCTGAGCCCCTCACTGAGGCGGTTCCCTGTATAAAGCACAATCTCGGAAACAAGCCGGTGACCTATATTACCGTGACATGAAGGCATCTAGCACGGCAATGTGCTCCTGGGGGAAATAGTCCTGCTGCACGGCGTGTTCCAGAGCCTGCAGATGACCCGCCACCACTCGCATTGGCTTCACCTTGTCCTCACTCTAGGGCAGCGGAGGAAGAGAACAAGAATCAGTCAGAGTGATTGGCAAGGAAGGTCAATCATGAGTGGATACGCTGGTTTGGGTTAGGGTATAGAGAATATCTTTTGGATATTTAAAAGTCAGCCATCTGATTGGAAATAGAACTGTTATTTGTTTGACATTACATCACTTTACACTTAGCAGATGCTTTTGTCCAAAGCAACTTGCAATGAAGGAAAACGATCTATCAGGTCTATCTAAGGTAATGTAAGAGATTACAGGTAAGTACGGGGAGACAAGTTAAGAATACATAGTGTCATATTTTGTTGTCCCCATTTACACTTGTTCCAATAATTCACTGTAACTAACTGGATAATGGTATGAGCAATAATTGATCAAGGATTAATCAATGGGCAATTCCATATCAGTTGAAACGGGCTTGACAACACTGGTGTTTCTAATACAGTACATCCTTAGACCTGGATACGCCCGAGTTGTCATGTGACAGAAGCTTTTCAATGCTTGTACACTCCTGGTGTACCCTGCTGCTATGGCTGAATGTAAGGCTGTGCGTGTGTGTGTGTGTGTGTGTGTGTGTGTGAGTGAGAGAGAGAGGGTGTCTATACACACCTTGAGCAGCCCCAGCATGATGAGCAGAGAAGAGATGAAGTGAAACGTACTGAACGACTGGCTGGTGAAGGCTTTCCTCAGAATGGCATCTGAAACACGCACACACAAGCTCAGTAGGCCCATCACCAGCACCAGGCAACATGACTGGGTCATCACTTTGGCGAGCACCCACATGACTGACGGCACAGTGATGGGCAACCTGACTTCAGGAGCTACAAGCCAGGGCCACATATGCACTCCAGCTATTCACCACATCAGCTGATTCTAATGGGCACAGCTCATCAGTCAGGTAGAGGAGCTAATTACTGAAATCACCTGTATTAAATGCATAGGTGGAACCAGGGGCCTACACTACGAAGCGCAGTAAAACAACTGTGATTCCACTCGTGGTTATACTGAGAACACGTGTTTAACAAAACGTGGTTATCTCAGGTGGTGTTAATCGGTACTACAAATCTTGGTTTGTTGAAATAAGTGTTAACTTACCTGGAGTCTATGTGCGTTCACATGAATGCAGCGTTCACTAGTGCAAGTCGCCGCTTTGAACCAAGGCGCAATTTACCTAACGTAGGCTACAAGGTTTTTGGGAGTTCAAAGCCAAATCCAACATTGCAGCAGTCAATAAAATCAAGCGAACCTGTTGACAATGTACTGCTAAACAAGGAAGTACTAAATTCACTTTTTACTGTCACATGGGAACATGTGTGCCACGAATAACAATCAGACTGTGAAATGTTGTCCGAAAATAACTGAGCTACTTTTTAATAATATATTTCAAGGCTTAAAGATGTAACACTTTACAAGTGGGCTTATTAATCTCTGCTAATTAATATACCGTAAAATACCTAATAATAGCCGAGTTCCAATCAATCGCCGGATTCCCTTTAATTGCCGGGTGCAGGTGTAAATTTTGATAAATAAAGGCCGGTTCCAAATAAATGCCCCGTGTAATTCATAAAAACATCAAGGAAAAAGACGTGACCACTGTAGCTGCACGTTGTTCTTTTTCGCCCGTTTTGTTTACTGTTCACATAGCTGTGGTTTCTTTCAGTAGGCCTAAGTCTTTACTACACAATCAGGGGAGATGTGTGAGAAAATGATCCTTCTTTCAGGTCGTGTTATCAAAAGAGTTTTGTTGTAAGCCATCATTTGCAATAACCTTTCATTCATATAGCAATGTTACGAGGGGTGCAGGGAGGGCCTATCGGCATTCCAAATCCGAAGTAACGATAATGTTTGTCAATCTCACGTGTAGCCTACAATGCACATTTCATAGATGTAATCATTATCATCTATCGACTGTTTTAAGCACATCTACTAGCAAAGAAACACCATTATACACATACTGCCCATTTTAAACATCAAAGTTTATTGGTTTTTAGCATTTTAAAAGCACAACTGTGTTTCTGTTACTCACCACCATGCAAACTCTCCGAACTTCCTGGTTTCCGTGGAGAAACCGAGGGACTGTACCACAGGCTGGATATGGGGGAGTTTCAACTATTATGATAGGGGTGTTTTACGGGTGAATGGGAAACGGGTATTTTATTCTGCACATAAGGCTTTTTGGTTAATGAAAATGATTTTGAATTATTGTGCATTTTGTATGTTTCCTTTAATTATTATTTTTGGTCACAATGTTATTTAGTTAATTTAAAACAGTGAAAGTTGTAGTTGTATTGATTAAAAGAATTTGAATACCATATTTTACCAGTTTTGTTGAGCAAGATTTTTGTGAGGAAGGAATTAAACGCCTGTCCCAAATAGCCGCCTGTTCTCAAATAAATGCCTGGTCTGTTAAGTGATTGAAACAAATAATAGCCCCGGCTACTATTTGGTATTTTACGGTAATGGTCCCTTAACTAGCCTATCTTGCCTCTTGGTTACGTGACTGCCTGCATGCCATGCAAAACACCTCATTTGGTTATGTGAGTTGAGCCGGCTACTCCAAGAGAAGGTGAAGTCCAAGTACATGTACCCTTTAATCCGATCAAATAGTATAACTGCACGTACCATACATTGCTGCTGTGAAAAGATTCAAATAGTATAATCGCCCTCATTTGGAATCCTGTATGTATTCCTGTTTTTGGTATATGCCTCACTTTGCCTATATGTAGTATAGTCTGTTTTATGTTGCCGAGTGAAATTGTATGAAAGCATTCTTTATTCTGCAGAGCGCTTAAATCACCAAGGAAAAAAAAAAACAAATGCATACAACAGTTTAGATTGGCCATGTACGCCCAGGCTACCACCATGTGATGTGCACATTATTGAGAAAACACAAGCTACCAGTACACTATCTGCTCGACGAGTGACATTTAAGTCTTGTAGCCCGATCAGACAAAGAATTTCTTCGATTGAGTATAAAAACATATTTAAAAGGCCACTTAAAATACGCCTAGCGGAGAGAGCCACTTGAGATTCGTACGCCAATGTCACAGGCTCTTCAGGTAATTGGCAGCGGAGAAATTGTAGGTGGAGGGGTGACGCTTGTAGGGCGAGTTTATGCTGAAACTGCAACTTAAACAAGAATTAGCAGGATGGAGACGCTGCGTAAACTGCCATGGCGATATACCTCGGGGAAAATCTTAACACCTTTAGTACTGGTTAATCGTGAAGTTACACTCTCGAACTTACCACGATAAGCCAGTTAATGCATTTCGTAGTACAGGCCAGAGATGAATTGGAATCTGTGGTAGTGGATTGTAGCCTTTGAATCCAGATTGCCCGTCACTGTTCATAGAACTGTCATGTATATAAGCACCCTGCCATGATATGGCACATTTATTGATCAGAATGAGTTAGACGTGAAAATGTTTGTTTGGTGTTTGTGTAAAGTATACAGTATGGGTGTATATAAATATAATGAAATATAAAGGGGGAAGACACCTACCTACACTATCCAGAACTGCTGCCTTCACTTCTTCATCCTGGTCTTTGTAAACTGATGAGATCTTCAGGAAGGCCTCTGCTGTCTTAACAGCATCATTCACATCCACCTGTGGAGACAACAGTCACATCTGATTACACGTGCTTGAGTCTAGAGGTGACCGCTCTCTTCACATTAGCTATGTAAGAGTGCTGTGGTAATGATTAAATGATGGTAGGATGACAGCATAGCTTTTATTTATACACAAGGGGTGATTCTCAAACACATAATCTGCCAAATTGCCAAAGGCAAATGTTCACTTTCATATATGGCAAAACAGTTTTTGTCAGTTATTTTCCCAGCTAGTAATCGTTCCACTGACATTAGCAATCCTACAGGCATCTGCATCTCTAAATACATGAGAAACATACAGAAAACTTGATCTTGGTTTTTGTCCATGCCAGAAACCTAGTCAAAACCAGAACGTTTACTAGCAGGCTCATGTGTGCAATGGACAAAACCTCTTGAAGATAAAACTCTGAAAATAAAATTCAAATACTCCAAATCTCCAGAGTTTCTGTTCCTGTCTTGTATTTCTCCTTGTAAAAATACTGGCTGTGTGCCTCAGGTATTAAGTCCACACCCAAATCCCCACAATGTTGAGCTTAAAGGGTTTTAGCCCAAAAGCAGTTTCAGACGGCCTCTCTCCTGAGCACATACTGTACCTGCTGTTCAATAAGCATTGCCCTCTTGGCACCTAGGCGGAGCAACTTGTCCGGGGACGGGAAACTCAGGAAGGAGGAGACGTCGGGGGGACGGGGCTCTGATGGTGGAGGGGTCACCTGAGAGGGATGCACAGATGCAGGTGAAATGCAGCTCTGCTAAGACTTGCAACACACCAATATTTCCTCTGGGACTATATTGTAGCAGTGGTGCTGTCAGTTCAGACAGTATTGACCCAGAATGTATTGCGACCTAAACAAGAAAGGTGAACGACGAGCTGAACAGATTTTCTACATTTTCTCATACAAATAAACATATTTTTTTGGATGACGTATATATTGCTGACACCAAAGTTAATCATATATGGCCAGCATGTCCAACTAGCCGGGTATCCCTTTAAGTACAACTACAAGACATTGCACAGTAGGCTTGGGGGGCATTTGAAAATACAGTGTACCAGGGCTGCAAGGTTTTTAATACCGGGATACTGCTGCTAACATCAAAATGGTATAAAATGCTCTGATTGATACAAAAAAAGTTTCTTGCATTCAATATGAAGTAGAAAGTAAGGAAACAAGACTGCAATATATTAAATTCTTCAAGGCTTTATTGAGCTACTACTCTGATTTATGGTGTAAAAAATTGGATACTGCCTAAGCCTATCGCGCACACTGCAGTTAAATATACAATACAGTAGGGCTGGGCGATATGGCTGAAATCTGTATCACGATATAAGTGTTTCATATCGGTCGATATCGATAATTATTGAAACATTGTGTGACCTATTTAAAAGTAACAGGAGGGAAAAATCTATTCATTTTTATTTTTTTAACTTAACCTTCCTCTGACAGGCAATAAGCATTCAGGCAAAATGACTGTCAAAACACGTTCAATGTTACGATCACAATGAAAACTGAGTGATCCGAGAAAGCTCCGGCTGTCTGAACAGTGTGAACACATTAGGATAAGTGGTTTTGATAAAGTGGTATTGTATCATTGAAAATATATCGATATGGCGATATAGTGTCAAATACATATCGATATAAATATTACGATACGATATTACGATAATATCGATATATCGCCCAGCCCTACAATACAGTCATGTAACTCTACAGTGAGTGTAGAGAAAAAATTCGTTTGACTAGACTAGTTTTGTAGCTCTAGACTTGGGGTGTGCCTGACGCGGTCAACCAGCACACGTATGGATACTAGATCATCTAGATTAAGACAGAGTCCGAACGGACAGTCAACTGACCGGATTGACTTTGTTCTCTTCCTCCTCTTCCTGCTCCTCCTCCTCTTCCTCTTCACCCACTTCATCATCATCATCATCCTCATCTTCGTCATCTTCATCATCCTCGTCGTCGTCCTCAGGCTCTCCCTCGTCGTCACTACAGACACAGAGGCACAGCTCAATTTAAAGCCTTTTCACACAAATCAGAGGCCAGACACCAGCCAGGGCAAGAAGCAGACCGAAGAGTTTCATGTTACATGCAAAGATCAACTTTGTTGTGCGTATTGTCTACAGTGCTATGCTGTGTAGTCACAATGACATAAGGGAATCACTTTCACCATCACAAAAAGAAGGCTGATCAGCCTGATGGTGGTACAGCTGTGTTTTTTGTTGGGATCAGGGAGTTGCAGGTTCGAATCCCGCCCTACCCATGGCTGAAATGCTCGAGCAAGGTATCGGATCCCACACTGTTCCAGGGACTGTAACCCTGTAAATAACTGTAAGGCACTCTGGACAAGAGCGTCAGCTAAGTGTAATGTAATAATAATAATAATAATAATAATGGTGCAGTGAGTACCTGAGCGAGCCCAGCAGGTCTCCCATGTTCATGTTCTCCATCGTCTCCTTCAGAGTGCTGCAGCCCTCCTCCCCCAGACAGTTACCTACACGTGTGGTGAAATAGAGGAAGCAGATTTTCTATTAAACTTTCACACATTCTGTCCGATACTCACACCTTCTCTGCAGTTTGTTTTGTACAAAACGTCCACCACTGCTATAAAAATAAAGCTGTAGCAATAATGACCGACCAGCCACATCAAACTGCTCAACAGAAATGCAATTTTATTACGTCTTACTTTCAGTAGTTCATTGTACGTGACAATAAAAGTCCTTGAATCTTTGATTTCCATTTAAGACACTAATAGCAAGTGCTGTAGTGTACTGATGACTGTGTGGACTTGAGCAATACAGGCATTCTGCTCTATAGCTGGAGTTATGTTAGCGTGTATTGCGTCCATTGTTTTTTGCACTTTGCTGTTGCCTGACTAGTTTTTATACCATTGAGATCCAGTTTTTGCAGCTGTGCCTTGTCCTGTAGCGCGCGTGCCACCGTCAACGCCGCGTCCTCGGTGATCTCACCAAATGACAAGTTCAGCTCCTGAAGGCAAGAAGTTAAACACGAGTCAGCGTTCCACACGTTTCACTGGAGAATGTATTCTTGCAGGGGTTTAAGGTTCAGAAGCACAATGCACACTACTACTGCAAAAATCCATCTGTGCCAGAGGGAGACTTTGCTGGAAACCACAGTGTACAATTATAACAGAAATAAGTAAATAAGTTTTCAAGAACCCCTAGCATATGGCATAATATATATACAGTACTGTGCAAAAGTCTTAGGGCAGGTGTGAAAAAATGCTATCAACTAGGAATGCCTTCAAAAATGGAAGTGTTAATCATTTATGTTCGTCAATTAACAAAATGCAGTGACTGAACAAAAGAAAAAACGTAAATCAAATCAATATTTGGTGTGACCACCCTTTGCCTTTAAAAGAGCATCAATTCTTCTAGGTCTATTGCAGAGTTTTTGAAGGAACTTGGCTGGTAGCTTGCGCCAAACATTTTGAAGAACTACCACAGATCTTCTGTGGATGCATGCTTCCTGACATATACTATATACTGTATGTATGTATGTATGTATATCAGGGAAGTCAGGGATTTTGCAGGATTATAGTCAGGTGTATGATCAACCAATTACACCAAATTATATATATATATATAAATATATAATTTGGTGTAATTGGTTGATCATACACCTGACTATAATCCTGCAAAATCCCTGACTTTGTGTGTACCCCTGTGTGTAAACTGATGCTGGCACCTGGCACCTGCCTAAATCTTTGGACAGTACTGTATCTTTTTAGCTATCCACATGTTTAATGGTAAAACACCCATAAGGCTGAAAGGACTTAAGGCATAAGATGGGCATAAGTTGTTTTTTGTGTTAGGCAGGTGCACACAAAGTGTACACACACAGGGGTACACACAATGTCAGGGATTTTGCAGGATTACAGTCAAGTCTATGATCAACCAATTACACCAAATTGGTAGTATATGTCAGGAAGCATACACCCACAGAAGATCTGTGGTAGTTCTTCAAGATGTTTGGCGCAAGCTACCAGCCAAGTTCCTTCAAAAACTCTATGCAATACACCTAGAAGAATTGATGCTCTTTTGTTCAGTCACTGCATTTTGTTAATTGATGATTAACACATTTTTGAAGGCATTCCTAGTTGACGGCATTTTTTCACACCTGCCTAATACTTGTGCACAGTACTGTATATATAACAAGCCAGTGTTGAGTTGCACCCATGTACCTTAAGAATAGGTAAGCCCTCAATAAGAGAGTCAGCGATGGCCATGGCTCCCTCTGAGCGCACTAGGCAGTCCCCAAAGTTTATCACTTGGACATTACGCAAGTGCTTCAGTGCCTGTAGATGCAAAAAAAAAAAAAGAAGAAATCATTAGTACCAACACATGCCGTCTCATTCTCAGTACAGTGTCTAACATTATGAATTCTGTGTAAATCCAACCAGCTTAATCCATAACATTTTCAAAAACAAAAGAAAATAAAAAAAATGTCAACATTGGTTTAAGATGTTACAGTGATCATGTTTTTTTTCACGAGCTTATAAGCTCAGGTAAATTTCAAAACATAAAAAGATACATTTTACAACTTGCAAATAACTTTTTAAGTGTTATAACTTTTACTAATTACTCACTAGTTTTTGTGAAGCTGACCGACACTGAAATAATACAGCATATGATGATGCGTTTTCCTGCTCATACCTGTGCCATGGCGATCGCTCCTTTCTTGGTGAAGGTGTTGTCGTTGAAGTTGATGACCCGCAGCTGAGGGTTCTTCTCCAGGGCCGTGGCCATGGCTGTGATGCCTGGGTGGTTGATACCATTCTGAGGAATATGGATCTCCTCTAGACTCCCCATCAGCTAAAGACACCATCACACAAAAACATCATATAAGTATCTTTTGTGCTGTTTAACACAGTTTTAAGTATTTGTGTGCAGGCCCAGGCAGCCAGAGGTGTCCAAAAGACAGCATACAAAACAAAAAGCAGTCTATTTTGAAACTGGTGACCCATGGCATGCATGCCTCCTGACACAAAACAGAGCAATGCTTGGAATATGAGCAGAAGTATTAATTGAAAAAAGTAAGTATGTTCTTAAACTTTGTGCTCCAAACTTGTCAGCAGCTTTTTTTTCCAGCAAAGGGTAAAAAAGCACCTTAAGAAATACAACAACATAGGGAGCAGAACAACACCTATTTCCTATAAACGCACTTAGAGGCACCTCAAACATAAAACACAACATAGAGAGCAGATAAACGTCTTTCCTATAAATGCCCGTAAGACCACATCAAAAACATAAATGCAAAGCAGAGAGCAGAAAAACCCCTATTTGCAATAAGGATAAAGCGGAACTTCTGGAACAGGGCTGGTAGGCAGATCAAGATCTTGACTCGAACAGATGTACAGGTTAGATCGATACCCACATGGCTGCGCTGTGGGGACATCGCTGGCTGCTAGGCAACATAGTAGTATTGCAGTGTGCGTGTACTTATGGTAGCATGTGGACTAAAGGCTCAACAGTGACCAGCATCATCTGGACTCGGTGTGTCTCCTTCTTTGTGGTTGCTTATTGAATTGAACAATGGGAATTGGACCAAAAGAACTGATATATATTTTTCCACAACACTTTGTAAGGGGTACACGAGAAATTCAAAAGTGATCAACAGGTGTGCACATCTATTATAAAAAGGTACTGGACTTAAAGTTTTAAGCCTGATAAAGTGTGCAGTGGTTAGATGCCTTACAGTGAATTAGGTACAGGGGCAGTCTCCCCGGAGCAACGTGGGGTTAGATGCCTTACAGCAGGGGTGTCCAAACTTTTTGCCAGGGGGGCCGGATTTGGCGAGGTGAACATGTGTGAGGGCCAACCATTGTAACGACACGATAATAACACAATAGGAATTACAATAATAATAATATTAATAGTACTACTAATATTAACAATATGCAAATGAAGTACTTAATGATTTTTTTGTTGCAATGGCATAGTTTTTATGTCTTCACATTTCAAACACAAATGAAAATGTGTGTTTACCAAAGTTACTGGTGCATTTTATATTTGAAGACCAGTAATAAAATACAGAAAAAGTCTGAGTGAAAAAAAAACACTATTCATAATTCATTACAGTGAATTAGGTACAGGGGCAGTCCCCCCGGAGCAACGTGGGGTTAGATGCCTTACAGTGAATTAGGTACAGGGGCAGCCCCCCTGGAGCAACGGGGGTTTAAATGCCTTGCTCAAGGGCACTTCAGCCATGGATGTTGGTGCAGAAGAGCACTATGCCTTTTCCACAATAAGTATACCCACCACTCGTTACTATAGCAAGTCATGCAGCATCATATAATGGTCACCTGAAAAGCCTGGGCAAGTGCTGTGGCTCCATCGTTCTCCAGGCGGTTCCTGCCTGCAATGAACACCTTCAGACTGAGGGGGGCGCCCACTGCGCTGGACTGATTGTAGCACTCCGTCAAGGCTGCTGCCAGGATCTGATGGCACAGTCACAGGGATGACGGGGACAGCACATGCAAGCAAATGCATGCAAACAAATGTACTTGCGTGTATGTGTGTGTGTGCGCGCCTGTCTTTGTATAAGTTAGTGTGTGTGTATGCATACATATAGGTGTGTGTATGTAGGTCCTGGCATGTATGTGTGTGGGCACATATGTATTTGTACAGAGCCAAATGTTGCCACAGAAGACTGAAGTCTACTCAGTTGTTCTACTCTATGTAAATGGAGGTCCAATAAAAATATGACTTCCTCACTCAGAATGATCTGCCATTAGGAGGTCACCGAAGACCATGCCACCCACCTTCCCTCCCCCGATGCCCATGCCACCCACCTTCCCTCCCCCGATGCCCATGTGACCCACTTTCCTCCCCCGATGCCCATGCCACCCACCTTCCCTCCCCCGATGCCCATGTGACCCACTTTCCTCCCCCAATGCCCATGCCACCCACCTTTCCTCCCTCAATGCCCATGCGACCTCCCCCGATGCCCGTGTGACCCTCCCTCCCCTGATGCCCATGTGACCCACCTTCCCTCCCCCGATGCCCATGCGACCCACCTTCTCCCCCCCAATGCCCATGTTACCCACCTTCCCTCCCCCGATGCCCATGCAACCTCCCCCGATGCCCATGCCACCCACCTTTCCTCCCCCGATGCTCATTTGACCCTCCCTCCCCTGATGCCCATGTGACCCACCTTCCCTCCCCCGATGCCCATGCCTCCCCCGATGCCCATGTGACCCACCTTCCCTCCCCCGATGCCCATGCGACCTCCCCCGATGCCCATGCCACCCACCTTTCCTCCCTCAATGCCCATGCAACCTCCCCCGATGCTCATTTGACCCTCCCTCCCCCGATGCCCATGTGACCCACCTTCCCTCCCCCGATGCCCATGCGACCCACCTTCCCTCCCCCGATGCCCATGCGACCCACCTTCCATGCCTCCCCTGATGCCCATGCGACCCACCTTCCCTCCCCCGATGCCCATGCCTCCCCCGATGCCCATGTGACCCACCTTCCCTCCCCGATGCCCATGTGACCCACCTTCTCTCCCCTGATGCCCATGTGACCCTCCCTCCCCTGCCCTGATGCCCATGTGACCCACCTTCCCTGCCCTGATGCCCATGTGACCCACCTTTCCTCCCCCGATGCCCATGCCACAGTTGTTGAGCCGCAGTTCCTGCAGCGTGTGGCAGGCGGAGCTCTTGAGCAGCTTCTCGATGCCCTTCACCCCGTCGGGCCCAAAGGCGTTATCGCTCAGGTCCAAGACCCGGAGACGTGCGCCGGACGTCATGATGGCCGCACCCAGGGCATTCTGGAAATAACAACAATAGTCAAAGTTTGTTAAACTACCTTATCAGCCATTAACCTGCTGTGCATATTTTTCTCCGTGTGTCGTTTTTCTCACTGTATCTTCAAAAGACAAAATCTGCACTTAATACACTCCACACGACATTAGCTAACTACGGAAACCTTTGGTACAAGCAGTATGCACAAAAACTGCAAGAACAGAAGGTATGAGAGGTGAAAGCATGCCAAGTAGTGTCACCTAAGCTTTGGTGTGTGCACTGCAAACTCACCAGGGCTGGAGGGATCTCTGAACGCAGACGGCCCGTGAACATGTCGCTCCAGTAACAGCACTACAAACAGAAGGCAACACAGTCAGAGCTATGATTGCGAGAGATCGATACCGTCATTCCACGCTACAGAAATAATATGCCATGAATGAACATGTTTCCACATACGATGTGCACATAATGTGCATTAATTATCTTTAAGCCATTCATGAGTCAGTCATTCATGAGTCAACTCAAGATCTGTTGAAGGGAATCCCATAAAAAAGGTTTACAAAATGACCAATAATAATATTATGGGGGTTAATTACCGATAAAAAAAGTATGCATGGAAATAATGATTACATTTTGGAAAAAAACAACATACTAATACTGCATTTCCGCGATATTCCTGGACTTTGTCCACAAAAAGTATCAAATTCATTTCTGTACTTTTCATGTCTGTTAAACAGTAAAATTTCATGACCAGTGGGAACCATACAATGCATGAACTTTAACAGCCCTATAGAACAGTTAAAGCTGCAGTCTGATAGTAATCCAATTACATGTTCGTCATTCTCCTCACAGTCCTCTTGCAATCCAAGTATTAGCAAAGAGACACACGCACTAGTTTAGCAAATCAACATGCTTCAGGAGCACAGAAGATGAGTGTGATTGGCTGTTGAGATCAAACATTACACTTAGCTGACGCTCTTATCCAGAGCGACTTACAGATATTTACAGGGTTTCAGTTACAGTCCCTGGAGCGGTGTGGGATTAGATGCCTTGCTCAAGGGCATCTCAACTACGGGTGGGTGGGATTCGAACTGGCAACCTTTCGATTGCAAGACCAACTCCCTAACCACTAGGCCACAGCTGCACTAACATTAACAACCTTTAGCCGGAAAAGAACGATTTTTTCTACCTGAAAGTCACTCTTGTCCTCCAAGGCCTTGGCAATGGCCTGTGCAGCCTCCACCCCAAATGTGTTCCCCTCCAACCGAAGAGCCTGAAGGCCCTGGAAGTCCTTGATGTCCTTGACGATTTCTTCAACTGTAGTTCGCGAGTGAGGGTGGTGTGGTGTGTGTGTGTGTGTGTGTGGGGAGGGTGGGGGTGTAGAACAGAGGGGTTCAGTATGGCAACATAAGCATGCAAAAACCATCCCCAGACAGAATTTACAATATTTACATGCTTTTAACCTGGTGGACATGTTTAACAACAGTCACTGAGAACAGGTGTGAGACTCGAGCAAATACCGGTTGCAGCAGAATGACACAGAAACTAAATTTATATCTTCACAGAAAGGTAGTGTCAACTTAGCCAGGATACTGACATTTCTCCTATGCAGTTATACCTTTAGTATTAACTGTCAACATGCATTGATGTCAGAGCAATGGAAACTTCCCTTACTCGAAACTCACATGGCCCTACCATGCTATCTTTTGTTAAATATGCTTAATTGTGGATTTCAAAAGGAATACAAAGCAATAACATCGATATTTGTCCCACTAACCTGACTCTGCATTGTCCAGTTTGAGTCCCTTGCCTTTGTAGCTCAGTTCCCCCTCCACTACCTGAGCCTTGGCCAAGGAGTCGGCCAGCTGTGCGACATCGTCCGTAGCCATGAGCAGACCTGCAATGATGCTGTTCATTAAAGTGGGTGGATTACATTTTATCTGTTTCATATCCACAGAGAACAACGCAAAAACAAATAGCAGCTACGTTCCTTACTGACAGAATGAACTTGCTAAATTACTAAATGCTTTTTCAAATTAAGCACACTACAACCAATACTCTATAGATGATAATAACGTGATATGGATATACCTATATCAGAATCTAAACAAAAACACATACACAAACCTGTGCTGCACATTTCCTAGCTAACTACCATATTGTACACCAAGGTCCAAACGGCATAATAATAATAAAATAATGTGGTTTGCAGATGCCTTTCCAAAACATTTGCTACAGTGACCTTTCCGTGAGAGTAACGTCACCTGGCAGTCACAAAGAACCACGATTGAATTGGTTTGATACTGGATATTGGACACATTCAAAGACACTCATTTAACTTGTGATGTATATCACTGATTCTTTTCAAACAACTTGTGACGTCCTCATCATCATTCAGGGTATATATCACAAGAAAGTAATTATTTAAAAATCATACTATGAGCGGATTGAGTGCATCTTTGTGAATTCAGCACTCATTTAACTTGTGATGTATATCACCGATTCTTTTCAAACAACTTGTCTTCATAATCGTCCAGGTTATATGTCACATATTCTACCCAACAACCAGATTTGTTTAATCATTTTAACTTTATTAACTTCGTAACTTAATTGTATATCATTAAATTACAAAATCAAATTAATGTCAATAAATCAAACATAAAATTGCACTGAACTACTTAACATAAAATATTGTAAAATGTAACATAACAGACAAAACCAATCATCATTTGTATTTGGGGCACATATTGTTTCGCTCCTGCAAAACTCATGATACCATCTAGGAGTCACATTGGATCTACAAAGAAACAAATGATCCATTATCAACGACTCATTGCACTGTACTTCGGTTGTGACATAAGCGACTTCTTCAATGTAGTTGTACAGCGTGTGTGCCATTTTTACACATGTTGTACAATCAACAACATTCTGACACCTGTTCTTTATTGGGCAAGGGTGGAGTCATGTCTGCAGCCCAGGGTAATGTTAATTAGCTCTTTAATTTACTGTTGATTTGACGGTCTGTATTTGTTCACAAAAATGCATTATCATAAATGCTCAGTGTGTGATTTTTTTTTAATAATTACCCTCTTGTGATATATACCCTGGATGATTATGAAGACATCACAAGTTGTTTGAAAAGAATCGGTGATATACATCACAAGTTAAATAAGTGTTGAATTCACAAAGGTGCATTAAATCAGCTCATAGTATGATTTTTAAGTAATTACTGTCTTGTGATGTATACCCTGGATGATCATGAGGACATCACAAGTTGTTTGAAAAGAATCGGTGATATACATCATTGTTTGAAAAAAAAAATCGGTAATAATATACAAAGTTAAATGGGTGTCTTTGAATATGTCGAGTATCCAATATCAAACCAATTTAACAGCGGTTCACAACGACCCGACCAAAAAAACCAAGTGAAATCCTTTGTGTGTGCCTAAAATAGCGCTAAGAACAACGCTGTTGAAGTGCAGATTACGTTCGGATCTCACCCTCGTAGTTTCAACAGCACATAAACACATGAGTAACATGTAGTTGGCTAGGTAGTGGGTACGTCCAACAGCAGATTCCCCATGTCACAAAACATAAGCACCCGGTTAGCCAAGTTAAAACCTGCACGTTATCCTATTAGCTGACCCAAGAAAGCATCCCATTTAATTTTCAAGGGCTAATCGCGTTAGTAATATAGACGCTACTGCCATTTAAAGATCAAGTTCATGAACATGTAAGGGCCAGATTTACAGTGATCTCTGCTAGCAAACATCAGCTAATATGCTAATGTTAATGTTTTGGGAAAACCACATGTTCCATCAAAACTCGAGGTGGCTAACTAGCTAGCTTTGTGCCTACAGTTAGACCGAAAGACTATTCTTTGCCATTTCCACAAAATGTCTTTAAAATTACTTACATCCGAAGGTGTGTATTAAACTAAATATATATGTAATAATTACCTGTGGTGTGGTAGAGAAGAGGTCGGAGAAGATTTACCTCTCCAGCAGCCACTGGAAGCCAAGGCTGTCCCGCTCGCAGCGATGACGTCGAATGGTTCAAAACCGGTCACGTTGCTCCAAGGGACTTGTAGTTCTATTTTTGGGGCCATTTTTTTACATTTTACAAGGGACTAAGGCTGTTTAGTTTACCGATTAAGATATTGTTTGTGTTGGTTATACATACAGAGGTAAACACGTCTATATATATATGAAAGTCAAAGTCAGCTTTATTGTCAAAAAAACATATGAACAGGTGGCACACATTTGAAATTGCAATGCTCCCTAGGCCCACAGTGAACATTAAACATCTTATAAACAAGACAGGAAGACATGATGACAAAATATAATAATATTAACATAACAAAAAGTACAATAAGCTTGTATATAATACAAATAAGTAAAACACAATGTGTAGTGTAATAAAGCTCAAATGGTGCCATTTAAGCAGTGGTGTCATTGGTTGTAGTGCAAAAGAAAAGTGTGCATTGAAATGTCTGTGGAGCAGTGGGAAAGAAACTCCATAGTAGAGAGATGTGTCTTTGGTGTGGGGGAGAGAGATATATATGTACAAGGAAAATTGTATGGAAAATTGTAGCCTAAATTTTGTAATCACATACGTTAACCTACTTACTTACTTACTTGTAGCCTAAACATAACGCTAATATAATAAAAACAATGTAAGTGTCCAATTCAATCTCATTTTAACTTATAGACATTTGTTTCCTATTAACTTTAATGTAATTCGTCATTGTCCAGTGTCCATGTATAAGCTTTAAATGCAGGTAATTTCTAGACAATGGCTGCAGTCTCTGTTATAATGTGTAGTTCCGTACAAATTTAAGAAGTATTGCACAATTGCAATCCACTAATAAAAGATAAAAAGCAGATTTTCCATTTTAAACACAATGTGGGAGTAATGATGACCCGGAAGTTTGGCAGTCCTACATCCGTGTGAAGGCGTACAAGCAGAAATGCTGGGGTGTGTCGACGGGCAGTTCCGATGAGTACACTGCATTTAAACTATAACTTTAAAATGAGGTAGCCTTTACAAGACTTTGCGGAAAGTTTTTTTGCAGCAAGGTCGATTTTCCTCTAATCAGTTCAGTTGTGTAGCTGTTTTGAGAAGTTCTTGGAGCTCTAACTGATCTGCGGGTCTCCCTAGCATATGGTTAGATAATGTTTTCATGCCCACAGTGCAGAATGTTTTCATTTTGTGTTAAGCTGGTTTTGCGTCTATAGTCTTAGTTTTACAATGACATTGGTAAGGACGTAGGTTCCTCTGTGTAACAAGTATCTGTAGGCTAACGTGTTTCATTGCAATTGAAATGAGACAGTTCGTAATACAATTAAATATGTAACATTATTGTAACGCCCTTGTGTTAAACTTGCCGTAAACTCTCACGCTTATTTCAGCTAGGCTGTCAAATGGGTTTTTTTCTCAATCGCAGCAGAAGCTTTTTTCTGAACACCCCGTCCATCCTCCTTAGATCTTAGCCTCGTCGATGGGAGTTTACATTGATCTGACCATATAAATGATAGCCTAAATGTAACACTCATTCACAGGTGGAAGCATAAGTTACTTCGATGATAAAATTGCTGGTTTGGGTACCATGGACTTGGAGCGGCAGAGGCGCAAAGAGGATATTCAGAGAGCACTGGTGTTCATTAAGTAAGTCTGCCGCAATCAGATATGTTCACAATAAAACTAATGGAGAGGCAATCATCTTCAATAGAACCACATTACATTTTGCATTCCTTTAGTCGTTCCCTTTTGTGTGTCTCATCTCATCATCAGTGCAGTGAGCAGTAGCCTACTGTTTTGTTTTTTTAGGTCTTCTTTGCCCTTTCCAGAGCCTGAACGCTTTAAGGTAGACTTTTGTAAACATACTTTTCCACATACAAACATATACATAGGTTGTTGTGATGTCATTTTCATTCTCTTGAGGCTTTTCCAAAGGTCTTCCCCATGTATCATGGATTTGAAATGTTTTTTTTGTTTTGTTTTGTCACTACACTAAAGCACTCACTGCTCCCTGTCACATTTTAAAGGCAGTCATGATGATAAGTATGAATAGGTATGATGGGTATGAAATTGTCTTAAAGCAAATGTTTACCCCCTCCTAAGTTGACTACACCTTACTGTCTTTCCTCCTGGTGTCTGTGTTTGGAGGCGTTTGTCACCCAGCTAGTCTGCAACCTCCTGGAAGAGGGCAATGCCACCTTTCGGGAAGGCAACTGGAAGCAGGCGATTCGGCACTACAGCGAGGGCATCAGTGTGGCGAACTATGCCAACGAAGAGGCTCTGTCCATCCCCTCTCCGCTGCTGGAGAGCCTTTACCTCAATAGGGGAGCAGCCAGCTATAGCTTGGTAAGTCCGTGTGTACAGCCAATGGGTGACTCAGTCATCAGGAAAGTATGACTGGCTTCAGAGAGTTAAAAACAAAGCAAAATCAGGAAGAATGTCCACACACTGATCTATAAGCTCCTGAAAGAAGTTTTGGTCATGACATGGTATTGTCCCCCTGTTAAAAGATTAAAAATGAAAGTGTAGATTGGTAAGACCGAAATTGGAAGTGATTTACTGTAGCTGTAGCTTGTGTCATTGCTTTTGCGGTAAAAAAATATTTTCCACTGTGTGGAAGGACAGTAGTATAAGATGATCTCACCAGGTACTGGAGGCAAAAAAGAACGGCATGTCTCTTGGAAAGTGAGGTGAGCCTTTTCTACAGAGAACAGTTAATCAGCCTGTTGCATACATTTGGGTTCTTGTTTGCATGCACAGAAGCTGCGCAGCACACTAAAGACATGGCAAAGAGTGGGAAAGTATAAGTTCAACAAGCAAGGTTTTAATCAAGCACATCCATGTGTTTTGGGCGCAGGATCCACAAAAATTACGCCGCAAAAAGCTCCTATTAAGGATCTTTTTTTATTTTTCCATACTAATTGATTGGTTTATGGATCCTGCAATTTAAGTGCAGTCACATGGGAAATTGCAATTGCATGTGATTGCAATTAAATTGCAGGATCCATAAAACAGTCAATTTACTAACAGTCAACAAACAAAACAACAACAAACATAAATTTAGAATGTTGCACCATGCCCATGTACATAACCAATACAAACATACATGGATATATGCTATTTATGTAAATTGTAGCGCCGAAAAAGAGCTTTCAAATGATATAAGAACCATTTCTGTGTGACTTTCATTAAAGGACATACAGTAGGCTATAGGTATAGTCCCTGCCCCAAGTAATTCAAACTTTCTTAGTGTAAATCTCCCTTAATATTGATGCAAGAAATGTGCAAATTCAGTTCTGTGGGTTTCTCATAGACTAAATCAGCATGCAGAGTTTTGTTAAAATGTGTGACAGTGAGGTCTGAACGTGTCCTGATTTTACACGGAAGCACCCAGCTGTGCCACACTCGTTTGAAGTCTGATGAAGGGCTGTGAGTGCTCGAAACGTCAGTACTGAAAACAAAAATAAAAAAAAGAACTTTAATGGGAGCTTTCCAATGTGCGGATTTTTATTTGTATAGACATTTCCCTATAACCTTTGCGCTGAATGTAAACAAACAGTCGCAGCTGATTTGGCAGACATATCTATCAGGTAAATATTACACAGTCCTTCCCAATAAATCTCTCCCCTAGTATCGTACTACCCTCCTTGCTCCTGTAAAGTGATACAGATGTGCTCGTAAGTTTACGTACCCTGGCAGAATTGATTATTTCTGAACCATTTTTAAGAGGATATGAATGATAACACAAAAACTTTTTTTTTTTTCATTCATGGTTAGTGGTTGGCTGAAGCCATTCATTGTCAAATACCTGTGTTTACATTTTTTAAATCATAATGACACAGAAACTACCCAAATGATTCTCTGAAAAATGGTTAAGAAATGATCAATTCTGCCAGGGTATGTGAACTTTTGAGCACAACTGTGTATCTTCCTCCCTCTCTGTTTGACCCTGTTTTATCACGCAGCGCGAGTATGAGCAGGGACTGCAGGACTATGAGCAGGTGCTGGCCCTCAACCAGGGCAGTCAGAAGGCGCTGCACCGGAAGGCCCTGTGTCTGAAGCAGCTGGGCCGTGAGAGGGAGGCGTATGACTGCAGCACAGACTGCCTCCTGTCCTCCCCTCAGGTCGGCCTCTGCAAAATAGTACTGCGTTTTTGTTTTTGTTTTTTGTGTTCTTATGGCCTGGTCAAATTACGTGACATCAGCCCAATTTTGCCACATTCAGCTCTGGAAAATTTTAAAGGTGTACTTCCATCGTGTTTTCATTAATTTTGCGGTGTTCTCTAGTATTAATAATTGCCCTGTGCGCTGGTTTTAATGAAAAAATGTTCTAGTGCTTCTGTTTCAGGCTGTTTTAGTTTGGTGGAGGGGGTGGGGCCGGGAGAACAACACGATTTCACACGCTCCCTGCAGCTTCCTTTGCCCCACAGTCAACTTGATAGCAAGAGTAAGGTAAAGGGGAAAAGTCAACTTGACAGCGCTAAAACTGCACACAGAATGTCTACGGAGATACAGCCTTATGTGTTTGATCCTGAATCCGAAGAGGAAGGAGAGATGGCACAAGCACAGTCGCTTCCTGACCGTTTGTCAATGAACGTTTCAGAATGGTAATATTTGCATGACAAGACAGTGCAAGTGCCCTGCTAAATGCAGTTCAGTCATTCAACTAACCTGCTAATCTTATGCGAGTCAGTCACAGGCTAACATCATTTAAAGCCCATTCGGTCAGTTTCTCTTATATGTATTTCCACGTCTACGTCACGCCGAAGGCACTTTTCGCATTGGGTCGTTTTTCCGCCTATTGTCTTCTTTTGACTGATATAGAAAACGGGGATAGAAAAACATTTTGATATGCAGCATGCATATGCAACTCGGGGTGACCTATCATATTTCAAAAGAGCAAGTACTAAACGGTTTCTCGTGGAAGTACACCTTTAAGAGACCACTGCAAATTTTCCCCAAATCAGCATCTATACATGTATGACAGCCATTGTTTTCCAGTGTTGGTTAAATTTGGAATTTGGGAGAAATGTTGTCAGTAGTTTACAGAGTAAAACAAAAATGTTCACTTTACTCACACATATACCTATAAATAGTTAAATCAGAGAAACCGATAACTTTACAGTGGTCTTTTTTCCAGAAATGTATTTGTTGTAGCTGAAACATTTGCACCTTCATACTTAATTTTGAAAGATTTGCAATGAACGGCACCAAATGTGGGATAAGTCTGTTAGTGTGATGTACTTAACGACCTGCAATTTATTTGTCTGCAGCATTACACAACACTGTGATGAAAAAGAATAGTCAAAAATTTGCAGGGAGTCATACAAGGTTTTGACATTGAGACTCCTGTCACCAGCAGTCAGTGGAACCCATGCAATGATGACACATTGCCTTGTAATGTGGCCGGTCTTATGACCATGGCGCTGTGAAAAATTGGGCTTCTAAGACCGTATAGTATGACATGGGCAATTGTTAATGATAATTAGAAAAGACAAACAAATAGCGTAGTCTGACTCTGCCATTTAAGAGTCTTCAACAAATAATGTGCTTGATTTAGGCACACAGGGGTCTCGGTGACTGGTTGTCAACAAATCTGTTGGTGTCACACAGCCGTGAGATGTCGTGTAGATGTATTTATAATATTGCTAGTTTGTCTTGCTGTTCATAGTTCGAATTGTTGTTGAATTTGCCTCCTAGGACAAACATGTGAATGAGCTATCGGAGGAGCTTGCGTACACACTGGGCCTGAAGACTCAGAAGTCCTACACCAGCTCATTGGTTAGCTGAAACCTTGTCTCGGATATATCTCCCTTACAAATGCTATAGACCTGTTCACATCCGTAATTATTTGGTTTGCTGTTACTACTAAGATTAATCTACAGGGTATGTTTAAATAACACATTGTACTTTATGTCCATAAAAATAGGCAAGTAATCTTGTATTTATACACTTACAATTAGAAACCTTTTTTTATTTCTATACAAATACACATTCATTTGAACACACAGTTATTTCAAATGATTGTGATGCTAACCATTCTCCATATCACAAGTGATGCATTCCTGTTTTCATAGGATGATTTGACCTTAACAGAGGATATTGATGGGCTTCTGGCTTCAGCTGCTGAAGAGGCAGGCGCTGATGTAAAGGTATAGACCATAGTTGGTCTTTTTAAAACTCCCGTTTCTTGTTTTCTGGAACATGCAAACATTGTTAATGTTGTACCAGTGTGCTTAACAGTCTTTGGATTTTAGGTTTCCTCCAATGGGCTCAGTTCCTTGAGTGATTGTTCTTCAGGTATGTATTACGCCAAAAGTTCAAGAACAGCTCTGTTTGAAATGTTTGTTGAATGTTTTTTTGATACAAGTTAATGAGCAGGTTGGGGCTTGGTAAGATAAAGGTCTCAGAAATGTCCTGGCCATGCCCTCTGTACACAGTGTTGCTTGTGCTGTGTGCTGTTTGTATTGGATATTCTACACAAGAGTTTAGTTCTGTGGTTTAGTAGTGTTTCTGTTGCAAACATGTTCGCATACACATTTCATTACTGTCTGACTCATAGCATAGTTCTGAGCTGAGTTCTTTGGCTCAGATGAATGACCAAGCCAGACAGTCTGGTTTTAGTTCTGGTTTGGTTTCAATTGCCAGGTCTTGACATGGTAATCTTTTGTTTTACGGAATTCATGTCCTCTTGGACAGTAGTCATACCACAGTAGTCACTACTTTGGAATATAAAAATAAATATCATTATGTAGATATCATTCTAAATTAAACTGCTTGTTCACATTCTAGTGAAAAATCATTTTTGGAAAGAACATGACGCTAATTTTCAGAATATTCGATGACTCTTTCCTTAGCTATTCCTTACTGTATGAATGGCGTCAACCAACACAGTAAAAAACAATTGTCTGTGATATAGAAATGAAAAGGCAACTGTCAACTGCAACATGCAAGAATACAATTGAGCTTTTTTTTTCATACTTTGATGACACTTGCTCATAGACAAGCGAACATAAAATTGGGGGAATGTAAAATGTCTCTCCTAATTTCTTCAGGATAAAATTGTACCTCAGCTTATCTAATGACTCCTGTAACTCCTGAAATCTGTAACTAAACCTTCCTCCCAACTGCCCTGTTTCTCCCTCCTTTCTGGCTTAAACCTTCCTCCCAACTGCCCTGTTTCTCTCTCCTTTCTGGCCTGTCCTCCCACATGCCTCTGTAGTCCCCTTGTCCTTGGGCGCTCCGATCCCGGTCAGCGATGCGTCCTCCCCTCCACCCATGGCCGCCGCCAAGGCCACAGAGTCCCCACGCGCCTCGCTGCTCAGCCCGGAGTGTGTGCCTCTGTCCGTCCCCATCTCCGGGGACATGGGCACCTGCGAGGTGTTGGGGGACGAGCTGGACAGCCTGCTGGATGCGTGTGAGCCCCTGGCGGAGCAGCCCAGCCTGGTGAGAGAGCGGCACTGTTAACTTCACATTCTTGCGTTACTTTGCATTGCAGTCAGCAGGTGCTTTTAGTCAGAGTGACTTACAAGTGAGCAGCAACAGTTCAGCTACAGAACAGTAGTAGTGCATCTACTAAGCACTAAACTCTTAAAAAAACTGCGCAAAGTGCAAAATCAACAAAGAGCGCAACAAAAGTGCACACTAAAGTGAGCTTGCACTACTGGAGGGAGGGGATTAGAAAAGAGAGACAAAAGGACAGATTTTGTGTTGAAGCAGGCTCATCAGTTGTCTGTTTCTCTGCTGGCATAGAGAGTTAAATATTACTTCATGTACATTGCTGGGAGTAAATGGGTAGTTTGCCCATACATGAATAGTAATACCATATGATGGGATTTGTCTCTCTCTCTATTGCTTTGGGTGAAATAATGTATTTTTTTCACCAACCCTATACTTTGCAGGGGACTCTACCAGCTCATTTGCCTGGTAGAGCTCCAGGGAGGCTGCAGCCTGCCTTTCCCACCGCCATCTCAGCCCCCTCGCCACAGCTGTCCTCCAGGTTCTTCGGCACTGCCATGGGCCAGCTCCACTCCCTGGACTCCCTCTCGGGGCTCGGTACGGCCCAGGCTGCCCCCTCCAGGGGGCTGGACGCACTGGATGCACTGGACTCCTTCTGTCCCCTGGGGGCTCCCGCGCACACTTCCTTAGGCCCAGCACTGCCAGTGGGGGGGAAAGGACTGGACTCTCTCTCTGAGTTCACCCTGCCCCGTGAGTGGATGGAGTCACATCACCAAACATTTTTGGTTCACAGACACACAAAGGGCGCACAGGGCAAACAGCTAGAGGATCATGTTGGAGCAGTTAGCCAAGCTTGACAAAAGGCATCAATGACCACACCTTCAACAGCCACATGCAAGATTTTATCATGGTCTCTGACTGTGCTGAAGGAAAGCTAACAAGCAGTGTCTATGTCTGTGTGGCTTTATTTGTTTCTCCCCAAGGTGCCAAAGAATCACACATGTTTCTGTCATCTGTACGGGCACCAAACCAGCAGAAAACATGCGTAAGTCTGGTTAATATGGTGGAACCCCTCTTTTTTCCCTTAGGAATTTGATGCATGAAGAGGCTGTGTAACATCTCCTTTTGTCTCCAGAAGGGACAGCTTCTGCTACTGTCACGGAACCCTCTGGAAGCCACCCACGAGTTCCGTCAGGCTTGCTCTATCTGTTACGTGAAGAACGGTTAGGCCCTTATTTTCCATCTTTCTGTTT
>CM050216.1:34598742-34686242 GCA_027475355.1 Coilia nasus
AGCGTGCAGAAGAATTTCTAAATTCCCAAGAAGAGAAAAGTCTGTTTACTGTGGCTTCTTTTGTT
The DNA here is from genome assembly GCA_027475355.1 of Coilia nasus. Classification (NCBI taxonomy): domain Eukaryota; kingdom Metazoa; phylum Chordata; class Actinopteri; order Clupeiformes; family Engraulidae; genus Coilia; species Coilia nasus. The sequence continues at coordinate 34,598,808 of CM050216.1, forward strand.
TGTTTGTGTGTGTGTAGGCACCACCCATGAAGAGATGGTGCTGGAGTCCATAAGGCACTGCAGCAGGCAGGAGCAGAGCCTGAGGAGACAGAAGGTGAGCTGACGGCCACAGCAGATGGCCGTGTTCACAGCCCCTCCAGTTCCACTCAATTAAAGCCCTCACGCCGACTCACACACAGTGTCATCAAAACACCACAAGTGCAAGCTGCCGCACAGTTGGGTCCGCGGTAACCCTGCAGTACAGTCTTATTTCACAACCATATTGGCCCGTGTTTCATAGGCAGTGCTGCAAATGTCTTTAGACTCATTTAGCGGTGCTATATGTAAGAAATGTATGGCAAGCAATCATAAAATCGCCCTAATGTGCTGTATGTAAGAAATGTATGGCAAGCAATCATAAAATAGCCCTAATAGGTTAAGGAAATGGGTTAACTTAAAAATACTGACATCACTAACAACAGTAGTGCACCCAGATTATTTGCATTTCAAAATTTAGTTTACAGACAAGAAATTCTGTTCATATTTTTTGATTGTGTGTTTTGCCTGTTGCCTCTACAATTGTTGTACAGTATTTGGAATTTGTTTGCAGTACCAGTTCTGGCTACAATACTGCACATAGCTCCTTTAATGGTATTTGGCTATTTTGCTCCAATTGCTGATGCAAATGCTAATGCTAATGTAAACGTACTCATTCCTCCTCTGTACCGCCATTCTCCCTCTACTATCTGTCTGGTCCTGCTGCGATGTGATTGGCTGAAGCCACCCAGGCAAATGGCTGCCAACAGAGATGACAGCCCCCCGTCTGCTAACGGAGGCGTGCCCGCCGCCACAGGAGGCGTGTCCGCCGCCACAGGGGGCGTGTCCGGTGCATCCAGGGGGCGGAGCCTGAACATGAAGATGAAGTTTGTGTGTGGTCAGTGCTGGAAGGACGGCGTGGTCAGCGAGCCCAACAAGGCTCTCAAGTACTGTATGGCCAAAGCCCGCCACAGGTGAGCCCTGACGCTTCAGCACCTCTGCTAATCTGCTGATTTTTCGACTGTGTGACTAACACAAACGGCACTGTGTGAACAAAGTCTTGCAATGAAAAGCTGGAAAGCAGAGGAACTGAACCCATCTCAGTAAGAGTGCAGTATCCCTGCATCCGAAACCTCAGTAGGCACTGCCTACTAGTCAGGCCCTAACACTCAGCTGCTAGAGTAGTGTCTTCTACATAGCAAGTAAGTTAGTAGCAAGTGCTATTTGAATGCACTGTCCCTTGATTCGGATGTTATGGCTTCCATGATCCTTTGCAGCTGGATTAAAGAGCGGGTGCTGCTGGTGAAGGCCTATGACGGGAAGAAGTGGGTGATGGTTCGGGCCCCACCCAGGAACCCCCCTCAGAAGTACGACGTGAGTAACCCCAACAGATCTGTGCCTCTGGTCTTCTGAAGAAATTGTGACTACTTACTTCAGTGGACATGACTCCTTTCGTAGTCGCTGGTTACTCTGATCAGTTGAGTTGAAGACACATGCACAGGGTGAGAGGGAGGGAAAACAGTCCGTTTACTTGACACTGGGGGGAGCTCCGGTGAGAAAAAAACACTCAAAGTTGCGTAGCATCTCTTTCATGTTCAAATGTCTCGATAGCTGTGCACGTTACATATCTAAGGTTTAATATCTAAGGCAGAAGTGGAGATTATTCATGAACTAAAAACCCTGTCGCATAGTTTATTGAAACTGTTTCTGAACCAGCTGATCTTAAATCCGTAATGACCCCAAAATGACTCATAAGAACTGGTTCCTACATGACAAAACACTACTAAAGGTGATGGTAATATGAAGACTTGACTTTAAAACCGACCACACTGTCTCCGCTAAAGTCATCATAGAAATTTAGATTTCAGCCTGACCTGCTTTATGTTGATGCTCCAAAATGCACTGTGTGTCACCCGTGTTTTAATAATTTCCCAAAATAGAGATGAAAAAATCTCACTGTTGTTCCCTCATGTGGGCCACAGCTGAGCTAAGCACCTTGTAGTCTTTTATGAAAGCGTTGGTGTCCCTTTATTTCTGTCCTTGTCAGTCAGTCAGTCTGCCCTGTGTGCTGCTGACTCAGTGTCTGTGTCTGTGCAAGAGTGTGCGTGTGTGTGTGTCTGTGTGTGTGTGAGTATCTGACACCTCAGGTGTGCTCCTCCTCAGATATGCAATCATGTGCTGAAGCAGAGGAAGTGCCACTACATTGGCAACTGCTCCTTCGCCCACAGCCAGGAGGAGAAGGAGTTGTGGACCTACATGAAGAGCGAAGGCTGTGAGTGTCTGCTCGGCTCTCTGAAAAGCTCTTTGTGCGGTGGAGGTTTGTGTCAAAGCTAGTTCAACTGGAGTCAGGTTAGAGCCTCTAAAAGTACCTGTGCCCAATAGTGCACTTCGCTGCAGTACCATGTCAGGCTACTATCCAAAGGGCTTCGTATTCTGCAACTAGAATTTCTAGCAGTCAATTAGTGAATAGAGGGAGGGATCATGCTGAACTTGAGAGTTCATAGCGTTGGACTTTAGCTTTAAGTTTGATTATGATGTCTGCTGCGTTTCGATAGTGATTGGGTTAAAGGCAAGCCCAGTAGTTTGTGTAAAGTTCGCACAAAGTATTAATCCACCAGGAAGCAAATGTATGTCTTTTGAGAGTGAAACGAAGAAAAAAAGTCTGATCCACCAGGCTAATTCAACTGTGCATCTGTTGTCATGTCAAGGACACATTGTTGCCTGCTGAATAGTAAGTAAATCAATAAACTGTAAGCACAATAAACCCACTACAAAAACTACAAAATGTCCACCTTAGTAGCTGAGTGTCAGGGTACAGTGAGGGTGTCTAGGCTTGGATAGGGTTGGCAAAATACATTTTATGTTCTGGCAGTTGGCTACTGAATGTGACCAACTGGATGACGTTACTGTCCTCCAGATTACCACAAATCAACTCTGACATCTCAGTATAATTACATTATTTACTAACACCTCTCATGCATTTCATATATTAACATGGTTTGTATTCCTGTGTGTGTGTGTGTGTGTGTGTGTGTGTATGCATGTCTGGTTGTACATGTGCGTGCTCCTGCCTGTGTTTGCGCACCTGCGTGTGTGTGTGTGTGCCTGTGTGTGTGTGTGCCTGTGTGTGTATGTGTGTGTGTGTGTCCAACATTCAGTGCAGGAGATGCAGCAGATGTATGACATGTGGCTGGCCACGACCAGTCAGAACCAACAGCCAATCGGGCCCCCCCTGCACCAGCAGACCGACGACAAGCACATCGCCATGCCAACAGACTATGCCGAGCCCATGGTAAGGGCTGGAAAGCAGTTTGTCAGAAATATTCAAACTTTTTTTTTTTTTTTTAACTGTTCTGCAATAATAGTTTAGCCATTGTAGTCATGTATGAGCATGACTTCAGCATGGCACATGTATTGTGCTTTAATATCTGTTAAAGTCAAGTGTTATGATAGCATTGCTGTATCACTATGCCATTAAATACACCTTCTAGTGCACTACCACATTTATTTGTTCACACAGTGTTATGTACACATATATTGTACGGACTTACGTTACATGTTATGGGAAAAAATGTTTTCATGCTTTATCTTATAAATCCAGTGACTAGGTCGTCATGTACGTTGATGTAAATGTGTGTATGTGTGTGTATCAGCGTGTCACACTGCGGAGAGAAATGGTGGCTCAGACTTATGACTCTGGAGAACAGGTGTCTTAGTGCCAGTCACTCTTATCTGGGCCAAACCCCACTGCTGCTTGTCAGTAGTGGAGGGGGAGCTGTGTTTGTGTCCTTGAGGCAGAGACTCTGAATTACGAGGCTTACCCTGCCAACAGCAGCTCTCCAATGAAATATAATTGTTGTGATCACTTGGCAAAATAAAACAGTGTGACCACTGTGTGTCGCACATAAAAGAGCTGACACCTCCAATTGCAAGTACATAGATTATAAAATTCAATTGATTGTTGTGTATACTGAAATTCTGCTAAAGAATTTCCACAACCTTAAAAAAAGGCAGTAGTAGTATTTGCAACTAGGGATGGGAATTGATAAGATTTTTACGATTCTGATTCCATTTTTGATTTTGAAGATCGATTCAGCTCTTTATGGATTCTCTTATCCATTTTCATTTGGAAAAAAAGAAGAGCAGGTCGATTAGCATCAGCTTTGTTTAGTTTAGAAGTAACATGACCTTACAAACCCAATAGTGAGGTCAAAAGAGGCCCACAGCTTTGATAATAATAACAATAAAATCAATATTATTCTGTAGAAAATAATAAATACAACATAATTTATTCTGTGGCAATTACACAAGAATGTCTTCTAACTAGGGATGAGAATCGAAAAAACGGGTTCTTGTTGAGAACCATTTCCCTGTGTTTCGATTCCTTGGAATCGTTTGCCAGTTTCCTGCTGCCTGCATGTCGCTACACACGTCGCATAACTTGAGTAAGATACGTGATGTTAGTCATGCCCGCTGGAATCAATAAGGGAAATGATTACAAGGACTTGAAACACAATAGGTAACCTATAACCTATTTTCGATTCCCATCCCTATGTATGACATATCGGAATTGTGTAGTCATTCCCGTAGGATTGGTACCATAGTAGCTCCTAGGTGATGTGCGTTTTGGTGTTATTATGATTGTGTGTGTTTTGGGGGAAATCATCTAAGAGATTCGTTTAGTTTATTGAGTTTTCACATTATTGCAGAACCATAAAGACACCATACAATTAGTTGTCATCATCAACAACAAATTATTTCTGGTGCTACAATAAAAATGATCTTAATCTTATATATTTCAAAATCATTACTAAAAAACCTCAAATACACAATATGTACAGTCTTTTGATGTTCAAGAGTTCAAAAGAGACCATTTATTGGACAGATAATTCTCTGTATTTCTCAGTTCTGCATCTTGGAACAGTCAGTCAGCTTGTTTAAATTTCTTGTGTTTCAATCTGTAAGTTTTCCCTATAACTGGACTTCAACAGCTTTCTGGCAAGGCCAAGGCACAGGTGAGTGTGTCTCATTGTTAGTGTGCACAGCCCAAGGGTAAAAAAAAACCCTGACTATCGTCGGTACCTCTGACTAAGTAGGCATGTGTTCCCATATCACAGAGCAGCTTCCACTTTTTTTGACATTGTTAGTACTTGGGTACGACTAAATAGTCTCCTCTCCTAAGGCTGCTCGATTATGGAAAAAATCTGAATCACGATTATTTGGGCCAAAACTGAAATCACGATTATTCAAACGATTATTTTGTTTTCCTCAGTAACATGCTTCATTTATTGATAATGTATTCAAAAACATTTCGAAAAAACATTCTTGTACTTTCGCATTTTCCCTAATACCTTTCTTCGTAAACATTAGTAAGTCTCCTTTGATGTCTAATGTACAAACAGTAGAAATGTCTAATGTATACATCTAATGTACAGTACAAACAGTAGAAAATAATTAGGACAAAAACATTGTTGCCCTCGATTTTATTTGTTTTGAGATCGTTTGGCCCTGAAATCGTTATCACGATTAGAATTCGATTAATTGAGCAGCCCTATCCTCTCCCACACCGTATTGGTGTCATTGGTACCATTGGTACCATTGTGGTGTTATTATGAGTGGGGCTGTTTTGTTAGCCTGGTAAACCAGCCCCTTGTACATTTCATTTTATACAGAGGGTCTGGACCAGACACCGTCAGAAACGATTTCTTGGAGGTGTGGACGCTGAAGTTTAAGACAAGTGCCTCTGCCTTTACCCAATCATTAACGCCTGGTCGTCACGTATGCAGTTAGCCTACCTACGCACTACAATTCAAATGTAGCACACAAGGTCAACGTCACGGCTAACGAATACACCCTCTGTTCGCTGATTGGATCGGTCTTGCTGGGGCCGACTCCAGACCCTCTGTACAAAATAAAATGAAGTACAAGGGGCGGGTTTACCAGGCTACTGTTTTGTGAGGGGGTAACAATGACTTGAGAGATGCACCTGTTCTCTCCCTATGACAGAGCGGCTTCCACTGTCGGCTGTGTGGGAAGCACAGCAACAGCGAGCGTCAGTGGCAGCAGCACATCTCCACGGAGAAGCACAAGGACCGCCTCTTCAGCTGCGAAGAGGATGAGGAGACCCTGGACTGGATCCACCGCTTCCCCGGACTTAACTTCGCCCTCTGCCCCAGGTACGCTCCTATTTCCTTTCATCTGTGTACACATTCACACCTTTTAGCCTCTACAGTGAAACACTTCGTTTTTAGATTTGCTATGTAAATAAGGTGACTTGACTTAACTCTGCCCCAGGTCAGCACACCGGGCCAGGACACACATAGTGATGTTCAAGAGACAGCAGGGAGTCATGAAAATGTTGTGTTAGTATGTTAGTGTTAGTATGTTAGTGTTAGTATGTTAGTGTTAGTATGGTAGTGTTAGTATGTTAGTGTTAGTATGGTACACAACACACCAAACAGAGTTAGGAAATGAAAGAGTATACACAATGTACAGAACGGACAATTCAGTTGCTGCATACTTACAATCAGATAGAACTTTGGCTTTGACATCACTGCCTTTTTATTTTTTATTTTTTTAAACCTTAACATTGCCACAGTGCAGTATGCGAAAAATGTCCACAAATAGCCAAGGACCAAAATTATAATTAGGGTTATGGTCTGACTTTTCCCAGCAAAGATGGCGGTGACTGGAAGGTGAGCATAGATAACGTGTTGTGTTCACAAACATTCTTCTTAATAAGCTGTCTGTATACCAACAATGTTTTTAACGCTTGACTTCGTGTGAAGGGACGTTGATAATACTACCACTGAAGTGCCATGTTATGACGAGCATTCTTATTGTTTCAAAAACAGTGAGTAGGATGTGCCAAAGCTTACCTTTCCACTATGCTAAGACACACCTGGTTGAAGTCAGTGAAGTTAGAATATCTGTAAAAAGCTAAATCGTGCAATTGTTCCACTGCTGACAAGGCATGAAATAAACCAGAACATGCTGAGTGAGGATGTCCTTGGATCGGGAGGGTTGACCTCTAAGGTGTAGACGACTTGTGGTGACTCCGCCTCCTGTGTGATTGGCAGGTTGGATGGGGGCTGTCCAGACGGGCTGGCCTGTGACTTCGCCCACAGCGTGGAGGAGCTAGAGGAGTGGCACGAGAGGCGAGCCTTCATGCACAGGAAGCTGGACAGTGCTCGCGCCGACATGCTGATCGCGCCAAATGACTTCAACTTCGGGAAGTACAATTTCCTCTTTAGGGACTAGGCCATCCTTTATGATGCACGTTTTATTGATTAACAGGGCCACATTATGCACATACAAACACACACACTTATATATATATATATATATATATATATATATATATATATATATATATATATATATATGCAAACCGCCACCATCATTGTTTTACATTAAAGTACCTTTTAATTGTCAACCCACTGCCCAGTAATTTTTATCATGATCCACAAAATCCAGATTACACAATCACAAGACATTCACAACGTATAGCCTTTACAAAATAGTTTCATCTTCCATAATGCGGGTATGAACCAGAAAACAGTGTTAATTAGACAACACTGGATACTTAATTGTCCATTAAAGAGGAAGTATTTTTTGCACATTTAAGCCATTCATGGTTAGTTAGATGAATCGCCAGTATTACTTACCTGTTTACGTTTGTGCCTGTTCTAGAAGATGTGGCATTCTGATAGCATGGAGAGCTAAAGATGGTCTTAGGCAAGGGCTTGTTTGCCTCAGTGCAGATCATGACTGAGAGTCATTTACTGAGAGTGCACCACAGTGGTTTTGTGTTGCCAGGTAAACAAAAGTCAACCTGAATTTCTATATGCAGTAAAGGAGCTTAAAATGCTTGTATATCTCAAGGATCGTATAATTTGTGATGCCTTTGATACAAACTTTTTGAATTTAATTTGTTTTTTATTTCACTGAATTTTAAAATTTGAAGCAGTATTTTTGTGCCTTACGAATCAAACCTGGTATCAACAATTGAGGTGTGTCATATTATGATGCACAGTCTGTTGAGAGCATTTAGGATCTCAGAGGACAGTCTTTTGATGTGTTCTGAGGTCTGTGTCACACCCTAAAGCCTGGGAGACATTCCCTGTGCCTCGCCGTGCACACGAAAAAGTGACGTTACCAATGCACCCGACCCTGGGAAAGGTGAGTTAGCTTCATAGAAGTATCTTCCCTTAACAACATATCAGATTCCTTTTGCGGTGCAGAAGGGCACCACTGGGCGTGTCTTGTCAAGGGTAGGACGGGCTGAAAGCAAGCAATAGAGTTTTACTGCAGACTTAATGCTGTTAAAGGGATCCACTGTACTACATGAAGTGTATTTGGTGAGCAGCATAAATAACTGTTTTTGGTCACGGTTCACTGGTACTTTCTCTTTTGCACAATTAATAGTCAGGTGAGCTTAACGGAAAACTAGGGAGACATTGCGTATGTATTTGATTCGGTTACTTCCTAGTCAATTTTACTGTTTGTCAGAATTTATTCTGCCAGGTCAGTTCAGTCAGAACATTTAGATTTTTTTTTTTTTTTTTTTTTACAAATCTTGATTTAAAGAACTGTGATGTGCAGCAAAGCTAGCTAGACATGTTAGTACAATTTCACTATGTAAGCACCACTGGAGAGGCAGCTAGCTGAATTAGCATTGCACTCTATTGGAATCAACACTGACTTCTAGCTCAGCTCTAACAAGTTGTTGGATAAGATGAGAGGCCTGAATAACGTCTGCCATGGTTCAAACCCATACACATCCTATACATATATAGCATGTCTATGGTTCAAACCTATGAAAGAAGGGAGCATGACGGGAACCTCAAGGAAACTAAGAATAGTTTGGACTAAGTGACTCTATATATTTACGCAAACACTTTTTAAAACTTTCTACCACAGAAATGGGAAAAATGTATTCATCCAGAATGTCCATTCATGTTTACTCCTAATATCTGTGTCTAGACAGCCTTGCTGAAATATTATACTTGCAACCATAGACCTACCTACTGTCCTTGTGCTGTGGGACACAACCACTGTTGTACATTACCAGATTAGGAAATGATGTTGTAGAACATTTAGAAATTAGTTATTAGTTTATTATCAGTATAATCTGCACCATTTACATATGTAAAATACTGAATTTATGTTGTTTCAGTGCCTTAAAAAGTTTATTATTTCTTTAAACCTTGAGTAGTTTGTGATCTCACTCACTGTGACAATCCAAGCCCCCCCCACAACTCCAAGCCTGAAGTGCTCATAGTGTCTTTTTACTCAGAGACTTCCCAAAAAGTGCCAAAGTAGTAGTATTCAAGGCGCTAGTGAAAATGTAGTTACAATATAAATACCAGACTCCAAGTGTTAATGATTACGTCCCATTTCACTTTTTTCTTATTATTCTAGCAACTCTTTTGGAATATTGAAGTAATTTTAGCAGATAATAGCCTTGTCTGTCTTTTCATCATTTTGTAAACTGACAAAAAATAAACTGCTCAGCCAAGTTACACTGTTATAAAACCGATAGCTACTCCATGGACTTCACCCAATTAATTACAGTTACCTTACTGTTGGCACAGAAATGTTTTAGCTGCCATTATACCACTTGTGATCTGATGTTTAGAGCAGTTCTGTCATGGCTAAATATGTAATATGTGTTACTCTGAACTTGATGTAGTTAAAATGTGAAAATGGGTCTAATTGCGCACATATGACCTGAATGTTGAAAGATCCATGCTATCAGCCTTGTTTTTAGTTTTTGATGATTCTAACATGATCAAGGCAAGGGACCAAAGCATACCAATAAATAATTTTCTTATGGGATTCTGTGTCTGTTTTGATTTTGTTACAGTTGTTATTTCTGATATCTGTACACACACTTAACTTGTTTCTCCCAAAGAGCATATGGGAAAGTGTATTGTGCTTTTTAAGTCAACAAATTTTGAATAACAGAACCTGAGACAGACTGAATGGACTAATGCGAAAAAACATGTTGGCACTTTCATTATATTGTACCTGCTAGTTTTCTAAATTAGGATTCATCCTTTAAAAAACGCAATCCAAACAAAAGAATAAAAGAAATACCAAAGGACATCAAACTTTGTCTTATCTGCCTGTATTCCCTAATGCAATAGAATACAAGAAAGAAGAATTTAACACTCTGGAACTGTTGCCAAGTTGCCATTTTGTTGTTGCCTTTACTTGGAGGATATCCATGTTAAAGTAAGCACTAGCTGACTCAGTGATGTTCCTGTAAAATACATTTTCCAGGGCATGGACAAAAAGCCAGGATTCTGGAAACTAAAAGTTCATTATCACTCCTTTGGATCAGCCAGCGACTGTAGAAACAGTTTCTAAAGACAGAACTAACTGTCTCTTTCCTCACTGACTAAATTCATACATGGAGACCATTCGTAGAGTACAGGCTGTGGTTTGCACGGTGGTTGAGGTACAACAGTACAATAATGATGATAACAATAATGACCACTACATTTTTCTCTTTCTTAACATAAGGTGTGTGTTTTCATCGCAGGAAGGTGTGGTTAATATAGGGGGCTGTGACCTTGGCAGGGCTCGCAGTGTTGATAGCTGATGCTTTTTGAATTAACATGACATGAGTGGAAGGTGACCATTAGAAAGTGTGATGCATTCACAAAACATGACTGTTGCCTTTAATAAAGTAATACACTCGTTAGTTCCAGAAAAGGGTATTTTCCTGAAGTCACTGCATAAACCTGTATGAAATCTATTTGATGGGTATGCCAAATGTGTCTCGTGCTTATACGAGCCTGTGTGTGTAGGGCTTGTGTGTCCGAGGTGTCCCTGTTCCGGGAAACTTACTTAAGGCACATTTATCTCCTTGTGTGTGTGTATGTAGTCTGTTTACTCTGTTAATCTTCACCTCTGTTAGCTTATGATGTCCTCCTTTTGTAAGTCGCTTTGGATAAAAGCGTCTGCTAACTGTAATGTAATGTCAGTAGAGATGGACCTAGAAAGGCAGTATAGAGTGTCAACTATTGTGAAGTCAAGAATGGTCTTATCAACCCTTTGCATAACAAAAGGATATGATCAAGGAACCAATGGACCGTTGCAAATAGATGTTTTAATATGTTTTGTATTGACTAAACACAGGCCTGTTGGCAGGCCTTGCCTTAGAATTGTGCACCAGAAGTGCAAGAAATACTGCCAAAATTATATCAGTCAGGCTTGCAATTGTGTGGGCAAATCTCTGAAAACTGGGTGTTGTGAACCTACATCTTGCATCACAAGTGCAGATGTACACCTGAAGACCTACCTTCTCAGAACTCAATTTTTTCAACTAAAATGTAAAAGATTAATTTCAGGCCCTGCCATAAGACACAGATGGGTCTTTTTTTGGCAGAGCTTTTGTCACAGATTAATATCTTGTGTTTAAATTTAGCCAGCGTCACTGACAAACTATTGTAAATGTGTTACCTTGTGTCTTCAGTGCAGCTATAGGATCAAGTGTGTGTGTGTGTGTGTGTCTGTGCGTGTGTAATGTGTTGGAAGTTTGGCTATATGCGCGCTCTGCTGTGTTCTCGCGCATTCCAGTGGCTGGTGCATGTGCAGGCACGGGCAGCCCTGCACATGCGGTACCCCCGCCCCTCATCAAATGAATGTTCGTAGAGGTGGGGACTGCACGTGTATTGACATGAGTGTTCAGCGGAAGTGGAAAAATACAAGCGCGCCAGGCTGTTTTGTTTGTAAATAGGAAACCCAATCGAACGACGATCATTTAAATAATGATCGTGCTGCATGTAAATACAGCCTTTCCATTGACTATTTTGTTTTATTTTGTGATATAATGTTAAGGTGAAGCATTTCAGATGCTCACTCAAGGTCACCCGATATGTCTGTGAGTGCTTTGTGGTGGGAGTTTTTTTTTAGTGAGGACAGCACGGTTGGAGACACAGTGTTCTTTTCCGAGATAACGTTTCACACGGAATGTATAGGCTGCTACGAGAGTGATTGGATCCCTGCCGACCAATAGAGTCTCAGTTTCCGAGAGCCTTGTCCTTGAGTACGAGTACACACAACGTCCTGCAGATGTTACCTTCTTAATATTTATGACCACCAGTGAAGTGACCTATCAGCGACGGCAGATTTTTACCCAAGGCGTGTACTTCATGAATATCGAAACAACGGCCGCAGAAGGGTAGATTGGTTCGGTACACATTTGTTTTGGCGAAACAAATTTTAGGAAGAGGACTCATAGTGAGCGGACCGATACAACAAAAGACTAACTTAACGGAAACGTCAATCAGTCAAAGTGCGTACTTGCGTGGAACCGGTTCATGCGCAATCAATTATGCCTGGGGAAGCGACAATTACATTAACCCTTGCTCCAAACTCCGGACAAGCGAAGCCATTTCCCTTTGTTTTGAAGAAAGTAATGGACATCCCCCCACCTAACATTCTTGACGAGGGCGACGATGGTAAGGTTTCTGTTCTTTTGTCTGGTCTAGATGGATAAATGAAGCATGTTTACTTTAATGTGGCTAACAGCATTTTACACGCAAAGCAGAGGAGAGGGTTAACAATATACAAACCCCACATGCAGACTATGATGCATAATAATACAATGTTAGGTTGTTTCCAGGCGCGCTTGGGCATAGTGGCCCTCCAAATGTCAACTATTTGCTGTTGTTACCTCTTTAGTGTAGGCAAACTCTGCAGGAATTGGCACTCTTAACAGTTTTTCTTTATTTATAAAGGCCTTATTTAAGTGTGTAGTAAATTGTCAATTCATTCATCGGTCACTGTTGAACACAGCGGCACTGGGAACAGTCCGTACCGAGACTGTAGTCAGAAAAGAACATAAAGTTCTCACCGCTTCCCTGCACCAGTGGTGGTTACAGACCGGTTTCTATATATAAATCCGGTGCCCCAGATGTAACGCATTTACTAGTAGATTGCAATTTATAAACGATAAACGTGTTATCACAGCCACAGTGTGTTCGCATTTGTGTAGTGTTTGTATGCATATAACTGGCGGTGGCAGCAGCAAACTTTTGCATCATGCATTTGTTTTGGCGTGGTGGTGTTGTTTTCTGCATTTCGTCATGCATGAAAATCTCCTAATAACATTTCATATGACTTTACGAATAATAAACCTTAGACCCATGTGACCTCTATAATTCACTTGTGCTGATGTTCTCTGTGTTATTCTTCTGTGGACCCCCTGCACATGCAGAGATCAAGAAGGAGAAGCTGTGCCTGGTCGAGCCCTCGCAGTCTGGAGGTGATGCGGCCGGGGGTGGTGGCAGCGCGGCCGGCGGTGGCGGAGGGGCAGGGGGCGTCTCGGCCTCCCTGACACCCGCCATCTGGGAGAAGACCATCCCGTACGACGGGGAGAACTTCCACCTGGAGTACATGGACCTGGATGAGTTCCTGCTGGAGAACGGCATCCCCATCTCCCTGGAGGAGGAGCTGCAGCGGAGCGTGGCTCAGGACCGGAGCGGCGGGGAGGCCGACGACGGTGGAGGCAGCGGGGCCAAGGCAGCTGTGTCCTCTGTGACAGCCACGCAGAGCCCCGCTGTGGTCCCAAAGGCTTCTCTTCCGGAGCCCGTAGAGCCACCACAGGCCATGTTAGAGGAGGAGGAGAAGACAAAGAAGAAGACAGAGGAGGCACGGCAGGAGGAGGAAGAGGAGGAGGAGGAGGAAGATGGAGAAGAAAACGATGAGGAGGATGCAGAATCTGTGGCAGATGCAACTGAACTGAAAGCTGCAGAAGGTGGAGCAGGTAAAATATCACACACACATACACAGACACAGGTGCAGGTAAAATATCACACACACACACACATACACAGACTCCCTGAAGCTAGAGAGGACATGCACTTCATCTGCTTCCCTGTCAAGTACTTTCTGATATGTACTTGCTGATCTGGTAATAAATACCCTGCTTGCCCACCTGATGTGCTGTGCCCTAGTGTAAACTTTGCATTCCTCCCGAGTTTTCATGTGTAATGAAATGAAGTCACAGACAAAATTAGTTAGAACTGACATTGTTTTACAAGTTCTCCAGTGCCTGTTACCAAAATATACTCCCAGACCCTTTTACCAATCTCTCCTCCTTAGCCGAAAAACCCACACAAACACAAACCAGTCTGAGAACGGTAGACAAATCAGTCTCAGTACTTACACTAGTATTACTAGTATTAACTGTGCTGATATCACAATTACAGTTTCTCTTCCCCTTCTCTTTACCCACCATCCTGTTCTTCTCTCAGGGGGCAAATCAACAAAAGATAGGGTCACTCCAACCCCTCTGGACCCTGAAGAGATTGAGGTGGATGTGAACTTCCAGCCAGACCCCACTGACTTGGTCCTGTCCAGTGTTCCGGGCGGTGAGCTCTTCAACCCTCGCAAGCATCGCTTCTCCGAGGACGAGCTGAAACCCCAGCCCATGATCAAGAAGGCCAAGAAGGTGTTCGTTCCCGATGAGCAAAAGGTAGGTTGACCGAAGCTGTGATGGAAAATGTATTCATACAGCATAGAACCGAACGTTTGGATTCTCAGTCGAAATCGGCATCTGAACTGATGCAGTGAGCTAATTGAGATAAATCGCTCCAGTGAATTGTGCAGCTTGCAGCTTCCATCACATGTTTGATTTTTATACACATCCGCTTTGCATCAGCTATCAGAACGGCAGTTAGATGAATTAGATGTTAACTCTCTAATATTATGAGAAGCATATTGACCTTCTCAGCTCGCTTCCCCTGTGTTTCCTCTGCAGGACGACAGGTATTGGTCCAGGAGGAAGAAGAACAACATGGCGGCGAAGCGCTCCAGAGATGCTCGGCGGCTGAAGGAGAATCAGATCGCCGTGCGGGCGTCGTTCCTGGAGCGCGAGAACGCGGCGCTGCGGCAGGAGGTCGCTGAGCTGCGGAAGGACTACGGGCGGTGCAAGAATGTCCTCGCCCGCTACGAGGCCAAATACGGTCCGCTGTAAGGGACACTTTTAAGTCTCTTGTTATCCAACAACAAAAACAACAACAACAGCAGCAGCAGCAACAGCTTCAGGAGTTTAAAAAAAACAAGAAAACACACTAATTCACCACCAGAGAACGGTGTCCCTGCAGAATGCTGTTACAAACACCTAGGGTTTTGGCCGACATTAGCAGAGGTGCTAGGTAGTGGTAAGGTGGGCTGGGCCTCGGTTTTGAGTTACGGTAGCCGTGTAACGAGGCACCCACTGCCTCACCAGTAAAGGGGAAAAAAAGGAAAAAGCTCAGTCTCGGAAAGATGAAAAGGCACCAAGAGAGCCTGTCAGATAAAGCCAAGTTGCAGGGACGATGGTCGAGAAGGCACATGAATCCACACCCTCCGTAGTAGCCATTGCTAAAACCAAGAGAGGAGAAGGGCCATTACAGTGGCTCAGAGGCAGCAGCAACCCACTCAAAGCATGAAGTCCCAGTACATGACTGTTGAATGATGTGTCTTCCCTCTCCTGTCCCCAACCAACCATTCCCCGTTCCCCCCCGCCCCCAAACCTTGCTAGTCCAAATAACCAACTGTTTCTTTTCCTCTTGTTTGAAGCACTGTGTTGGAGACTCAGGACAAAGACATGTGAAGGGAAGGATTTATTTATTTATTCATGAGGGGAGAGAGCGAAGCAGATGAATAAATGAATAAATAGAGTGGATGGCCACCAAAGTGGATGGACGTCTTGGTGGGGGAGCTTGCGTGCAGAAGAGAACAGAATAAAGGAGTGAAGAGACTGAGTGTCTTCAAAAGATGTGTGTGTTCCTCAGCATTTTGGTGGGCGTGCGTGAAGGCCTGTGGTCGTGGGGACCTAGCCCTCTGAGTTCTCTTTCTTCCTGATTCACCTGTAGGGTGTGTGTGTGAGGGTGTGCATTTGTCTCTCCTTGAGAGGTTTTTGTACGGTCCTTCTCTTGTACACACAAAGACTTTGTGTTTGTTCTTCCCCACTATTTTGCACTCTCATCAGTGTGTGTGTGTGTTTGTGTGGGGTGTGTGTGTGTGTATGCCTGTTTTTGGCAAAGGGGATGACAATGGTGGAACATAACTCAACACAGGCAATTGCTTTGTTTTTTAATACTCGATAGTAATACTCAATGGGTCTTGCATACTCATTTGTGAAATAGAGTTTGAAACATGTAAAGAGAGCTTTGTAAGGACCGGTGCTTTTCAGCACATACCTATAGTGATACTGCTAAAAAGCTGGGTTAGTTAGAATTACTTTTTTGTTCGAAAGAGAATTTTGCCAGAGACAAATTACATTTCTAAGAAGAGTTCAGTGTATTTTATGCATTATTTCAAATATACATAAAGGGAACAGTTATTTGTTATTACCTAAACTGTAAATAGGCTTGCATTTCTGTTTGTCTCTTGTTATCTCAGACAATACCTGAGGATTTGTATCTTACTGATGTTACTATGATTTTTTTTTAACTCGTTGCTTATTTAGTAATGTTGTGCTTCTCTTTTTCGATGCATCTGTTGATTGTGATGTGCACAAATATTTCTACAACAATATTTTCTGTGCGTGTCGTGAAAGAAGAACACAAACAGAAGCATTAACTGTGCAGGGATTCTAAAGATAAAATGCGTTGATGCTGTTGCCAAGAAATGTACCCATGGATCAGATTATTACAATTTGTTTGTACTCCTACCAGTCGAGCATTGTGTTTACCTCATACAAATTATGATCCACTGTCAAGGACATTGGAGGGGTAGCTTGTCTTCCTGTGGTGAACCCGATCACGTGTGGGATGGGGCACTCCTTTTTCCTTTTCTTTTTTTAATGAAGAACGCCGTGCTGTTTTGGCCAAGGACTGTGAACGCTAGGAGTGTGAAGTCACAGAAACATAATGTGGACTTAAAACCAATATGGACATCAGTCAGTGAACAGATCTGGCATTGCCATATAGTGTCAGTTTTTTGAAATGCTCTCCAAGGTACAGGCAATTTTTTTCTGTTTGGAAAGAAACTGACCTGAACAGAAATAAAATGAAGGGATTAATGGCCACCAATGTTTGTTTGTGCTTCCAGCTCACGCTTTCTAAAGGTAAGCGGTAATAGTGGCAGCGCAGTAAGAGGCAAAGATCTGAAAATCACAAATCATTTGAATTAAATGATTATGAAAGCCTTAAAAGGTTACTGCATGATGATAATCTGTGACTTTAATCTTCCAAAATCTCGTTTTGGGTGGTAAAATTTGTTTTGGTTTTAAACAGACAGAACCAGCAGGATATGTGGACATTTGCATTTGATGCACAGAATGTGTTTCTTTGCTTTAGTGTAGGGGAGAGCGGTTTCCTTAGTTTCATCTGAGCAGCTAATTGTATCCAAGGGAATGCAGTGGGGAGGTGCACCTAATAGACTACTCTTCAGCACTAATTGCTTGCTCCTGTACTTCCACTGAAATATGTTTTTTATTTCATTTTCATGTGTTTTGTTCATTGCATTTTTTTCTGTGGACGTTAAAGTGGCAGGTGGTGAGTCACAACTCGTGCCCTATTGAAAAAAATCAATCACTGTTTAATTGTGTATTTCAATAAATATTGTGACCCAGATGAGTGGTGTTTTAAAGTCATCCCCTGCCATTTTCCATGCTGCAAATATAGGAAAATATAACAGGATTTTAGCTTAATTGATTGGTTGTAATTTCCTTTTGTAAAATGGACAAGAACATACAATATTAAGGTACTGGTATTGACCTGTGACTGACAAGAGATACCTTGCTTTTGGAAATGTAGCAATCTGTCACTACCTAAAACCTGACTTTGACTTTTGCGTAAACAAAACAAAGCCTTGAACATGTTTAGGTGGACTGTGCTCTGATATTGGCGCATTTTAAGCTTCTTTTGTCATTTTTTAAGAGTGGCATTTGTTTCTGTTTTTATATAAAAGCACCTTCATTTTCCTACTTGTTCCCTCCCCATCAACATGGGGTGTGTGTATATTTGCTGTATGTTTAACAGTATCTTGTCATACATATTAATAAAGACAAATTTGATGAGACATGGAATTGACTTTCAACTGTCATTGCCAGTGATATGACGGGTCAAATCTACTATCACTATGAGATAGATTTCAGTTTTACAACGCCCTACACGTGCACGCACACACACCACGTAGAGCATGCTTGTGTGCCATCCTCCTAACCATGCCTGCCTCGGCCACATCCTCATTGGTATTCTGCATGTGTGTGCTGTTGCATAATGATCATATATGCACACACAAGGGGGAGATGTTGCATAACATCTGCTTCAAAGGCAAAGCGAGAGGGAGGCTGAGCAGGTACTGGGGGGAGAACAGCAGGGATGCAGTGGGGAAATGCTGAGAGAAGAGCAGCGGAGAGCACAGGCACCCATCTGGAAAGGAGGTAGATGCTCGCATAGATGTCTATGGATGCTCGGCTCTGTGCAGAGGGATGCTCCAAACGCAAGCATGTCACAGGAGGAAAGGGGAAAGGAAGGGGATTTTTGTAGAGGCTGCTGCTGCTATTGCTCTCCATGTTGATTGCTTCCTGTTAACCTTCACTTTCAGCGGTGCCCGGGGAGAACACAGCTTATTTAAATCTACTCAAGAAAATGTCTTCACCCAACAGATGCCTGAGAGCAGAAACAGACTGCCTGAAAAAGAGCAGGGCTGTGGAAAGCCATAGCAGTAGCAGATAGACTGTAGGTGATCATAGACAGACAATACAATATGTTTAATGGTGTGACAATACCATTCATATTTCATATTACAAAGATTTTAGTTTTTCATATAGCAGTACTTATTATCATCATCATCATCATCATCATTATTATTATTATTATTGTTGTTGTTGTTGTTGTTGTTATTATTAATAATAATAATAATAATAATAATAATGGTGATGATTGTAATATGTTATTACTATTATTAGTAGTAGTAGTAGTAGTAGCAGTAGTAGTAGTAGTAGTGGTAGCAGCAGCCCAGTAGCAGTTGTAGTAGTGGTTACACCTATGCAAAGCATAGGTAAAAAGCAAAATATATGTTCTTAAACATGGTCATCTCTTATTCTGATTGTCAAACCTAGATTGAGCTGAATCAATAACAGCTTTGACAAATGACGTTTACCTCCAGAAAAAACTACAAAAGGGAGGAAATGAAATCAACTTTGAATCTGGGTAGACCAGACCAATTTTCTGTTTACTACGCATGTCCTGACTAAAGAAGCACTTACTGTGCTCCTTACTGTGGCTCCGATTTCGCCAATATGACTGACCTATTTTGGCTTCATTTCTTCCATAATAAAAGCCAAGATGTCGTGGTGTCCTTGTGTTTTATAGTCACTGACATTTATTTATTGCTCTGTTAATGACAAGGTCAGATGAAGCAGATTACCTAGTTCTCCTGGAGTGCTTTCTGACCTTCAGTCCTGTGTCAGTGCAGATCTTTCATTCTTGAATAAAGCAACTACAAATTGGTACAGTACATACTGAAGATGAGGAATTCCTTGTGGGATTGGGTGTGGCTTGTAGGTGTGAACACCAGATACAATTTGACCCAGTCTAAATACCAGCATGCCGGTTACCACGGTTTTATTTGTATTTATATCGTGAGATATTTTGGAAGCACTGTGTAAAGTTACTTATGTGGAAAAATCTGTATAGTGCGAACATGCTATGTTATGCTAACGGAACAATAACATTATCAGGTGTAACCCAATTCTTGTCTGATTCCAACAAATCAGTGTGAGACTCGCTTTTTGGTTTGCATTTAATTTCCCCCAGATTTGAGTTAAGGCCTTTCAGTCTTCGGAAACAGATGTGTTTTGTAGTCCTGTTTGGATGCATGAGTTTTAGTCAGCTAGGCAGAACATACAAAGAGGACAGGACAAGCAGGTTATTTACCATGCAGACACTTGTCACTGTTTTATTACAAACTTTTAAAAAAGAATCTCATACAATAAGAAACAGCTGTAGTAATCCCAATGGGGAGGAGCACAGAAACAGGTCATTGCATTTTGTCTCAAGATTCAAATAGAACAATTAGAAAAGAGGACAAAACTATAACAAATTTCAGGCAAAAAAACAAATAGTTATAATATATCGAATCATCTTTTCCTTGTGTCATATACTCTTGAAAGCTGAATATTAGAAAATAAATTTGTATTTGTGTCAACAAAATACTCCAGAGTGCAAACTAAAATACAGTACAATATATGCAATGTTCAAATACAAAACTATGTTTTCCCTCAGTTCAAGACATTCTTGGTCAAAGGCAGGGCCCCACTGTCAGGTGTGAAAATAAAGTGTTGCATATTATTACTGGTTCATGACAAGGAGTGTTCACCTTTTTGCAAAACACACAAAATCCCAGCAAATCCTAATAGGAACTAAGCTTTGAGTACAAAGCATTATGTAGTTTGCAGATAATGGCAATAATGCTAAACCCCACAGCAAAGAAGCTTTGCATACTACTACCGGTCGTGGGGAAAACCTGTTTCAGCGAACAAGGTGACCAGCCTCCACCCACTGTGATCACGGCGCTTACCTACCCCCTCATGCACTTCAAGAACACAAAACCACTTTACCTCAGTCCTTAAATGAGGCCCATGTGTGATAAACAAAAAAAAATAACTAGACTCCACATCTGAGCACAGCGTAGACGAGGGCACTAAATGGCTCAATGCCACCCTAGGTTTTTGAGGAGCTGAAAACAGATTTCAACACAGCAATGCTTCAGTTGCATGTTGACGGGGGGCATCACATAGAACCCTTGCCCTTGCCTGATCCCAGAGACGTCTGTGCACATTCATTTGCCCCATCATCTCCACCCACTCAACATTATGCCCATGTCTGAAAGGAACGTGTGGGGATAGACGAAGGAGATGCACATTTAAATGGTCTAAAGGATGAAAGGATGGCTTTCCACATTGCACATACTGAGCAGGTCATCTGTGAGTTTGCAGACTGTCTGCTGTTGAACTGCAATGGAGAGGTGACCACAATAGAAAGGTTTATTCTGGTTGCCCCAGCTCAGATTACTGTGACTGCTGCCGCCAGCCTGGCCACCATTTCAGGCCGAGTACATTGTGCCTGGCAAAGGATCAAAGCCCAGGTGAACATGACAAACACCAGAACAGCACGCTCAATGGGATCTGGATACTATAACCGCTAGAACAAGTATGGGAATTGCCAGGTTAGTGTATTAACTAGACAATAACCAGTTACAGTAACCAGTTGGTGGGATCCAGGCAGGATATATGGTTTTGGATTGCCTTTTCAAACACACAGATGACTAATGCCATTTCAAGGTTGTTTGTAAAAGATAAAGAAAATGAAATGCCAACTTGAACTGTAAACATTCATTCCTGAAACTCTCAGAAGAAACCCCTCAGATGAACACATACTATGTTACCCGTCTTTTATTAAACAAAACTCTGTACAAGGTACAATACACATTCAATACTTTGATTTACACATTTAATTTGTCTCTTGCATATATATTTATATAGTTATTCTGAAAAAATAACTTCAGCACATAAGAAACTAAAGAAAGGATATTTAAACATAAGAAATCTATACATATTCATGTTATACTTTTATAAATGTTGTAGGTATTTCCTTTCAAAAACACGCAGGAAAAAATAGAAAATTGTAAATAAATTACAAATAAATGTAAAAAAGTACACCAATTTCTCCCAATCTTAGTAGTTACAAACAGACCAGTACCCACCCATCAAAATCAGAAAGAAATAAGAATGGGGCTATCGATGAAAGGGCAGCGTCGAGTTAAGGGCCGAGAGGGTAGCTTACACATGAAATATTTACGGGCACAATTCGGGCACAGAAAGAAAGAAAGAAAAAAAAAACAAAAACAAAAAAAACATTCAATTAATGGGACAGGAGCACCTCTTTACTCACAAAATCTTAAATCCAACACGACAACACCAATCAGGTCACTCACTAGCAAAAGGCCAAACAAAGAGTAGATGAGATTATGGCTTTCCCCATTTTTTTCCCTCTGGACATTTCAGTAAGTGAACTGGAGTACGAGGCCTGTCAATCTTCTGTCCTTCCCCAGACTCAGACAGTATATTAGTGAGCCAGAGGACTCCCTTATACTGCATAAATCAAACATGAACAGGCAACATTCATCATCTTGAAATACACAGTCTTCCATTGCATTGTACTTGCCTTCACATTTAAGCGGTAAATACCAACTGCGTTGTTCACCGAAAACAAAATATATTGTGCAAATAACTGTTCTTAAAAAAGAGCCTGTCTATTCACTGCAGCACAAACCAGGGCAGACATGATGGCAAAAAGCCCTTCAGAGATGCCACTGGTTTACCTCATCGCTTCTCTCCGCCTTCTCTCCTTGCAGGGTAAAATCTTCATAGTCCAAAGTCACACTAAGCTATTCATCACAATCCCTGCCACTCGCTACGGCCCCCTCCCCCCTCCCCTCCCCTCCCCTCCCCTGCCCTCCCCCTATCCAATACCACCCTCTCACCTTCACGCTCTGCTGACTGGGATTGCTTATGCGCACGCGAGGGGCAGAGTGCTTATGTGCACGTGAGTGGAGGAGAGGCAGAAAACAGATTAGTTGCCAGTTATATCTAAAGGCTTGATGGCCATCGTTTTATACAGAGTACATTAACTCAACCTGACGATTTTTTTTTTTTTTTTTTTTTTTTTTTTTTTTTTATAAATCGACCGCTTACCAATTCTTCACCAAACACCGAAATCAGACCACCTTGCAATCCTACTTAGTTACATCAACAGCTCTCGCTGCATACACACAAGCACTTCACATTAAACCATAATGGTCCCTACGCCTGACACAATCAAAAATTCACAATAAGCATGAATGTGTGTGTACACAGGTGCAGTACCAGCTTAACCACATCAGGTCCTTTAGACAAAGGCTGACTTGAGGTCATAAGCCACAAATGAAAGCGCACAAGAAATGATGTTGGCACAAAACAGGAGGAAAAAGTGCATTCGTGACTATTCAAACTGAAATAATCATTGCTTAGGTCTAACGGACACGGCATGCCAAGGAGCAGGCTAGCTTTCCAAAGCCATCCATATCGTTCTGCTTTTATTCCACAGCCGGAAGGTTGCAGTGCAAGCTTGAAAGTAAGAACCCTGCCACTGTAGTGTTGGGGGTAGTAGGACTGTGTAGAAAAAAGGGCCACCCTACAGATGTGAAAGTGGTCAAACATTTAACTCAGGACACCAAAAAAAGTTAACAAAAGGCTTGCTACTCCTTTGACATAACTACCCTAACAACTAAAAAAAAACTAATGAGTGATATGAAGTCACACAAAGTAGTCACGCCTGTAGTAGTCTTTATATTAGCTCTAAGCTCTTAGCTATGCTAAGCATTAGTAACAACTCTGGGAGGAAGGGGGGGTGAGGGTCCTCAAAAGACCACTACTACCTTTATGCGGACACTGCAGATGATCAAAAGACTGGGGTCAATTGGCCAGGACCACGGGCTGGAAGGCTTGGTTGGGATACTGCAGGTTATACCCACTCAGGCCATCAACAAACGCAGGCTTCTCCACAAACGATATCCCTGTGTTGGCATTGATGATGCCGACAGCTTGACCAGGAGGAGGGCTGGAGAACGGGTCGAAAGGTGGGTGGGCGTGGGCATGAGGGTGAGCGAGGGCAGGCGCAGACTGGAAGGGGCAGGTGTGAGGCTGCAAGGTGGTGGTGGTGGTGGTGGCGTCGACATCAAAGTACAGCTGGCCTTGGGCGGACGGAAAAACAAACTCTTTGGCATTGGGGGAGAGGTGGCTGGACACGGGGCCTCCTCCCAGCGAGTGCAAGGACAGGGAGAGGGGCTTGTGCTTCAGCAGCCCCGGCGGAGAGATGGAGGTGGGGGAGCGGCTGAGCATCTGCGATGGCTGGACCTGCTGGTGCTGGACCTGCTGCTGAGGAGGAGGAGGAGGAGGAGGAGGAGGCATGCCCATACTGGGCACCACAGTGGATCCGGCGACACTGGACTTCTTCATCTTGGTGGAGCCGAACTTGGTGGCGGCGAAGGTGGCCGTGGTGAAGGTGATGGGCTGAGGCGGCGGCCGAGGGTTTGGTGGGAGAGAAGCGTGCTGTTGCTGCTGCTGCTGCTGCTGGGTCTGCAGGTATGGAAGCGCGGCACTTGGTGGAGATGGGGTGGACGTGTTGGAGGAGTGGGCGGTGGGGTTGGTCGGGGTGCTGGACGCAGAGTATCCATACAAGCCCTGGCAGGACGAGGTAGACAGAGGGGTGGGAGAGCTTGACAGAGAGGGCAGGAGAACAGGAGACATCTGGTCGCTGATGGGCACAAACACCTGGGCCTCTGGGTTGAAAGCCAAGCTTTTCACCTCGTCCACCATGGTGAGGTCTCCCTCTGCCACTTCGCTCTCGCTCCCCAAACCGAGTGGGTTGTCAAAGTAAAGTACCTTCAGAGGGCCGCCTTCCCCAATCCTGTAGGACACCTCATGGGGATCGATCCAGATGGCCAGCTCCTCTGGGACGTTTGCGCGGACCTCCTCGGTGTCCAGCCCACTCCTCTTAGCTGCCAGCTCCACCGTGGGGTCCTTGATGAGGCCCAGGTGCAGACATCGGTACGCAGACCCACGCAAAGGGTCATCAGAGTACCAATGTCCCTCAAAGCGGGACAGAAGAATCTGTTCAAGCTCCTCCCCAAACAGGTCTGCACGGCGCCTGGGAAGCTTGTTGTACAGGTAGGACACGATAAAGTTAATGGCCACCTTCACCTCCAGGTGCATGGTTAGAAGGCAGTCTTGAAAGCAGTGTGTTTACACTTGGGTGAAGCCACTGTGCAAGTCAGATCTGTCTCTGTTCCCTTTACTTTCCTGGACTGGGAGAAAACGTCTTTTCCAGTAATGGAGGGTGTTATTATAAAAAATTCCTGACGAGCAGCATAATCTTCAGTCCTCTATTAACACTCCACCTAGGATAAAATACAATGAAAACACTGAAATCAGTTACTGTTATCCTGCAAGGAGAACACAGACCTGTATGACATGAGCTTGTATTTGTTAGTCATTACAAAGCTTCATCTGCTCAAACTCAGTAAAAAAGATAGCAAGGGCACTTCTTGTTTCCCCTTTCTATCCTCCTGTATGTATATATTTTTTAAATAATAAAGACTTGCAAATTAGGAAGGAACTCCTCCACACCTACTATTGTAGATATAAAATGGCAGAAGGTATTGTATGGAAAGCATTCCAAAAACACAATTTCCCAGCATGCGTCGTTTTGACGTCATCATCACGCGTGTAAACGATAACGACCCGCCTCCGCACCATCAAAACATAGCAGCAAGGACCCCCCTGCAATTATGTAGTGAAGTAGTGAAGAGCATTTGGGTCCATGAAATTGTTAGTGTCATTTCGCAGTCCCTTTCAAAAAAAAAAAACGATGGTACGGTCGTCGTCAAATGAATGGTGACAGCAGATGCACAAGTCTTCCTGCGTGTTTGTGTGAGATCTAGTGAGAAAGTGTACTAGCAATATAATCATCCGTCGACGACATAGAAGTGTTCGGTTTAGCTATGGTGTGGTGCGAAAACGGGATAGTCTACAAATTGCAAAATGTTACTGTCGACTGTAGAAGTTACGCTGCTTTACAGCGTATGACTTTCAACAAAGTAGCTGTAGCAGACCCATAAGGACAGGAATGACCTCCATTTGATAGCCTAAATGTGCTGTAGTCGTTAGCTAGACTCCCTGTAAATGATCTAAACCGAAAAGTAGAATTGGTCCTGGACCTTTGCATTTACAGATGAACATACAGCATCATTACGCTGTGCCTATCAAAATGTGCGTTAAACTGAGTTAGTATTTACAGTAATATTGTGTGTGCGTACAATGTCACTCAATGTCATCGATGATACCCATATACACTGTGACTTTTCCAGTACATTTCGGACAGAAAAATGAATGGAAAAGGGACAGGCAGTGTTAAGCAATCTAGCTAAGCATCATCTGCCTTATCGCACTGTAGCTGACAACCATGTCCCTTTAAACTATGGGCTCAACCACTGCATCCTAAACAGAGTCCCTGGCGCCAGAGTTATCCTAATGATATAGGCTGTATTAGTGTAAAAACAACATTAAAAGAAAAAAGACCCCTGTCCCCTCAGAATGGAGGCTCCATGCCGCCCACTGCCCATGCCTTCTGCTCTTTTCAGAAAAGGGGGCAACTGCATGGGTGTAGGCTACTAGCTTATGTACAGAGAGACCGAAGGCGTAGCCTATCTCTTATCTTTAGTGTAACGTGAATGACGGCAATTAGATAAGCGCAGCATAAAGTGTATGTCATTTTAGTCATTATATTGTACATTTCTTACACTCCCAATCTGTTGGTAGCGTGACTGCTTGCTAAAATGGAATGTAGCCTACAAGACACCAAAATGATTATTGACAATAGCAATGCTTCTGGATTTTTCGAGGGGGGTTGGATATGCTGACTCTTACAGCCAAGTTTTTACATCCATGATTCTGTCAAGGCAGTGCACTTTGTTGCTGAAGAAGCCTGTGTTGCAAAGACTTGAATGGCCGAAAAGTAAAATATCCGTGCTGTAACACAACAGTCGTTGCAGACATATGAGTTAAGGCCACCTCAAATTGGTTACCATTCTTGTGTTGTTTCTAAAGCTGGTTTCTAAACAATATTAGTCGTTTCCAGTACCAATCACACCTAAAATGGATGGCCGTTCCAACCATGCATTGTTTTACTTGACAATGCAGTCCATAAAATGAAGTGTTTAACCATAACACATCCTTCCATGCATGTAATACACAAGGTTTAAGCCACACACATTTAACATGAAATGTTAAATGCACAAATGTTAGAAGCTGAACATAGATCAGGATGTACTTACTGTCACGTTGTTTCGCTGTCCTTGTTTTTTTTTAAGTGAACTCGAGTTGGAGGACGGCGATTCTTAGCAGAGGATTTGCAAGCAAAAACTAAACGACTTACTTTAGAAATAAACTGTATTGCATTGCAAACCCACTGCCTGCACGAGGGGATGAAACTTTGCTGTTTGACAATCTTGCGCATTTATACAAGAAAATCCCCCCATGTTCACACCCCCTTCCCTATGACGCTCAATCTGTGGGAACTACTTTACCTTATAGCCTAATGAATTAACCCCCTAATTGAGTTGCTTATCCATCCGTTATATAGACGTCAGCGAAGGCAAACATTTGTATTAACATTCTGCAACTTTGGCAAAGCAAAAGGAGCAAGGCGCTCAAGGTTGTAATCAATGTATTCATGTGCTGATTCTAAATGCAGGTGCTCTTTTTCATATCGGCATACTCATTCTGCGCATCCACTGAGGGCTACTTGATACATTGGCCAGCCTGAATACCAATGTTAATACGTGCTACTTTATTTGGCGAACTGACATTGCCGTTTCAAGAGCAGTGCTTTGCAAATGCTAAAAATACAATATGTGATAGCAACAGAGGCGCTATTGGTCGAGATGAGGGAGGACCTAGTCTCAATTGGATTGCTTCGATGTCCAGTCAGCAGCGACTACAGCAAGGGCTCGCATTTTACAGACATGACGGTGAACGTGGGTTGTTCTTTGGTCCTCTAATCTATTACCAAATGTATTGAACCGGCCTACTAATTTGGTTGTTGCTCTTTACAATCTACACTTTTAAATCATCATTTAAAGTCAAATGTGGTAAATGACAGTTTTTTCCTCATTAGATTTTTTAGGTTATTATTTTAATAATGTTCTCTTATGTGAATTTAATAAATGCTTCTTTTGACATTCGTTTGAGTCACAGTTGAATTACATTACATTACACTTGGCAGACGCTTATCCAAAGCGACTTACAATAGAGGACATAATCACAACACTTGCAGATACAAAGTGCACAGGAGATATACAGAGCAATACGTGCAAATGCCAATTTTTAAGTGCATTAGTAAGGGGTCAAGCACACACACAACACACATGTCTTAGAGTCAATCCCGGGTCTGGGCCAGCTCAGGCATTAGTCCAGCAAGTAGTCGTGGAAGAGGAGAGTTTTTACATGCTTCTTGAAGGTTGAGAGAGATGATGCTAGTCTTGTAGCTTCTGGAAGTTTGTTCCACCACTGAGGGACAATTACAGAAAACAGTTTTGCCTGGTAACGCTTAGAGTGAGGGGGCACGGCTAGTCGGTTTGTGTTGGAGGAGCGCAGCTCTCTGGCAGGAACATACGGCCTTAGTATTTCCTTCAGATAAGCTGGGGCTGATCCTGAGATGGTTTTGTATGCAAGGGTCAGGGCCTTGTGTTTGATCCGGGCAGCCACAAGTAGCCAGTGCAACTGGATAAATAGAGAAGTAACATGGGCCCTTTTGGGTTTGAGTGAATACCCAAAAGGGCCGATGTTACTCCTCTATTTATCAAGTTGCACTGGCTACTTGTGGCTGCCCTGATCAAGCACAAGGCCCTGACCCCGACAAGGCCTTAGTATTAGTATAAGGCCGAATGCATGTGGAATGGAAGACACCCACTGACACTGACACAAATTAACACATGCATGACAAATGTGTAAATATTGAATGACATGACGTGGTGAAACACAAAATAAAACAGGAAAGAGAGACAGAAGGACATTTGTTTGCTCAAACAGAGAAAATATAATTCAAAGGGAACCTCAGATGCTTGTGTCAGCTTCTAAAAGGGTGATGGCATTGTCTGTCCATCTAACTGTTGTACTCAAGAGGCATACTTTTATAGACTCACACACAAACTTTCCCTTTAAAATGCACAATATATTCAGTATTACACTGTAAGTTGAAATGCCTTATTTTGCTAATGTTTGGAGTATATTGCAGTAAAATGACATTTCAGAATTAGAAATGACTGTATTGCTAAATATATTTGCTGAAATATGTTTATGCTGAAATATGTATCAGCTCACATGAGGTTGCGTGAATAGCTGTAGTCAGCGGCCAGTTGTGCGTGTTACACCTGGGAGTAGGGACTAACAGCCTGAACTATTTACTTGATTATAGATAGTGTAGGGGTAGGTGTAATAGCTATAGTTTCTCCCTAAGGTGCTCTTCCTACATGCACAAGTACTTTGTGTTCTTTGTAAACTTGAATAAGTAAATCTGCACCCCCATAAGTGCAAACTTACATGGGCTATAATACATAGAATATGTGAAGAATGCAAACAACATGGTCTATTTGATGTATCTTTAATCCATCAAGTACAGATCAAGTATACAGTTGATTAAGATACCTTTTTTAACAACAAAATCTATTGCACTTGCTCTGTAACCCAAGATATTTCACAAAGCTCGCTGTCAACCCAGAAAAAATAGGAAGAGCTAGAACACAAAATCAGTCCAGAGTTTTTATTACCCTTTTGAAGCACTTGTTGTCTGTAAGCATAGCAAAACTGATGGTCACTTGACATGGTATGCCTCCACCACAGACTGAAATATTGTTTAGTTCTGTACAGGCTTATGCAAACATTTCATCCGCTACCTTCGCTGTTTAAATCGATTTGAATCACTAATCTATTAAGTTTTATGTAATGTAACATGAGATGTTTTTTATATGTGAAATCTACAATCTTGAATGTAGAATTTATCATTAGGCTATACTGTTATAATAAAATAGACATAATAAGCTTTGTTTTATCGCACAAAAATACAAGAACTTTGTTATTTTCAAACTTGTTGACGTATCTTTCCTGATAAACCAGATCGCATAGGCTATGTGCGTCAAGCTGGATACTTCATCACTGTTTAAGACATGTAAAATATGTAAAATAGTGATTAAAGACATAATTATTACCATATTATCCATTATGACAAGCATAGTAGGTTACCTTATTCGTTTATTTTTACTTTCAGTTTCGATCTAGTATGTTAAATGTATTGTATTTCATTATGTGGTACATGTTGTAAGACCAAATTACAATGCCTTACTGTTTTTATCTGCCAGTATGACTCGGTAGGACTACAGGGTAGCAGCGCTGAATTGAACACCTGAGTCTTTACGTCACACCTTAGCGACGCATATTCCAACAAAATATGGCGTCCTACTGCATGACAGTTGCTCGGCTACGGGTAAGATTTTCATATTATACCATATTATATAATCTAATCCAGACCAAAATATTCGGTCAGTTACGATAAGGACAAATACATTTGTAAACATTTTGAAAGCTGTGATTTATACGTCAGAAAATATCAGTTAACTAGTTGCTTGTTATTTTTCAGGCATACTACGCAGTTTCCCAGATCACTGCATCCCTTAGATGTTGTTGATAGCGGCGTCTAATGGCAAGCCGCAGTTCATCAGAGCAAACCGCAGGGCGATTCTTATTTATTATGCTCCTTAGTGTATTTAAACAAGACGCTGTTTTTTAGCGTGAGTGGGTTTTTCTTGGCAGTGCAGGCATTTCTATCTTTCA
Organism: Coilia nasus; assembly: GCA_027475355.1. Lineage (NCBI taxonomy): Eukaryota > Metazoa > Chordata > Actinopteri > Clupeiformes > Engraulidae > Coilia > Coilia nasus. The sequence continues at coordinate 34,629,262 of CM050216.1, forward strand.
GGTGTTAGCCTACTGGGTTTCAGAAAGCGTTTAGCTTCCATCTGTCTGGTGAGGAAGGTTAGTGTAATACGTTCAAACCGAACAGTCTGTTTCACTCTAGCTACGTTTATCTACACCGACCGTCAACCAACACAGAAACCTAATTGGACCACACGAACTACCTCAATGCAAGTTGTCGCATAATTGTTGTGAGGAAGTGCCATTTACGTCATGAACGGCATAGTGTGTGTCCTAGATTGACCCTATGACCAAGAAATGAGAGATTATAAACCTTTTTTTACTGGGTAGTAAAGTCACAAGCCATATAAAAACCTCTTGTGCTGAATGCTCTTGGCAGACGGCCCGAGATTTTGCTGGTATCATTCACAGAAATCAGTCAGAAATCCTGTTGTTTTCTGCATTCTGTCTGTCTGTCTGTCTGTCTGTCTTTCTGTCTCTGTGTGTGTGTGTCTGTCTGTCTGTCTGTCTGTCTCTCTCTCTCTTTCAGCATGCGCTGGGACATGGGGCCCGGCGACTGCACATCACTGCAGCCTTCGGTGCAAAGGCAAGGGTGGCCATGAGTCGCTTCGAGCCTGGCTCCAGCATCCGCTACGAGACGCTACTCACAAACATCACCATTGTGCGCAAGAGGTCAGCCCTAAGGCCTAACCACCTTTAAATGGTCACACAATACTTTTCAGGGGAGTCGGCCTAATTCTAGAGATATATGTTGATGCAGGCCTAAGTTTTATTGCAGCACATGCCTAGAATATACAACACACAATTTGGTTTGTGCAATAACTCAGGTTTTATGTCTTAAGTATTCTGGCCAAGGCCAAATAGATGTTTTTCCTAAACTATAACTATCACATGCACACATTGGGGAGAATAAGTATTGAATGTGTTAACTTTTTTGGTAATTCCATTTGAATTAAACATAGATTTATTTTTGTGCTTTAAAGTATAGATTTTTACCTGGTCCCCGTAGGGATTGACCAGGTATTGCAATGACCCTGTCCGTCTGTGTGTCTGTCTGTCTGTGTGTCTGTCCATCCATGGGGGGGCAGGTTACCATCTCTGATTGCACCTGTTTTACATGTGTGGATTTCTTGGGTTTATACTAATGCCCATTTGAAAATACATATTCCTCCTTTGTGCCCTTTGCAGGCTTAATCGGCCTCTCACCTTGTCCGAGAAGATCGTGTACGGGCACCTGGACAACCCCCACGAGCAGGACATCGATAGGGGCCGCACGTACCTGCGACTGCGGCCCGACCGGGTAGCCATGCAGGACGCCACCGCCCAGATGGCCATGCTGCAGTTCATCAGCAGCGGTCTGCCCAAGGTGGCTGTCCCCTCCACCATCCACTGCGACCACCTGATTGAGGCCCAGACTGGCGGAGCTGAGGACCTGCAGAGAGCAAAGGTGAAGGGATGGAAGTGGGGTGGGATGGGTAGTACAGGCAGGCTGGAATGAAGGGCACTATATTCACCAATCTGTCTGACATGGGAGGGTATACTTGTCCAACGTTACTGTTTGGGGATAATCAGGTATGTTCAGAACTACGCTGACAGGTGGTGATTTTTTAAGGTCACCAGTGATGGACAACAAGCATTGAGAAGCTGCAATTTAGTATTACATATTCTAAATCACCTGGTTTTATCCGTGCACCAAATGGGTGATTTCAGTAATCCACTCCTCTACCGGCTAAAGAGTTGTGGTAATTAGAATCAGCTATTTAGTGGAAGGTTGGAGCAAATAATATGGTATTGGATTGTAGCTTCTGGAGCCAGATTGTCTGTCACTTTTTCCCAGAGGTTGGCAGGTTTGGGTGAATGGATATTATGGCATGAGTGCACATTGAGGGAGGTAGTGCAGGATAGTCTCTCAGTACACCCTTTTAAGCATGGTTGAAAAACACCACATGGAGTTAAAGACTATTGGAGCCTTGGGCCAACATCTAGCCCATTCCCTCAGGCAAGTAAACATCTGTTTATTTGAAACAAGCACAGAGTTTGGGAACATGGGATGAGTTTGTAAAGGAGTTCAAATGTTTTGGCCGAGAGCGTGTGTGGCATTTAGCTGGATTAGCACGTACTGGATCCTCTGTTGAACAGCATGTATTAAAGGAATTCAGAGGCCTTGTGTGAGCTACCAAAATGTAACTCATTGTTTGTGTCATTTCCTCTGCCTTTCCTTGACCCAGGAAATAAACCATGAGGTATATAACTTCCTGGCGACAGCAGGAGCCAAGTATGGGGTTGGCTTCTGGAAACCAGGCTCTGGAATCATTCACCAGGTGTGGTTTGGTCATTGTGTATTATCTGTCTAAGATTTATGGCATATTCAGTTGTCATATAATCTCGGACCAATATTTACAAGTTTGCTTTGTATAGACCTTGCCAATTACTGATGCTTGTCCATTGATAAAGCATTAGTTATGTTTCACACTTATGATCTGCCACTTGCAGATAATTCTGGAAAACTACGCTTACCCAGGGGTCATGCTGATTGGCACAGATTCGCACACACCCAACGGAGGGGGCCTGGGAGCCATCTGTATTGGAGTTGGAGGAGCTGATGCTGTTGATGTCATGGCAGGCATTCCCTGGGAGCTCAAATGTCCTAAAGCAAGTTTGCCAACATGCCCTCAGCCTAAACTCGCCCATATTCTGCACATTCAGAATTGCCTGTAGTGACTGTATTTATAAACACTTGTTGTCACTCTCCTTTTCTTTCTTTCTCGCTGTCCTTTTCTTTCCCAGGTGATTGGTGTGAAACTGACTGGTTCTCTGTCTGGCTGGACCTCTCCTAAGGATGTCATTCTGAAGGTGGCTGGCATCCTGACGGTGAAAGGGGGCACAGGAGCCATTGTGGAGTACCACGGGCCTGGTGTCGACTCTATCTCATGCACTGGTGAGACCAAACTACGAGGGCTGCGCAATATATTGAAAATATCATAATGTCGCAACATACAGTATCATGATACACATACCGCAAAACATGGCGAAAAACATGTGAAACAGCTTACAGTAATGTCCCATTTATTTCCTATCTCCTTATCTAATCTGTCTGTCAGTATAATAAGTACACCTACACTAGACATAGACTAGAATTCATTTTGACTAGCATAGGAAAAAAAACCTTCCCTTCCATCCTGAATAGTAAGCACACACTGCTCTGACTTGCATGATCAGCGTTTCAGTGCAGACTCTGATGGTATGAAACTGCCTACTGCTGCATTCTCTGTTGAATCTAATGTGCTTCTTTGATTACAGTGTTCAGTCAGTGTCCTTTATTTAGTTGCTACTCTTTGATGGTCTTAGTTTAACATGCACATTTACTAACTGGGTTTCCATGAAGCTGCCTGTCTTGACCAGGGCTCACTTGCAAAAGACACTACTGTCTCAGCGTGACTACTCTGGTAAAACAAAGGATATATAAATGCATACACACACACACACACACACACACACACACACACACACACACACACACACACACACACACACACGCACAGTCATTGATTATGTGCATTCATGGCAAGCTGGTTAAACCGAATCAAAGGCGCCTTTGAATAAGCAGAGGGAAAGCTGATGTGGATTTCTAGCATCTCCAGCCAGAATTTCTTATTTGAATGATCAGAATGCGCATTAGTTGAATGGAAACTTGCTCACGTCACCCCCTCGAAACTGGGCCCACCTGGGTACTGTGGTTGCAGGTATGGCCACCATCTGCAACATGGGGGCGGAGATAGGAGCTACCACCTCAGTGTTCCCCTACAACCACCGCATGAAGACCTACCTGGACAAGACCGGCCGTGCAGGTGTGTGGCCCCACACAGTTCTGAATTACTTGCTGATGGAGAGTTTGACCTTTGTCTGATACCTATTAACATTTCTCTTGCTCCTTTGCCTCTCTCTGTCTCTCTGTCTCTGTCTGTATCTTTCTCTCTCTCCCTCTCTCTCCCTCTGCCTCTTTCTCTCCCCCACTCTGCCTCTCCCTCTCCCCCTCTCCCTCTTTCTCTCCCTCTCCCTCTCTCTCTCTCTCTCTCTCTCTCTCTCTCTCTCTCTCTCTCTCTCTCTCCCCCAGAGATTTCCCAGCTGGCTGATGAGTATAAGGACTGCCTTGTGCCAGACCCTGGCTGCCACTATGACCAGCAGATTGAGATTAATCTCAGTGAAGTATGTTAATCACGCATCTTAATAATTAAGTGACTACAACCTGATACTATCTCCAGTATATTTTTTTGTTATAGAATAGAATGCCTTTTATTGTCACTATATACATGTACAGTGTACACTACACACATGTACAGTGAGACTGAAAGCAACTCACTCTTCAGTGAAAACATGTATGGAGACTGTTTACTAAATACTAGTGCAAGACAAAATAAAGAGTCAACAAGTGCAATCAGAGATGGCAACCTGGTCCCCTATGTGGACGGACAGGGTCATTGCAATACGGGCACACACACACACACACACACACACACACAGACATTGCAATACCTGGTCAATCTCCTCTGGGGGACCAGGTAAAAAAGGGGGTAAGTTTTGAGATTAGAGTGATATCGCACATTAGGTATAATAATTATAAGTTGCACATTGATTCATTTTGCACATTAATGATTGTCTTATGCTGTGTGTAGTGGATATTGGACAGTGAGAGTAGTGATATGTCACAGTATACAGATTTGCACAGTATGCAATACCATTGGGTCAAGGGTTTAGACTGTTATGGCTAAATTTATATTTAAATGATGCAGTACATGCTTAACAGGAAACCAAATGACTACTGCAGTTGTATATCAATGTTTTCTTTGTGTGTGTATAGCACTTCCAGTAAGAGTTCTCTCTTTTAAAGGACAACTTCGGTGTAAAATGAAAATTGGCATGTTAAAACATCATACCGAGTTGGTATGTGTACTGAGGAGCCAAATTGATTTAGCCTGTTGCATTCGGAGTTTAACTATTTTTTATCGTTTGTCCCAGAAGGCTAACAATGGAAGTGGTAGCTGCCCTTAGACAAAGCATGACGACTACGCTATTTTTAAACCATTAAAACAATTTTCACACCAAAGTTCTCCTTTAAGCATATTTCTGACAGCCTTGCACATTTCTCTTATCCATTTCCTTAGCTGGAGCCTCACATTAATGGCCCCTTCACCCCTGACCTGGCCCACCTTGTGTCGGACATTGGAGCTGTTGCTGAGAAGAGTGGCTGGCCCTTGGAAGTCAAAGTAGGTCAGTGTTGACCACCACCCTAGAGTACCCCTCCTCAAGGAGTTAATTAAATCAAATATTTCCACTAAACACTGTTTCATTCAGCTGATGGGCTGCTGTGGCCTTATAGGGGCAGCTGTGGCCTTATAGGGGCAGCTGTGGCCTAATGGTTAGAGATTTAGTCTTGGGATTGGAGAGTTTACAGAAAACACAAGATACTTGTGCACCTAGGAAGAGTACCTCTGGGAGAAGAGATTTAAGCCTTCCGGACTACAAACCTTATTCTAACATGCTATTGTTTGGGAGAACACTTAGCACTTTAGGTTTTATTATTATTTTTATTCTATTTCCTGAGTCCCGAGTCAGTCGTCCTGTTGTTGGATTTGTTTGCCAAGTTGCAAGTTGTTTGCTAAGTCTGTGGAAATTTCCAGGACACCATTAGTATCCATCCATCCATCCATCCATCCATCCATCCATTCCAGTACCATCAGATCATCAGTAGCACACCTCAGGATCTCTGGGTGTTTTATGCCTTTAGTCACTATACACGCTCTTCTGACGCAGCCCCACTTAAGGTGATTAATCCTTAGTGTGTGTGCAGTATCCAGTTAGTCTATATTGTCCTCTAAGAAGTCCCGATTTGGTGAATGTAAATTGGGCAATAGTCTGTACAATAACGCTAATGCTGCCCAGCGGTGTTATACCTCTTGCTATTAAATACTATTTTTACTTAAAAAAACTCTTCGCTTTCCCATGTACCATACACCGCACAACTCCAAGGATTGGAGGGTAGCAGGTTCAGTTCCCGCACCAGTAGAAAAACATGTGGGTGGGGAAGTGAATCACTAGCACTAGCCTATCGCTGAAGTGCCCTTGAGCAAGGCATCTAACTCCATGTTGCTCCTGTCCCTCGATGACTGTAGGTCACTCTGGATAAGAGTGTCAGCTATAAATGCGATGTAATGTAATGTTGCTCTCACATACTTCAGTGCCTATCTGAATGCTGTTGGTGTTAAAAGGAACAAGGGTGTCAAGCATCTTTAAACCTTTGCTAATATCCATGTATTCACATCCTGATAATCTAATAAAATGTCTACTGATATTCCTGAGATTTGTGTTTCCTGTATCAGGTTTGATTGGCAGCTGCACCAACTCCAGTTATGAGGACATGGGTCGTGCTGCCTCATTGGCCAAGCAGGCCCTAGACCGAGGGCTCAAGTGCAAGGCCCAGTTCACGGTGACACCCGGTTCCGAGCAGATCCGGGCCACCATTGAGAGAGACGGCTACGTAAGTCATCTACGAGTTGGCCTTAACTCTGTGGTCTTCAGAAGATAGCTGTGCACCAGTGATGGAATACTTGGCATTGGATTGTAGGTGCTAAAGCCAGATTGCCCAACTCACCTGGTTGTTTTTACCTGTGCAGGAAAGGCAGGAGATTTCAGTGGTTAGCTCTTCCAGCTGACTAAATAGTTGTGCTAATTAGGATCAGCTAATTAAGTTAATGGCTGGAACAAATACATATTGGCCTCCAAAGACAGGTTGGCCATCGTGCTGTGGACTGTAATTACATTGGTGGTTTGACTGTGATGTCATTTCCTCAACTCTGAATCCTCACTTTGTCGCTTGTTGCTGTTGTTGTTCTTGTTCTTGTTGTTCCCTGATGCAGGCCAAGGTCCTGAGAGATGTGGGCGGCGTGGTGCTTGCTAATGCCTGTGGGCCCTGTATAGGACAGTGGGACAGGTGATGAACGCTTTTTTGGCTGCATAAAAATTGAGAGAAAATGTGTGGTGTTCTTTAAAGCCAAATTTTGTATTTTTTTAAGTTGCTTATTAACAAACAATGTTTTTTTTTCATTTATAAGTATATTCTTGTAAACAATCAAAAATCCAAAAATACCAAGGCACTCATCTTTTATCTAAAAAGCCTTTATTAAATGGGCTCAAACATAGTTAAAAACATGCACTTCGACGCGTTTCGGCAAGAAGCCTTCGTCAGGAAGTGACGTAGCAGGAGAACATAGGTTAAGGAGGCCACAATAGAAACATCCATATTGGCCAGCAGGGGTCCTACTACCAAACAAATTATTCTCAAACCAAGCCCTACAGATATATCCCATATAAGTAGACAACTTTTTTTATAGAAAAACAGGAAAATCACAAAGAAAAAAGAAACATTTATGGCCAATATGGATGTTTCTACTGTGGCCTCCTTAACCTATGTTCTCCTGCTATTGGCTAATTGATGGTCCAACCCCACACACCTGTAACATCACCCATACTAATTGTTTTTAAGCAGATCTACTTGCTGAAATCGCACACTTCCTGACGAAGGCTTCTTGCCGAAACGCGTCGAAGTGCATGTTTTTAACTATGTTTGAGCCCATTTAATAAAGGCTTTTTAGATAAAAGATGAGTGCCTTGGTATTTTTGGATTTTTGATTGTGGATATAGCCCTTGACCAAAGAGCACCATCAAAAAATGGATTAATTTTGTTCCAGGCAGCAACTTTGTTGTATATTCTTGTAAACTTTGAATTGTCATTTATATATACATAGGCTGTGTCCAAAATATTCACTCGTTCACTACATAGTTGATTACATAAGGTGTCCCCTACATAGTACACTATATAATGAAGGAGTGAATATTTCAGATATTTCTGCTATAGAGTTGGCGAGCTCAATGGTAACTGCCATGTTGTGCCACCATTTTGAGACTATAGGCACAGCGAGGGGACAGCACTAGAAAAATAGAGCTTTTGCGATTCTCATTCTGATATACAACCTCACAACTAGATGGGGATAGTTTTTTAGATAACATTTTTTTATTAACTGCATTTTGACATGCGGTTAATCAAGATATCAGTGAACTGCTGTTCATTTACAAGTGGTCATTCACGTTTTAATGACCCAGGTGTTTTGCATCTACTCTGCCCCACAAAGCCAAAAGGCAGTAACTACACATTTTTGTCAAAATTGAGTTTGGACTGTAAATTGGAATTGGAATGTATAATGCCTGTTTTGTTTTGTGACTAAATATCTTGCTTCTTTCTATGAAGAAAGTACATAAAAGCATTACCACTATTATACTTACAACATGTTGGATTGGGCAGTATGACAATTTTGAAGACATTTTTTCTCAGTTTCACTGTTTGTATAATTACTGCACTTTGCCTTTGTGGGGCAGTACTGCTCTCCGACTGACTAATACTTATTCTTAACGCCAGGTCAAAATGGAGCATTTGACTCTGTGAGGAGGTTTGACCTCTTTAAAACCCTTCTCTAGTTCATGCCCTGTCTGAAGCCCTTTAAAGGCTATGTTTTTTTCTAAATCTCCCATAGGAAGGATGTGAAGAAGGGCGAGAAGAACACCATAGTTACCTCCTTCAACAGGAACTTCACTGCCAGGAATGACGCCAATCCAGCTACACATGCTTTTGTGACCTCACCCGAGGTAGGGGTCATCATTGTCCAAGTGTGAATTGGACAGAGTGCAGTCTTAAACTTTGAGGCTTTTTTCAGAGTTTCACATTTTTTATTTGGGTCAGCAGGCTCTGATTTAAGGACAAATAACCATCAATTATAAATCAGATCTCCTCGAATTCCAGTATTGTTAATAATGGAAGCCCTTGTGGTCTGCAGTGTGACTGGCTGTCGTGTCATCCCATGACGCTTGACATTTCACAGTCACACTGCCTCCAGTGCTGGTTTTGCAGAATACCCCATGTGCTCTGGACTGGCCCAATTGCAATGTCCGGTTATTCTGTTTTTATTTCATCTATTAGATTCCTGTGACATCTAATGACTCTGTGACACTGTGATAACACCAATGTATTACCTTTGCTCAAGCTCCAGTTAGTATGAAGTGTTGTCAGTGTCTTACTATGTTTACAGATTTTTTAAACATATTACATATAGGTCAGGAGCAGTATTGTCTTTCTAGCTAATGTCACATGTTTGAAGAGCCATCTCATCGTGTTATAAAGCCAGCCACTTCTTAATTATTTTATGCTCTGTTGATCTCTTCCCCTGTCCTGCCTTTACAGATCGTCACAGCCCTGGCGATTGCTGGCACGCTGAAATTTAACCCCGAGAAGGACTACCTTACTGCCCCCAACGGTGAGAAGTTTAAGCTGGTGCCCCCCACCGGCGACGAGCTGCCCTCTCGCGACTTCGACCCGGGTCAGGATACCTACCAGCACCCCCCAGCAGACGGCAGCGGCGTCGCGGTGGACGTCAATCCGGCCAGTAACCGCCTGCAGCTGCTGGAGCCCTTCGACAAGTGGAGTGGGAAGGACCTGGAGGATATGGCCATCCTCATCAAGGTGTGGACCAGAAGGGGACGAGAGAAAGCTCTCTCCTTGTGACAGTCCCTCAGATGTGTCACTGGGTTTTGGAAGATCAGCAGGGGGGGGGTTACGAGGGAGTGTCTGTGGTAAAAAAAAAGGTGGAACATAACCCAAGCTGCATTGTTGCTAACAACAATTGCAAGACGGTGATTAATTATAAACTAGGACATCGTTTTGGCTGTCTGTCTCCTTTCTTTTCTTTTCTTTTCTTTGTTCGTTTGTTTGTTTGTTTGTTTTTTCTCTCTTTCTTTCTTTCTCAAAAGATTCAATAATAACTCTTAAACTAGGGTCAGTGTTTTTGGATATCTTAACAAATCCTCTGTCATGTCTCACCCCCGTCCTTCGTCCCTCAGGTGAAAGGCAAGTGCACCACTGACCACATCAGCGCTGCTGGTCCCTGGCTCAAGTTCCGTGGTCACCTGGACAACATCTCCAACAACCTGCTCATTGGTGCTGTCAACTATGAGAATAATGCCGTCAACAAGGTTAAGAATGTCCTGACCTCAGAGTATGGAGGGGTCCCTGACGTGGCACGCCATTACAAGGTGAGAAGGGAAAGCTGCGGTGTGTATTGGGCCTGCCTCCAACCACGGTATCTGGATAAAGCGTACATACTTAAACCTACTGTTTAGGTTTAACGTCACTGCTCTATGTCTTCCCACAAAGCTGCAAAGCCCACTCTTTGTTCAGTATTTGGTTGCTAGAATTTCTAGTTGCGGAATTCAAAGCTAACAGAGAGTGCCTTCATGTAATACTGTAGTACTAGTACACCTGAATAGAAAATTTGACTTTTTACCTCTGCCAGCGTAGGTTATGTAATCATTGGTGTTTGTTTGATTGTTAGCAACATAACTCAGAAAGTTATGGATGGATTTTGATGACATTTTCAGGGTAGGTCAAAAAAAGGCTAATTGAAAGAGATTAGATTTTGGTGGTGATTTGAGCTGCCCTGGCAGAGGTCTGCGCTCTCTGAGTGCTTTTCTAGTGTTTTTCTTGTGGTTGTCGTATGAGGGGTTATGATCAGATTTAATTAGCATACCGTATTTTATTGACACATCATATTAGCACATTTTATAAGACATGCCTCATGTCTCCCATAGCCTTTTTCACACAATGACTCACGGTTTTTGCATACCTCCTCTCCCTCCCCCAGGCAAATGGGCTGTCGTGGGTGGTGGTGGGCGACGAGAACTATGGAGAGGGCTCCAGCAGGGAGCACGCGGCCCTTGAGCCACGCCACCTGGGCGGCAGAGCCATCATCGTCAAGAGCTTCGCCAGGATCCATGGTACTGTACAGAAGTGCATATGTTGGCGTGAGAGAGCAAGGGGGAGAAGACAGGTGGCTGTTAACTGGGCAGAAAGTTTATGTTGCCGTTTGTTAACAGCCATCGTCTTGAGATTAGGGGGCGAGGCACTAAATTTATGTCTGCTCCCACTGCGAACAGTCTAGTCATAAAAAAACAAGACTGACGTAGCCTAAACCTACAAATAACAAACCCCAAAGGGATAATCGCTTCTGTCTGAACCGCTTCTGTCTGTGGTTAGCTTGCTCTGATATGCGCTTTCCCACTCACTATTTTAAATTCCTCCTTGTAGTTTTCATTGTCTCAATTCCTCGACTCTCTCTCTCTTTCTCTCTCTCTCTCTCTCTCTCTCTCTCTTTCTCTCTCTCTTTCTCTCTCTCTCTCTCTCTCTCTCTCTTTCTCTCTCTCTTTCCCTCTCCACCTTTCACTCCCTCCCTCCCTCCCTCCGTCTACCTTTTAACCTGCGTGTCTATTTCAACAGAGACCAACCTGAAGAAGCAGGGCCTGCTGCCTCTCACCTTTGCTGACCCTGACGACTACGACAAGATCCGCCCCGACGACAAGATCTCCATCAGAGGCCTCTCGTCCTTCGCCCCCGGGAAGGTGAGCACCACACGGTGCACAAGCCCACCCGCGCATGGCTTAAAACGAGTCGGAAAGTGTAGTGTGAGGTGGCCACACCCAAACTAATTTTAACACGCCAGATTGAAGATGACAAAAAAGATCTCCACACTCCTTCAAAATTACTTCCAAACTTTTATTTAAAAAAAGTGTAACTTTTCAGTCAGATCTTTGTCGGGCATTTCTTACATTGAGTAGCACAAAGCACAGAACATTATGAGATGGCAGTGTTACTTCTCCTGTGTAGAGGTCGAACACAGAGCCAGGACAAGCCCTTTGAATGTATTTTTTCAGGAATGCTACTCTCCAGATAGCATTCACACTTCACATTTACACACGCAGTACAAGGACTTCTGTGTATGCATGTAAAAGTCTCTCATCTCAGTCTGTGTATCCAATTTTGTTGTAACGCGACATGAACTTTATGGCACTCATGACACTGAAACGGTATTTCTGATCTTTTCTTCCCTCGCCGGCCTGTAGCCGCTGACTGCGGTTATCAAGCACGGCGACGGCAGCCAGGACACCGTCCAGCTGAACCACTCCTTCAACGAGACGCAGATTGAGTGGTTCCAGGCCGGCAGCGCCCTCAACAGGATGAAGGAGCTGCAGTAGTCGTGGAAGGGAGGGGCGTAAGGAATCGATGGGCGAGGGTAGTATGGACAAAAGCCTGCACTCCCAAGGAGAAAATAACATATTAAAATGATTTACCTCCTTTCCTCAGACCCAGATGCTACCACCTATCCACTCTTCACTGTCCCCCATTGATTACTGCATTCACAAGCACAAACACAATCTCTCCTTCATACACACACACACCTCAGGTCGCTGTACGAATTGAACGCGCACACTTCCATCCACCCACTTGCACACACATGCACTGAGTCATATAACCACTTAAAACATACAGCTCTGGGGAAAAATTAAGAGCCCACTGCAAATTCTCCCAAATTCAGCATCTTTACATGCATGACGGCCATTCCTTTCCAGTGTCAGTCGAATTTGGAATTTGGGAAAAATGTTGTCAGTAGTTTACAGAATAAAACAAAAATGTTAACCTTACTCACACATACACCTATAAATAGATAAATTAGAGAAACTGATTTTTACAGTGGTCTCTTATTTTTTCCAGGGCTGTAGATTTAAATATCAGTTATCAAGGAGGCATAAAAGAAAAAACTACGGGAGGCTACATTTAATCCTTCTCTGTGCTTCTGCCAATGACTTTGCTATGTGTAGTCAGCACACTGGTCCTTTCTAAACATTGTCCTGTACGCATAGTAATGAGTGCTATCCGCACACTCGTAACACACTTCCTTCCATTTACACACTTCCTGTGTGTTTATGCAGTAGTTGCATATGTGTGTCTGCATATGCATATGTATGTGTTATGTATGATGGCACTGTATGTGTGTGATGCACTCCATGTTAGTGTTGTGAAAAGGAGATGGCTTGCTCATATGTGGTGATTGGGGTTCATGTTGTGCAGCACCTCCTCTCCTGTGAACAGTTTCTCTTTTATTCTTTAAGCCAGGCTACTTACTGTATCAGGGTAAGCACTTGTATTGTGCAGTAGGCAGAGGTGTTCTTAACTGTGGTTTGGTTGACGATAGACAACCCGCTGCTTTTAAACCTGTCCTGCTGCTCCTTGGCCTGTGTGTGTGTGTGTGCGTATTTGCACTGAGACATTGGTCTTTTCTTTATTTAATTCCTACGGGTGTTCACGTCTCAGCTGAATCACTCCATGCCATAGGTGACTCTCTGGTGAGAAACTAAACGCAGTCATAATGGACAGTGTACCTGTGTATGTAGTACACTTTCCTGTGGCCCCATATTAGTACCCATATAGGTACTCTTGTCACTTTTATACCACTAGTGCTTCATTGATCTAAGTTACTGAGCGTAATGTTGAATTTTGCCTGACGATATTGAAATCAGACAATCAGAGAAGGAGTAAGTGGCTTTGTATAAAACAAACATGTTTATTCCCTGTTCTTCTCCCACCCAGTTTTGCCAAAAATCGGTGTGACCTGGTAGGTTTTATGGCTCTGTAAAAATCACAGTGACAAAGATTATGAACGATGAGATTATTGCGTGTGAATATGATATGAAAGGGTTCAGGGGCCTTTTCCATTTCCATTGTCCTGTACATCAGACTCTAAATTGTGAGCAGTGGTCACCCGTGAAATGTATGATGGGCGTGTTCAAATGACCCATGCTAATATTATGTTCCATTTCTGACTTTTGCACTTTTTGAGTAATATAACGCATTTTGTCAATGTTCATAATCATCTGTAGAAGATGTATTCCATGATTTTATGTAGTCATTTGTAGGATCTGTAAGTGGCAATTGCTCCTTGTCTTGGCACATGTAAATGTTTTTATATGGCTGCTTCTTGCATACATAAGTGTGTATAAATATCCATTTGTGAATATATAATATGTAAGGGAGAATGAATGACTGCCGGACACATTCCCCATTTGTGTGTCAGTCACAGGTTGCAGACTCTGGTGTGTAAATGTTGGTCAGAATGGAAAGCCATGATGATTGAGGCCTACAAAGTTACCTAATAGGACTTCCATGAAATGCTTCCGGAGATCAAGGCAAAAAGGTGGTAAAACATGTTAAATGTGTGATTTCCTGTATGTATGTATGTAAGTTCAGGGCGTATCACTTAAATTCTGATCACTGTTGTTTGGAGAGAAATGTCCAACCTTCCGCTGTAATTGCCAAAGATGCCTAGATCCGGTATTGTTGGGAGAATGACGTGTGGTGTTAGCAACCAGATATGTCACAAGGAAATATGTTATTCAGAGATGGTCATTAGGATGTTGGTGAGACATTGGATGTTTGTGTTTCAAAAGACATTACCACTAGGCACGCACTGTGTGATCATTTGCTGTCAAGATTTTTAACACATTCCGGAACATTTTTCTGGTAAGCTTCATTTTGTATTTGTGACGCAGCATAACAGACAGTACATTTTACAGCCATTATTTTCCCTTGAACAGTCACCCCCTATACATCAAATTGTAGAAATGGAAATCTCTTTGCTTACACTGTGATTTAATGTGAAACAATGTAATAACAGCAATCTGTGGTTATACTGCATTACTTTCCAGCTTTCTCTGGACTTCCTGTGAGAGCTTATCTTCTGTGAAGCTCTGCTAGTCTCCCAACACTGATTTGGGTCTGTTTAATCAGATTCAGAGGTTGATTTTGTTGCAGCTAGTGATCCAAATGCTTGCTGTTTCATTTCTAACAAAATGTCATTAAAAAGAGATTTTACATAAGTCATTTAAAATGATTAATAAAATATCAGACATTGATGTATTGTTGTGTGTCTTTGTGTCTTTTCAGTTGGCAAATACTTTAGGGAAGTAGATGTAGCCTATAGCTTTTGAGGTATGTTGTTACTCAAATTACATAGTAAACCTATGATGGAGGATTTACAACAAAATGCCCTTTACTCTTACTCTGCTTTCATAATAAAGAAGAATATAGCAGGAACAAAAACGCAATCATCAGTATTAAGTAACGTATCCAGCTTAATATCAGTTTATCCATTTTAATATCTCATTTTGATGTTGGGAAACCCTGTGTCCCAGTAAACACAAAATGCAAGCAAGTGTGTTATTTTTAACTGTTTAAATTTTCTTTTTATTTTTGACGAACGAATTGGAGAAACAATAAAGACTACAACATTTTTCCTCGACTTCCAAGGACTTCCATCATTTTCCCCATATATATGGGAAAAGACTGCTGCTCTGGTTTTACGACTTGCCGTATAAGGATTCACAGTGTCGTGATATATGGCACGTGTAGCAAGTTACCGTCAATGGATACATAAGCTGTGCGAGAAGCCTGGCTTGCCAGAGTCGAAATGTTACAGTTATTAAGTACAACTAGGTACAGTTTAGGATAATGAACGATAAGAATAGAAGAAATGTGCCTTTCTTATACTGGATAACTCATACGTGACGGCTGAAAGTGTAGACATCAAGGTAGCTAACCAATATACACTTTCTTGCTAACTACACATCCTAGCTAACGTAAGCTAGTAAACATGAGGGAAATTTCCCAACGTTGCATGCTCCATGGGTGGCAACAACAACATCATAACCACTTTAATGAGGTTACAGTTATTTTTTTGTCGTGAAGACGCCTGTTAAAATGTTACATTGTCGCTGGTCGTTGTGCAGGATGTTTGTTTTGGTCGAGATGGTCGATACGGTGAGGATTCCTCCATGGAACTTCCAGAGGCAACTAAATGAAGCTGTCACAGAGGAACTCAATAAAAAACTGGCCAACAAGGTAAGAGGTTGTCTAATTCACTGCGCCTGTCATCACCGTCACCCGTCTTTTTTAATTAGGGGTGTCAATAACAGGACATCTCGACTATTTCATTGTCGAATTGTAGCATTGCAAAATGTTGGCTGATGTTGGCTCATTATTAAAAAATAAATGAAAAGCCCAAATATGGTCTTTTTTAATTGTTGTTTCAGGTGGTCTATAATGTGGGACTGTGCATTTGTCTGTATGACATAATTAAGTTGGAGGACTCCTATATATTTCCAGGTGATGGTGCCTCTCACACAAAAGGTACCATCAAGCTGTTTCTGTGCTGTACCTATTTAAGATCTTAAAAAAAAAAAACACTAATGTATATGTAATGTGTGTTAATAACCTATTTAATTGTAGTAGTCATAGCTTCATTTGTTCTGTATTAAAACTAAAAACAAGTTTCCGCAGTCCATTTCAGGTATGTGGTGTTCCACCCCTTCTTGGATGAGATACTCGTGGGAAAAATCAAATACTGTAGCCAAGAGGGAGTGCATGGTGAGCAATGACGTTTCCCTCTTCCCTGTCTTGTACCCACCCAAATAGCCTGACACAGTGATTCTCCTGCTGCCACTGTTGTACAAAACCATGATGCAAGATGTTCAGTTAAACAGAAATCTTTCAATGTGTACTCTGCTCCTGGTAAAAGGGTGTCGGTTACTGGTCAGTGGTCAGATGGTCAGACAGGCAGGACATCTTCCTCCAAAGGGCCGGTAGGCGTAATGACGGTGCAGGCTTTATAGTCTATTATAGTTCACCTTTTTCATCTTTTCCGAATCACATTTTTTTCGACTTTGATACAAAACGTAATTGGAACGTCAAGGAAAGATTTGAATGATGAATTAGGTCTTGGGAAAGGACATTTTTTAAAGCAGCGCTATGCAACTTTGAGTGCTTTTTCTCAGCGGAGCTCCCCCTAGTGTCTCCCAGTAAATACGAAAGTAGTCATGCCCACTGAGGTAGTAGTAGTAGAGTAGAGTTACTTTATTGATCCCAAAGGAAATTGAGGTAAAGGTATAAAGGTCAATTTCTTCAGAATTTAACGTGATCCTGCTTCTCACGATATTCGAGACTTTGGGAGTCTGAGGGTGCCGGGACGGACACCTAGATATTGCAAGCGTGGTATTCTGTCTACAGACAGCGGGGGCGCTTGAGAAGATCTTCATTTGCCTGGTAATGACTCATTTAAGCATCTACCGACTTATGAAGATGATTAATTAACTTGAAAAAGTTGCACAGTGCTGCTTCACAAAGGCTGGTGATACTGAAGGGGCTCATGATAATGAGGAATTATGGGGTGTCATTGTCCCATCTGTACAGTCCCTGACAAAAGTCTTGTCGCCTATCTAAGTTGTAGGAACAACAAATAATAACTTGACTTGTAGTTGATCAATTTATATCAGAAATGTCTTGTATGAAAGGCAAAGCCCTCTACATTATGCTTATTAAACCAAAAGGAAGTTCTGTATCATTCATTGAGTTTTATTATTTGTTTAGAACAGAAAGGTCAGATTTTGCTTGGACATAAGTCTTGTTGCATACAAAAATAATGTGGAAATTATACATATACTTTATGTTGAATACACAAACATGCTACAATAACATTAGAACATAAAATCATGGTACCTTGGAAAAAATAATTAACATTGTGTATGACTTCCATGAGGTTGAAGAATGCATGTATATGTCTTGGCAAAGGGTCAAATAACTTAGGGGCCGATTCTCCCCTGCGCGTAAGGGTGCGCAAGTTTAAAAAAAAAAGCGTGCAACTGCACCCCCGCGGATTCTACTGTTGACTTAAGTCTGTCATTAACGCGGGAATCAGTCAGTTACGCGCTTCGGGAGGAGCAACCCCAAAATTAGGGAGTGTCGCATGTAAATGAACCCTGCGCGCATTCTACCCTCCACTTAAGCGGTTTTCTCTTTACGCGCCTCAAAGGGCTGTAGTAAGGTCCAGCGCCACCATAAGGCTAAATTAAATACTGCGTTTGATGTCGGCTAGGCCTATAATGTCAACATTTGTTTTGCTATATTTAACATACCAAAGTGCAGAGACAGTAATGTTTGGTTGTTGATCCTTATTCTTTAAAGGACAACGTTTCTCATAGCCATGACATTTTTTAAAATGTCACGTGATATCACAAAATAACCTGTTCTCCAATTAGGTAAATTACAAACAAACCACAATGAATGGATGAATGCATTTTTTAATTACGTAATTGGTGTGAGTACAAATATGACCAACATTCTCACATAATCCGAAACCTCTTGCGTCAATGAGAGAGAGAACGCCAAGGTAGAAGTCGCGCTCGCCTAGAATAAACATCCTGGGTTTCACTGGCATGAAGGGCATTCAGCGGTTTTGCCTGGACCATTTTGTCTTTATTGATGAAACCATCTAGAATGCAAAGAAAATAATTTTGCAGGACTCCCAGAGTTCATCAAGATTTTTTGGTTTTATCTTCCAAGTGTCCTCCTTCATCTTACTCCAGACATGCTCAATAATGTTCATGTCTGGTGACTGGGCTGGCCAATCCTGGAGCACCTTTATCTTCCTTGCTTTCAGGAACTTCGATGTGGAGGCTGAATATGAGAAGGAGCGCCATCCTACTGCAGAATGTCCTCTCTTGTGGTTTGGAATGTAATAGACAGCAGAAATGTCTTGAAACTTCAGGCTGTTTATGTTGCCCTCCAATCTGCAAAAGACACACCAAAGCATGATTTTTCTTCCATTACACTTCACTGTTTTCTGGGTGAATCTTGGGTTCATGTGGGTTCCAACAGGCCTTCTGCAGTATTTGCGGCATTTGGAATGTTGTGCAATGGATGCTTCATCAAAAAAATAAACCTTCTGCCACTTTTCCCAAATAAACTTCCAAATAAAGTTATATACCATTTTAAGTTGTTATGCGACAAGACTTTTGTTAATGACTGTAGTACACAGTGAGGCGCTTTATGCTTAGGTTGATTTTAAAAGGAAGCATTTCAACATTTTCAATAACTCGCATCGAGACTGGCACTAAGGCACTTTCTGGTCATTACGCTCAGGAACTTTCTCAACCAAAATATAACTGCAGGCCAAGGCCCTGGTTGTACCAAATGGTTCTGTCCCTGGTGCTAGTTTGGTCCCTTTTATATTGACCTTGACTTGTACACTTCTTATATTTGCATTGATGGTTATTATACTGCATGTCTTTACAAACACACTCCGTTTCTGTCTTTTTAAATGACATGTATTTTGCTGCTGCATATGTCTATCAACTCCCTGTTTTTGTTTTCAGTCAGCCTGGGATTTTTTGATGACATAATCATTCCTCCAGAGTCTTTACAGCAACCTGCTAAATTGTATCCTTATCTGAATGTTGTTTACTATCACTGAGCAGTGTTGATATTCCTCTCACTATGTTTCTTGTCGTTTTGTGCATTTCTTTAGGAGCCGGTAGTGTAGGGTTAACTCTGAAATTGATGGATGGATGGAGAAAATAATATTTCAATACTTATTATCATAAGTAGAATAATAATTTCAGCTGAGTACTTTTTATGTCTTTATGTCTAATCCACTACTGTATGACTTCAGATAGAAGCAGACATTCATAAGCAAAACTCCACAACTGCAAATCATGACTGTTGAGATCCAGCATCAGTGTCCCGTTGAAGATGCTTCATCAGTCATAATCTTCCTGTAACAAATTCTTTTAACCTTTCATAGTAAAGCTGTTTCATACCCATTGCTGGTTCATATATGAATGTTGCACACAAACCACAACGGATGAAATGTGCACCTTAGCTGCATCCCTAAGCGATGAGGCGGAGCAGGTGTGGGTGTGGGAGTACGAGACAGATGAGGGAGCCCATGACCTCTACATGGACCAGGGTGAGGAGATCCGCTTCCGGGTCGCGGATGAGGTCTTCCTGGACACCTCGCCAACGGGGCCGAGCAAAGCCGCAGAGACGCCGGCAGCGCCAGGGGCGGGGGCAGGGGCAGGGGCAGCTGCAGCAGCTCCGGAGCCTGAGCAGAAGAAAGAGCCCCCCTACACGCTCATAGTAAGACACCAAACACTACTAAAGGCTTTAGTATTTGTTTCGTTTTTTAATTTAATTGGCAATGATTTTTTTTCTTTCCTGTGTATTTGATTGGGTGTATATAAAATCTTTTATCACAGCTGAGTGAAACTTGCGTATATTTTTTGCAACTCATCTGACCCAACCACTTAAACTTCCATTTTTGTATCTGCTATATTTATTAAAGGTGCAATATGTAGGACTTTAAACAAAAACTGGTAGTGCAGTTAAATTTGAAATACAGTAAAGCATTGTTTTCCTTCTAAAGGCAAGAGACCTAATCAAATTATAAATGGAATTTGCAGGCTGAAAATTAAGTTTCAAATAATGTGAAGTGAATATTCTGGCTGTACTATTATCAATGGAATCAGTATTTCAGTTCAACATGTTGCCTTGATCTCTGGTGACTTATCCAGACCATTTTATGATTACATGCCATAAATGCATTACATATAGCACCTTAGTCATTGCATATAAGCTCTGCTTATTCTAACTACTTACCCCTCTCAATTACAGGGTTCTGTTAGTGAACCAGGCCTGGGTCTTTTGTCGTGGTGGAACAACTAGTTATTGGAAGCTGCATCACAGAGTCTTGATAACCACTGACCTGTTGCCATAACCACGGAATGGGCTCTCTATCCTCTTCAGTCTAAAGTGTCAGTCCTGAGTAAGAATCTGCTACGGTTACCGCATGTGCTAGTGATATCACTGAAAGTAATGCTGCGGATGGTTATAGTATTTCTTTTTAATGGAAATAAATGCATTTTGTTAGACAGCACACATTTGTGTCCAGTCTATAGAATAACAGACTCCATCAATATCCTTCTGAACAAATTCTTGTTTCAGAAACCTGCTTGTGTGTTGTGTTGGAAAATTATATTTATATCTGAAATTTTGAAAAGGGCCAATGTTTCACATTACTTTCGTCTGCATATTTTGTAAATGCTGAGAATGAGTTCTGTATCAACATGTGTGAGTAATAAATGTGACGAAGTGTGTAGCTTCGTATTTACGTGTTTTGTCTCAAATTTATAAAACACCTGAATGCTAACTTTGGTTATGATGCTTTCAATGTATCTCATTATTTGGACCTGAAAGACTTGCTTATTAATTTCTGTCACCATGGTGCTTTATTGCGTGCTTACATACTACATGTCCTTTTAAAACGCCTACATTTACCATTCATGACTATTAAGTATTTAAAGGGCATGTGTTTATGGAAGTCACGCATACCCGTCTCTCTTTGGCAAGCCCACACAGTGTTTGAACAACCAACTCACCGCTACATGGTCCGATTCCCAGCTGGGTGTCTCATGCGCGGGCTTCTCTTCCCTTCACGCCCACGAATACACGCCCATGTCCTCACAATCAACGGAGGAATCCCAGCCAGCTGCGCAAGCACACATTTGCAGCTAGATGGGTATTCCACTCGTCTACGCACCGTTACGTGATTTATTTATTTAATTAGAGTTATATAATAGCGACTGAGGAGACGTATACATTTCCGACCTCGGCCGATAAACGGACTTCATTTTTAAGGCAAGTAGCTGGAAATTATTGTCGTCTTCAGTGTTTGTTGTGGGATGACTAATGGTGAGCAGGATTGTTTTGGACAGTGTGCCTTTTTGTTGGCGACAAGGGTAGTTCATATTCACATGTGACATTTGCGCTCTTCCAGTGCACATGCCACATAGTAAAGGATTTTATTGACCAAAGTTATGCACACCGCTTCTTTTGCATGTCATTGTGACCTTTTGTCTTACCTCCCTCTGTCCGAATTTTCTAGAATCTGAGTAGGGCATGATTCATCGCGGGTTAATTGAGGTTGATTTTGGTGTATCTTACTTTCATCTCTTATCTGTTAGTCGCGTGTTGTTACGACACCAAACACTCTTAATAAGATAATCACCGGATGCAAATTGTGTGGTTGATACCCCAGTTTAGTATCCAGTGTGCATAGCAAGGTGGTTTGAACTTCCCAGTCATCCGTAGCGCAAGATTTGGTCTTTGTTATTTTGCATAATGCATTTACTGGTTATTATATGATTTAAACATTGGGACATGTCTCGTGCGTGTTTCTGCATTTTGATTTTGTACCGGTTACTAGTATCGGGTAAAGTAATGTGAAGGACTGGTGGATGTGCTGGATAGGCCGATGACGTAAGAAGCACAACACTAGCGTGATTCCAGCAGCTCTGACGTGGGCGTGGGATGAACGTACGATAAAGCTGCAGTCGAGTGGTCTTAGAGTAACCTTGACTCTTTCTTGGTCCTGAGTAAGAAAACCGTGTCCAAGCTGGCACAGTCAATCTCCCGTTGCCCTGAAAGCACACTGTGGTCTTTACAGCCTGCGCCTCATAGCAAGCACATTGTCTCAATCTGTACCAGCGAGCTTTGATTCACAATAGTGCTTTTGTGCTCCAAGGTACCCAGTTTGGCCTCACATGGCTACACTGCTTCTGTGGTTTTCAGACCCTCTGCTTTTAGTGACACTGAATGAATGTAAACAAATCCACCGTAGAATAAGCAATGCACAAATAATATTTATTATAGTGCACAATAAAAATAACAGGTTTGTTGCAGATTTTGACATTAACTTTTGTGTTTGCAATTACAGCACAGTACAGAACAGAAAACTCATACACATTATCTACTGATGATTAAGTAAACCAATTGAACTCTATCTGAAATGTTATACTTTATTTTTCTAATGGGAAAGTAAAGGTATTTTTTATTACCTAACCAAAGAATATAAAATGTCAAGTTTTTCTGTACGGCAGTATAAGCTAACCTATGTATCTAAAACTGTCTTCTCTGCTGTTTCCCTCCTGTAGGAAGTCCAAGGTCTGGTTGTGCATCAGTGGGACACATTTATAAAATATATATATATATATTTATATCAAAAGTACAACCCCAAAAAAAAAAAGAAAACGTTGGATATTGCTTCCGGCCAAGGCATTAGCACAGCCAGTAGGCCTCCTGCCAAACCTTGTCCGGCAGTTCCAGTTCTACTATCCCACAAGGGGGAGAGAGAGAGAGAGTCTTGCAGCAGCTATGGCAGAACCGGGCCTGTCGTCTCCCACAGACCCAACCCTGCGGTCTCCACGTCACCACGCACCCCACTCCTTCTCCTTCGCCGCCCTGCGGGAGGGCACCCGTATGTGGGAGAGGGCAGCGCCATTGCCAGGGGAGCTGCCCAGCCCTCTGCCCACCAAGCGCACGCGCACCTACTCTGCGTAAGCCTGACTGTTTTTAAGTATATTTTTGGCCTTTTGCCTTTATTGATCGACTACTGTGGATAGTGAAGGTAGAGACAGGAAGCAAGTGGGAGAGAGAGATGGGGTGGGATTGGGAAATGATCATAGGTCGGATTGAACCTGGGTCCCCACGGCCACCTGCCCATTTATGGTACAGGTGCTCTAGCCAGCTGTGCCCCCCTCAAAGCCTGACTTTTAAGCGTCTGTTGTCGGGCTACACCATGCAGGCGTGCCTCCATCTGCCAGTGTCCTGACAAACTTCCTTGTGTAATTTATTGTGTCTGTGTTTTTAAACGCATCTGTGAAGTCTAAAACAAATTTCTGCTTTTTTGTACAATAAAGCTGCTATTATTATTATTATTATTATTATTATTATTATTATATAATAATGTCCCTTCTGCATTTCTAATCTGTTGACCAGCACGGTGCGGGCCAAATCAGGACCAGCCTTCAGAGGCGTGTGTAAAAACTTCTCCAGGTCCCAGGGACATGGCTACATCCGCCCATCTCATGGTGGGGAGGACATATTTGTCCACATCTCAGAGTAAGTAACTTTGACCCAGGGACACACTACAATGCACCCTACCGAATGTGAAAGTATTGACATCCCTGTGCTTTGCCACACATTAAAGTTAGAAGGAGTGACATGAAAACACAATGTTGGGTCATTTTTAAATGTCATTGATACAGTGTGTTGGGGCTGTTTGTCCTGACTTGACTTTGTAGATCCTGATTTGACTTTGTAGCTCCTCTGTATCTCAGATAGATATCTTTATCACAAAAAAAACGAAGCATAAACAGATGACGAGGTGAAATCTTCTAAGAAGAGCATTTTTTGTGTCGCTTCCCGCAGCATTGAAGGGGAGTATGTGCCGGTGGAGGGGGACGAGGTCACCTACAAGGTCTGTCCCATCCCACCCAAATGCGTCAAGATCCAGGCCGTGGAGGTGGTCATCACCCACCTGAACCCAGGAACCAAGCACGAGACCTGGTCAGGCCAGATCATCAGCTCTTAGGCTCCGTTCCTGATCCTCCAAGCTCAGCAGGAAGGACGGAGAGAGGGGTCGATGGGTGGGGTGGGGTGGGATTGGTTTGGGGTGGAGGTGGATTGGCGGGGGAAAAAGAGAGAGAGAGAGAGAAGTTCAGGGTAGATCCAAAGTAGGGTAAAAAGGGAGGTAGGGCAATGGAAGTGACCAAAAAGGACACTGAAAGTTGGATAAGCATCTTGATGGAAAGTAGCAGGTTGAAAGACAAACGTGGAATACAGAGTAGTGTTGTTTGGGAGAAGGACTTGTGAGACGGTAACTGAAGACAAGACACAGGTGATGCTTTACTGAAGGGACAGAGGGACCAATGAAGTTGATTCTGTAAGGGAAACACAAGCAATGATTTTGATTCCCCAAAAACGTTCAGTCAGCACCTGGCTTGTTATGTTGGCCTTTATTTAGATATTTATTTTTTCTTATTTATTACTCTTGATTTACTTTGTCTTTGGTTACTAGGATAAGGGATTTTCAATGTGAAATTCTACGCTGGATTGGGATCCATAGTCGAAGACGAAACTTGTGACTTGAATACAGTTTACTGCCAAACTTACCATAATGCCCATGCTGAAAAAAATTAGGGATGTTCAGGGCTAATATTTAAACTTTTGTGTGTTTATCAAGGCAGCCATATAGCCATATCAAAAATAATTGTGTTTAACTAAATAAAGGAACACTTTTCGACTGTAGTTATTATGGTTAGTTATTTTCTACAACAACTTTCCAACTCCAGAATTTGTAAAAAAACAAAAAAACAATTATATTCTAACAATTAGAGATATTTTGAAATACCTATTCAGATAGCCAAACATTCATCATTTGATTGATTGTGCATTAGTTGCATGGTTGTCCCTATGTTTTTATTTTTTTATCTTAGTGATTCGGAGTACTATGCATTTTTTTCTATGCTTATGTTGGTTAGTATTTATTTGATCCTTTTATTCCATGTGATGTATGTGATACTGTATGTACTCTCATATTCAAATGTTGATTTGTTACAATATGGAGCACTTTTCTTTCTGATCAGATCACTGTGACTAGTGTTGGAGGTCATTTCAATGTGAAATTTGAGAAAGTAATAAAATCATTTATGGTTATGGTTGGTGTTACAGTGGTCTCTGTGATGTACTTGTAAGACCATTCTCTATGCTTAATAACTTTACTGAACAGCGCCGGTCCCTGACATATCAAGGTAGTTTGGTTGATTGTGTCATGATAACGACACAGATGTGAATCAAAATCATTACCTTTTACTATGACCACCAAGTCAAAACAAACAGACAAGTCATTGTATGAATAAGAGCATTTTCAACATTAGTAAATATCTCAAAGCAGAATAAATAAAGTAGTGTCTTATGTGGATTGCACAGTACTGCAGTCCAAAGCTTTAAGACCGGTACTTTAGTAGTGCACTGTACAGCACAAGTGTGAACCTTAAATGGGATAATGTGGCGTTATCCTGTATTACAATAATACAGTACACAATAACGCCCACTTTTCATGTTTTTGCAGCTGTTCACATCTAGTTTTAGTAAAAAAACACTAGGAAAAGAAAAAGGCACAGTCATCAATGATTTCAAAACACTTTACTGTAATGAAAGGTTTACACTTGTTACTGCATATGAGTAGTGCATGGTGACTCTGAACAATAAGAAAACACACACTCTCACACACAAATTAGTTGTCTTTATTGATTGGAGTGTTTACATGGGGGTGCTGCTGCACTGACATTCCAACCCTTTAATCTGAATAATGTGGCAAGAATGCAATATAGGTATGGCGTAATCGTGCTCTCTGATTGTATGGCTCTTGCTAACCACTTCTGCCGTGCATGTGCAGAGGAACTGCCAACTGCATGTCAACATGCAGAGTTTACATAGCATAATATTCCCACATATTATCTTTGGCTGTGGACAACCATGTTTTGCTACACACATCACTAATTACCTCATTAACTGGACTACGAATAAATGGCAAATCATTGGTGACTGGATATGGGCACCTCATAAGAATCATGTCCCAGGAACGATATGTTGCTTGTATGTACTATTTGTATTGTTAAATGACAAGAGATTCTGTGTAGGTCCTGTCTGGCTGCGGCTCTTAAAGCCATGGAGTATGATTCAATGGATACTGTCTGTCTGGGAATGTTCTGCTCCTTCATAATAAAACATTTTGACAACAACTATGCATCATCCCTCCTTCCCAACCATCTCTCTCTCTCTCCACATATAAAAAAACACTGTGCAGTCTTGGTTTTATGGGAAATGTTCTCTCTCTCTCTCTCTCTCTCTCTCTTTTCTTTGTCTCTCTCATCTTTCCCTTAACTCACTTGTTCCCTTTATCTAAATATATATATTACAATGTGTACCCTTGAAATTAATCACTCGCTGCGTTTGCTACATTCACAATGTAAACTGAATCATCTGCACCACAGCATGCCCACTGTGGTAAATCAGAGTGCAAAACATGTACTCACAATGCAGAGCCCACACTGATGCAGTGGCATCCACAACAGACTGTCTGCTTCTGAATCTCTGGATGGCTTTCGGACATCTAACCAGGAAACATTTGAACACCTTTTTTGTTGTAATGACCTGTCGCATATCAGAGACTGTAAGTATAGAGCTATCTGGTTCATCCATTGTCCATCTTTGTCAGTTGGGATTCTGTTGATAGCAACAGACCAAAGTTGACTGCGTGCCACAAAAATATCATAAAGTGGCACCACAGCATCCAGGGAGGGCTGGAAAAAATGTTCCCTTTTAAAGTTCCAAAATTCCAGAATGATTCCAGAATGATCATCACCATCGTCATCATTCACAATGACAATGAAAACATCAACAAAAATAAAACTTTTGATTCTAATAAATCAGTAGTGGTCTGTACACTATGTGGAGATAAGTCCTGAGTTTGGGTGAAGAAGCACTTCTCAGCAGTGCACTTTCCAAACACAGAGGGAAAAACAGCCCTTTCTCAGTCCTCGCTCTCTTTTTTCTCCTCAGGGCCATCACGATTCGTTGGGGGGGGCGTTGAAGAACAGCTCTCGACAGAGCCTGACCGTGTCCTCGGGGGAGTAGACGGTGAAACCGATCGTGCGCGGGTCTTCAAAGATCTCATAGTCGTTTCCACCCTGAGGGCGAAAAGAACAGACTTGACAAGTCACTCACTGCACAGAACCGACTGTTGCTGCTGGCAGCTGCTGATCTTTGTGTCACAACATTTGGTGACAGACAACATACGTAGGAGTTGAATATTTATATGTGCGCCACTGGACTACAAGAAATGTTGTCTCGTGTTTTTCCACTCCGGCGACACTTTTCAAAAATTGTGTCTTGTGTTTTCTTGTCAAACTGTGAAGCACTTTGAGCTGCATCTTGAGCTGAATTGTGCTATACAAGTAAGGATTATTATTGTTATTATTATTATTATTATTATTATTATTATTATTATTATTATACTACCGTACATGTAGCAGACGCTTTTGTCCATAGCAACTTATAGTACAATTAAGGAAAACAATCAAGCTCCAAGGTAAACAAATTAATACAAATTCTACCCACGCTCATTATCACAGACCCCTCCATCCACACTTAAACTTCCTTTTTAGGCCACAGTTCTCCGGCCTTTGAGCTATGCTCTTATCTGTCCCCATCCCACCCTCACTCACCAGCTCTGTCTCATTGCCAAAAAAGTAGATGGCATCCAGGCCCTCGTCCTCCAGGACCTGCAGACACAGCCTCTTGTCCCAGCCCTCAGGGAACACGTCGAAGCTGATTAGTCCACCTGCGGACAGAGTGACAGCATGGGGGCGCTGTTTCTTCAACTTGCATGATCTGACCTTACTTCAACTGCCACAGCTCAGTGGCGTGCCACAAGCACGTCGTCGCACACTAAACTGTTGCATTCTATGATGACCTGATTCACATCACATTGTTATGTCCACCAGCAGAGGTTATGTAATCATAGTTTGTTTGTCAGTTAGCAACAATTTTGGTGGTGATCTGAGCTGCTCTGGCGGAGGTCTGCGATCTCTGGGTGCTTTTCTAGTTCGTTTTATTTCTTATGTTAATGTTCTGTTATAATTGTTTAAGTTTGTGTTCTCTCTGAATTTGTGGTTGTCACACAACGTTTTATCTTTAATTATTTTTTTTACATTTTACAAAAATGTTGTTGTAAATTACATGTTGTGGCTCTGCTGTATATGCCTGAGTTCTCACAGAAAAAAGGGCAGCAAAGCTTGTTGAAACTCAAGCAATTTGTGCATTAGTGCGTAGTCTTTTCTAGCCAACTCAGTCAGGGTGATCATCAAGAGGAAGTGTGTCTGACAACAGAGAAGAGTTCTTCTGTAAAACATTTATAGAGGTGGAATCCCACCAAGTCAACAGAAGTGACATTTACCGTTCTTTAGGACTGAGACAAATTAAAACACCAAAACCTAGTCCACCACAAAAAACCCACCCACCCACCAACCAGCCAACCAACCAAACAGGTTATTCACAGAGCACCTCTGAGCACCAACAGAAGTCTGTTGCAGTTTAAGAAAACTGTTGCTGTTGTGCAGCTGTTTAGACTCTCGCATGGCTGAATAAACAACCCCCCTTGTTTTACAGCAGGACAGAGGCTGCAGTGATCACTCCACTTCGCAAAGGCATTTGAGCCGAGTGGTGTGACTATCAGCCTGACACACAACGCTTTGATAGGCTCCAGGGATGCTTTGCACAAACAATGCGCTCTCTTGGCGTATTCAACACAGGGCCTCTGTCTGTGGTAGGAAGTAAATCTATGTGAATTAACATTGTGTAGGAACATGGTTGCATGTCCTACTGGTACTGACATTCTGCTGTTTGTTTTCTAGCAATCCTGAGAACATCCACAATACTTGTGGGAGAGTTTCGCCAAAGTATGGGCTTCAGGGTTTGGAGAGCTGTTAATTAAGGGTGGGGCAGCTTGGTTTGGTTTCAAGCCACAATCACGCACCCCCAGGGTCACCATGATTACGCTTGGGACAGGGGTCAATTTGCACGCTTCTTGAGAAGCATTGTTACATGCTGTGCCCCTCCTCCTTCTCCTGACTTAACTACGCTGTGAAAGGAAAAAAATAGAAGCGCATGGAGCTAACAAAGGCAGCCACTGGTGGGTCGGCAGCCAATCAGAGCGTCCCTCTGGTACACACGCCTCCCAGGCCCAGCCCTCTTCCGCACGTGCTCTCACCGCACCCCCGCATCAGAAAGCCCAAGAAACAGCCAGGAGAGGTGAATATGTGCACCACTGCACGTATTTTACATGCAGTTGTGGTATATAGCATTTGGCAGAAACATGCCTTCTATGGCAAGAACAGAACAGAATACAGTACCTTTTATTGTCACTATACCATGTACAATGTACACTATACACCTGTACAATGAGACTGAGGCAACTCCTTATCCTTGCAAACATGTAAGAGGAATATTTACAACACAGAGTAAGTAAATAGTAGGGTAAGACAAGATAAAGAATAACAAGGGGCAGGGTGCACAGTCCTGATGCAAAAGTGTAAATGACATTTATATACAGAGTGATATTGCACATAATCATAGTTACAGCACATGGATTTAATATTGCACAGAATGATACTATGTGTAGTGGGTATTGGACAAAGACAGTAATGATAGAGAGCAAGATAAAAAGAAGGATAACATGTGGTAATGACTCAAGCAGAATGACAGTAGTACAAAAGTACACCTCGTGATACTGCCCTGGGCTGTTGATTATGTAAACATGGAGTTTCTCCAGCGTTAGCATGCGGGCTTGCCGAAACATGATACGTCGGTGCCAGTTTCAAAACCTCAGTGACTTAGCATGCTAAGTACTATGCTGAGTTACCTAGCTTGCTACAACATTATAAACATTAGTATTTCTTGTTTTTGGCTAGGGATAAAGACGGATTCTGCTGCATGTACTGCTTGTATTACAGTGCCACACAGTTGTTTATAAGGTACAAGCCATTCTCGAGAAAACCACTAAGTGCTGCAATTAACACAGAAGAAAACAAATTATGAAAAACAAAACCAGAAATAACATCAACCTTTAAACGCATGTCACTGCATATCAGTCAACAAAGATAGCAGTCACAGAATGTATTGCTCCCTTACATGGCTTTCTTATCATGGACAAACATATCCAGTCCTCCTGTTTACGTCTGGGCAGCTAATTGTGTTGTTACGGCCAGATAAGAGACACGCGGCCGCTGGCAAACACAGCATCCCCATTCCCCACAGGCTGTTGTGTTGCTGTCTGCGGTACACTCTCATAGATCATTAACTGAGCAAAACAAGCGTCTCCACACTGAGCAAACAGCACGGCTCTCACGTACTCGAGAAAAACATGCCTGCCTACAGGAGAGGGCAGAGAAGCAGGGCAACGGATGATGGTGGTGTTGTCCAATGCTTTTGCTAAGTGATGCAACTGTCCCTAGGTAGCCTGGTGGGTGAGACATTCTATTAAAAGATGACCAACGGGCCTAACCCTCCCTCCCAGTTAAGTAGAGGTTAATTTTCTCAAGCTCGATGTGCAGTTATGGCCATAAGACATGAATAAACATGTGCAGAACTTTCATTGGCCCTTCAAGTCATCTCTCCAGTTTGCTCACCTCTGGTGAACCGCAGTCCTTTCCCAGCAAACTCCTGCTGCAGGGCCTGCACAAACTTCTCCCGGATCTTCTCCCTCTGTGCAATGGGGAAAAAAATAAAATCATGTTCTGTCTGAGGGTTACCTGAGCACCACGGCACCTCCTAACACCTCCTTTATTTAACACTACCTACATTACTCTAGAAATATGAATAATGAAGTATCATTTGAGAGTCTGCTAAGAGCTGCTTAATGTTGAGCAACTGTTCATGCCCCCATTCAATAATGGCAATTACTTCCTGCTGTTCAAATCAAAGACTGTGAAAGATACCATTTGTGTGTGTCACAGGTAAACAGTCAAACTACAAAACGCTGTTAAAGGGACTTTGCGATACAAATGCCAGTATAATAGTCAATAGTCAAATGCCAGTATAATGCAATAGGGGCTGGTTTTTGTGATTAAGGGGAGCTACAGCCATGTTTGACTTCAATAAAGCTCTGTGGAAACGCATCTGGGGAAACCGTGATTCACTGTTACCTTGTCAATTTCGGAGAACTCAAGCCGCTCCTCGGCAGTACAGCTTCTTCCGATGGGAGAAATATTCAGCATTCCATTGCGGAATTCGATAAAAGTGCCCCTGGAATAGAAAATGGGCTATAACTTATTCTAACACTGACATTGAGCATCTGCCTCATGAAGAGAAAGTTCATCATATTAGACAAATCTTTCTTTTTTTTTTTTTTACCATTTTTAAAAATTGCTGTTTAATTTTGGCAACGACCAACCTTTTCTTGGGTAGCTTGATGAGTCCCATGTAGCGCAGGCAGAAATTGATGAGGTCCTGCAGAAGCTCCTCTCCCAGCTGGTTCTGAATGGCCTGAAATGTAAGGGGGGTGAAAACCAGCTTTAATTGGATGCTTAGAGCTGAGCAAACATTACTACTAGCTGGCAACCATTACGGTGCTCCAACTGGGACAGGGGCAACAGCTGTGAGCCTATTCAATTTGGCCAGGCCCATGTGCACTTCCTTAGAAATGCATAGTGGATCCTGATCTCAGAGTGGTGATCTGACGTTGTGTGTGTCCCCAAAACTTATGCCATAGCCATAAAGCTATTTAAAGTTCACTGAGAGGAGATGACAAGCAGCACGGATGACTGTTATTCATAGCCAGAAATACACGCGGGTAGCTTTGCACATTGTGTATCAGCTCCACCTTTCACCCAGTAGCAGGAGACTACAGTCATCTACAGACTACAGACTACAACATCTCACTTCACTTACTTACAGTCATCTACAGACTACAGACTACAACATCTCACTTCACTTACTTACAGTCATCTACAGACTACAGACTACAACATCTCACTTCACTTACTTACAGTCATCTACAGACTACAGACTACAACATCCCACTTTACTTACTTACAGTCATCTACAGACTACAGACTACAACATCTCACTTCACTTACTTACAGTCATCTACAGACTACAGACTACAACATCCCACTTCACTTACTTACAGTCATCTACAGACTACAGACTACAACATCTCACTTCACTTACTTACAGTCATCCACAGACTACAGACTACAACATCTCACTTCACTTACTTACAGTCATCCACAGACTACAGACTACAACATCTCACTTCACTTACTTACAGTCATCTACAGACTACAGACTACAACATCTCACTTCACTTACTTACAGTCATTTACAGACTACAGACTACAACATCTCACTTCACTTACAGTCATTTACAGACTACAGACTACAACATCTCACTTCACTTACTTACAGTCATCTACAGACTACAGACTACAACATCTCACTTCACTTACTGGCAGACTACAGACAGACTACAGACTACAACATCTCACTTCACTTACTGGCTGGTCATTGAATTACCTGTTTGGAGAGGAGCTTGCCATCTTTGTATTGCACTGTCCCGTTCTCAGCAAACACGTAGTCATACTTATGGATTACTGCAAGATAAAAAGGGTCACAGAGTGTAAGAATGAAACGAACACGTAGTCATACTTATGGATTACTGCAGGAGAAAGTCACAGCATGTAAGAATGATACTTCAGACCTGATTTGACCTAAGACTTTGACCCCTTGTCAAGACCCACAAATAACCTCTCTCTGTCCCTCTTCAGGGACAGATCATTCTTGGACACTAGGATTACAGCATTGCAGATTAGTTCAAGTGTAAGGCCTGCCTGACCCAGAATCCCTGTGAAGAAGACTCTCTCCTCTTGCTGGGGTTTGCTGATAATAACGTGAGCTAGCATTTGCGTTCAATATGGCTGACAGCGGCCAGTCCTGCCTCCTGCCAGTTCTCCCACATTCCACAACTCTTTGTTGACTTGGACAGACATGTTCTGCTGCCTTTCAGGGTCACTAGGTCACTAGCCCACACTGCATTCAAGTTTTGGGAATATCACAGGTACCTCAGAAAGCAGTTGTCCTATCAGCACGTGATCTCAGTCAACATGCCTCTGGGGCCAACTGACGTAAATAGCCAAAGTACGTTACCTAAAAGGTGCAGAACTGGTGGTTGTTAACCGGTCAGCTCATAGGAATCTCATCACTGTGTCAAATGCCCCTTATTTTCCTTATATTCATCATAGTACAAACACTGAGGATGGGCTAGTCCCAAAAGGTTTTCTTTTGTGTTATTAGCACTTTGGCACTTCACTGCAATACAGGATTTTATTGAATAGGAAACTATTTAGCTCCCCTTTCTATACTTTGAAGTTCTCTTCAATTTACACACCAGGCGAAACACAGGAATTGCACAATGGCGCAAAGGTTCTTATCTGCATCAGGAAATTAGTCTTTTAATCAATGATTCCTCACATCAGGGTGCTAAAACAGTGAATGGGGTGGGGGAAGATGGGTTGAATGTAGGGATACAAAACACACCTTCATCTCCTTCTCCCAACTGTTCTGCAATCTTGGAGTAGTCTGATCCCCCCACCACACCAATCTTCACCTTTTTCTTCAGAGACTGGAAAAAATCATCCAGCTGTGGATCAATCTTCTGCATGAGGGCAACAGAAAGAGGAAGAAAACTTAAGTCCTCAAACACTGCATTACTTATTTCCTCGCACCAGGTAACATATATAACAGTTTAAAAATGACACTAATTATAGGCATGACTTGTAAAAAGCCAGGGGACACTGTTGTCCTTTCTGCCTGATTGTCAGCAATGTGTCACAAGACCATTCTGCTCACATCACATCACGGGTACAAACACCAGATTTTCCCCACCATCAGACACGCTATGTTGGCTCCGAAACAGAATGGCACAGTGTGCGGTTCAGCCCATGGTGCGCACATTCAGCACTGTGATTTAATTATATCCCGACTTATGCAACTGTTTCTGGAAGGCTAAGTTGAGCACACGATGCTGATAAGTTAGGCTATGGTGGAAATCTCGGGTAACCTTTTAGATACGTTTAGAACAGCACGGGGTTGTGAGTTTTGAGCGAGACGTCTTGGAAAGGTTTGTGCCCTTGTCTAGTCTAAGGGCATCCCGGTAATCATTCAACTTTTTGGGACATGTAAAAACTGAGATCGGCTTCAACATCATTCCTGTGTATCTATTGGGTCAGGGGTCAGTTTGCGCAACCTTCTGAAGCGAGATGGGTTGAATAATGCAACAAGGAGCATTGACTACATAGCCTACTTTACGTAAATTTACTGCAAAAGACTATGCCCCTGAATCTGCCTCTTCAGGCTTTCTGGAGTTCTGAGGAACATAGGCAGCATTGCATGAGTACGCCTATGATGGGCAACCCGTTACAACACGTCATAGGCTACTTTCAGCGTGAATAAGAAGACAAAAGCACTCCCTGCTGATAGGTTTCGCTCAGACATGCTGACATTTCAGCTTGAGGACATCACACAAGTATTTGCCATTTCAAAAGCTTTTGTAGACCGCAGCCCTTCGAAGCCATGAAAACACCACGTTCTCGGTAATATTTGTAGCACTACAGCACAGACAGCTATGCGGTAATATGCGTTTAAAAAAATGTAAAATAACCAGTGTACGTCAACCATACGATTAAAACGGTCAGTTGGGCAAATGAATCCGCCGAAATAAATAAATAAACAAATAATAAATAAATAAATAAATAAACGTGCCAGACGAGGAAATAAATAAATAAAATGGCACATTAAGTAACAGTGCAAATGTCAGCGGGCATGGCATGGATATGCGTTTTTTTTTACCATGGTGCGTGTGCTGTATAATCTATAGTTTGTTTTCGGCGTATGTTGTTACAAGGCTTGTCAGTGTAAGAAAGCTATCAAGTAGCCAGAGCATCATATCCTTGAAATAGTAACCATGGTATTACGTAAGATAGAAACATGCAATCCCAGCAAAGACTGCAACATTTAACATAGCCGGAAACTCAGAATATCCAGACACTTGCAAAATACGCACAGAGTGAAGTCCAAGTAGTTAAAATGCATTTATTCACTAAAATGCAGGAAAATCAAGACTGACCTCCCTTGGCGGTGTCAATGTGCCATCCACATCAAATAAACACAAGATGTTCCTGTTCGGCGAAAAGCAACGCATTTCGTCCATTTCCCAAATTCCAGTAATAGATTAGTTTACCCGGTTAACTTCTTGAGAAAGTAAAATCAACGCCGAATCAACGACCAAACAAAACAGTTAAAATGTGTCTGCTAACACAACCTGTTATTCTCGAATACAAAGTCTCTGCGCAAGAAAACAACGGCAATATTACCGCATCAATTAATTCTTATTTTCTTGCGTTGAGTCCTGTGGCGATGAAATTTAAAATCCAGTACCGGTTCTGTAACTGCTGATCCGTGTTCATTCACATTCTTTTGAGCAAATGTGTCAATGCACTCAGTACGTCTTGCAGTGTCGTCACAAGATGAGGGGCAACGCCATCCAATTAACAACTGTGTACGTGATCACATGACCAATTGGGCTGTGTAAGATTTCGATTTCAACAGGCCCGAGGTCTCTTAAGTCACAACTCCCCAAGAGCATGAAAGACACTAGCTTTCTGAGAGACTGCGCGGGGGTAGCCTACTGAAAATAGCCTACTGAAATGTTGGATAGATAGGTCTGCGTCACATGGTTTGGCTTGTTTACTAGGCTAGGTAAATAAACAATGAATACTAACACAATTTGTCACAGCAGGAAATATATTTGCCTATTCTATTCTCTTCTGTTCTATTCTATTTATTCTATTACATTAGAAAACTCAGTCCACATACTGGATACACAACTCGTAGCCTATAGCCTACAATTAGCCTGAATATAGAAATATATAAGGCAACTTACAGTTATATTCAGACACACAATTGTACAAATGCCTATCTGATCTATGTAAAGTTTAATGACAAATCCATAAAGATGATTTGATAGTCTGTTTACAAAGACTAGAGTATTACATGCAGAGACTATGTGATATAATGTTGGTTCTACATTACCATTTAATGTTAGGCCTATATAAAAATGAAATAGCTGGGCAAGAGTTGTGCACTATACTACATCCACATGAGCTCAAAAGCCCATGAAAGCATGTCTTAATCAAACACAAAGAATAAAACCTAAGAGAACAGTGAAGAGGAATTCTCAGATTGAAATTTTTTTGAAGTGCTTAAAGCTGCTCTGTATGGTTGTAGTCAGAGGGTGGCGCCACAGATTTTCCCCACACTGGTCTTACTAAGCGCACTGAGTTTTATAGCATACATATTACAGAAGAGCACGTCTAACATGCTTGAAGGATAAACAAGTTCACATTTAGTAAGAATTGCAAATCAGCCACTGAACTCAGTATGTTGTTGGGGTAACATTCTGTGAGAGTGTGCACCTCCATATTTATTTACCTTTGTGCTATCAGGATAAGGACTCAATGAATACATGCATGACATTTACATGACGGCTAAAAGCAACACGCGCCATGTTTTTTACACTCCCGTGTAATTTTATGCGCTGGAAGGGACTGTTTGTGTAAATCCTCACTGGACATTTAAAAGGACCTTACTGAAAAGTGTTCCGGGTAGAAGTTATTTTCATAGATCGTAGGCCTGTACACATTACCTGTTAGTGATTTATACGCAGCCACCTACTGACATACTTCCCTAAAATTCCTTGCACTTTGTCAAATGCTCCAACACCCTAGACCTGTAAACATTCAAATGAAGTGTAAAAAGCTGGCAATGCAAATAGTAACAGCACAGTGGCCGATTCATTAAACTGACCTTAGTAATACATCTTTTAGCCTGTAATAATTCTCACTGTTCTATACCTATTAATTGAGAGGTCAACACTGTGTAAATGTTTGGGGTTAAATCTGTTGTAAATTGGTTATTGACTGTTGACTGCGCATGGGCGAACTCTGCTCAGAATCCATCACTAACAGTATTAACACAACTGTGAAGTTTGCTGACGATAGAGGAAATAGAATCACACAATGATTTATGAATTAATGAACTGTGGCCTACAGGGAGGAGGTGGAGCACCCTGCATACTATTGCACTGACTCTGAATCCCTAAGTACTTGAATCCCTGCTGCCAGGGACTATGCTGGACCCCATGCAATGTGCCTCTACTGTGCAATTACTTGGACTCTGTGCTATCTGACTCTGTCACGCACTCCACTTTTACTGCTAGCATATCCTGCACCTTATTTATTTATCCATGGCTTGAGTGTAAATGAACATATTGTTTTATAGTTTTACTTGCATGTATTGCTGTAAATTGAACCTATATTTTCAATTCTACCTAGCCATTTTTTTCATTTATATCATTCTATTCTTATATACTGTGTCTTCTATGCATCTGTTGTTGGCTGCTCCAAACGACATCTCACTATATTTTGTATAGTGACAATAAAGACTTCTCCTTGTACTATAAGGGCTATAAGGGTTAACTGTTGGCTGGTTACAGAGTTAGTGGATGAAAGTCTTTGCACTATACATTGTGACATACATGTGTGGCCTTGGCACTGTCATTTGGTAATTTATAAAAGAAAAAAGTAAATTCAAAACATATTCAAGAAAGAGTACTGACTTAGTTACACATTTACGGTTTTTAAAATAAGTCAAATTTATCACTTTCCACAAAAGATTAGCTAGTGCTATCAGCTATTTCCTCTTAGATGAACGATTTTCTTAATATAATGTTTCCTGTATTAAGAACACACAGAACCAGCTAGACTAATGACTCATTAACCTAAATATAAGCCAGGGTCCAAATTTCATTTCACCTTCATCAGTATCTTGTCTATATCTCGACACTGCCGTGGTATGTTTGTGCTTACAGTGACAAGGGAGCTATTAATAATGTGCATGCAAAAAGCGCACGGAACTGTTGCTCCTTCTTCCTCATATCATTATATTGCTCAGATAATGATTGCAGAGAACCCCAAAGCACTTGAAAAGGCATTTAGCAGGTAATTTGATAGCTAGCGAGGCATGTTTTTGTAATGATACAACTCACAGATGTCATAGGATGAACACCTTATAGCCTATTACAATGAAATCCGTGTTCATGCAGGACCAACTTTGCACCAGATGTTCCGAAATTTTGAGGTAGCTTGAGACAAAAACGAAGTTTGAACCGCATATCATTCCAATGAACCATACACAACCTCATCTTGTCTCAAACTTTTAGTTTTTGCTTTGAATGCACTAATATTTTCATTCCAGAAATGCGAATTCAAATTTTGTTTCTGATTCATTAGTATTATAACTGAGCCATGATTCATCATCTTGTAGTTAATGGTATGCTAGTGCACTTTCTGAAGCACACTTTAAATCACAAGGCCTCATCCACTAGTAATTTTATTCCCTGCTCTTTGTCAATAAGATTGGCTATATTTTTGTAGTCTAATGAGCCCAAAAACTGAAGTAACAAACAGCAGTAAAATAGCTAAAAGAAACTCAAACAAAGGAGAATGACCACAATTTGACCTATAATTACAGAAGCTTACATCATGGAACCTCTAGTCCCATATGGCAATTAAAAACCATAAACGTGCCTTGCTTGCACACCATACTGTTATGAGCTACTGTAATTGGTACTGCCTGCAACAGTGTTTAAAGAGAGCTCTGCTTTCTGCTGTCTCCCTTGACTAATGTGTCAACATGTTTATTTAGGTTTTTACAACCTTGTTCCGTGTTCTTGGCAAAAGTGCCCTTAAATATAAAGTCTACACACACACGCACACATGCACGCACGCACACACGCACGCACGCACACACACACACACACACACACACACACACACAGCGTTGGATCTTCCTGATGCTGTCAGTGTTATCTTTGGAGTGGTGTTTGAGGAACCTTCTCACTGTGTTATTGTAGATGAGCAAACTGTCAGGTGTATAGGAGGCATCTGTTTTATCACTCCTCATGACCTTTGCACACCTCTTCCATCCGGCCCCTTGACTGGGCAATGTGATCTTCTCAGGGCACTAGTGTTTGTTTAGGCTGCCTTGAATGTAAGCCATTCAGGTCCTTTAGCCATTTAGCTCCTAGGTCTAGAAGACTTCCTTACTTTCTTTTCATTCTTTACTTTTAATTAGGGAATACATGACTACATGACACATTGGGCTTACATTTGAACTACTAACTGTTGAAACAGGATTAGACAAAGGGCTGATTTTGACAAAATAAATAGACAACGTAGACGACAAGACAGGCAAAATAGATAACTGATTTGTGATACAAATGACCTAATAGTATGCTGTTTGGGGCTTTAAAATTGTATTTTGCTTGCATCAATGGGGAGATACAGCTCACCAGGCGCTGCTTAGGACCCTGGCAATGTGTGGGTGCTGCTGCCTCTCTGTTGTCATCGCAGGTTGTTCATTAACGCACAGACAGGTGGAGCATTCAGGTAGAGTGTTCAGATAGGCAACCCATCGCAGGCAGAGGAAGCACTGACCGTGGACGCCTGTGACAAAGCTAGATTTTTGTGCTCCTGTGTGATATGGTCAGACATTTTGTTCTTGTGGAATTTGGGGATGCCTGCTTTTTTTCAGTCTGTCTGGAATATTCCACATTGCCTACCTGGGAATAATAATAAAAAAAAATAGTTTGATGAGATCTTTCTTAGTTTCTAACTTTCAGGAAAATGATAGATCCCACAGTCAAATCAGGCAAGATATTTTAAATCGCCATGCTGTATTTGAGAATCTTGTTTGGACTCTGGCTTCTCTGCGTAGCGGCAGAGGGGAGTTTCTTGACGAGTTGCCTCGAAAAACAGGTTGATCTGAACGTGGTGCTTTTGGAGGATGATTTTGCCCAGTGGAGCTTGAAGTATGTGAAAAAGGCTGTGTACTCTGCAATTATTAAGAACATGGCGCTGAATCAAGCAGCAGGTATCGTTCTCATTACCACCGTTATCAGCATTAAATACACAGGGTCCTCCACACCCCTTTAAGAAGCCTGCACATAAACTAATTCATTAGTTTCCAAGTAGCTTGCTTTTTTTTTTTTACTGAAAAAAAGTATATTGTGTTAGGTCTTACCTTGCTCTGAAGTACAGTAATAGCAACAATGATAAACCAACAGTGACTGTTGTACTGTTCCTAACATACATGTATTGTTTTCAATCTGATATAGTCTAAACCAATTTCTTGTAACAAGTTAACTGTTATTTGATAAATTATCATTATAATTACTCTCATGGATGAAAGAATTATGTATTGCTGTAGCCCTCTGCCTACCTTTCCTTTTAGGTATAGAGTACCAGATACGGCCAAACTTCTGTGGCTTCTACACCACCTGGTACAAGAGGAGAGGCTGCCACAGCAGCAGCTGTGAAGGAGTGGAGATCCTGAAGTCATTGCATGTGAGAAAGC
Source organism: Coilia nasus (assembly GCA_027475355.1). Classification (NCBI taxonomy): domain Eukaryota; kingdom Metazoa; phylum Chordata; class Actinopteri; order Clupeiformes; family Engraulidae; genus Coilia; species Coilia nasus. The sequence continues at coordinate 34,669,916 of CM050216.1, forward strand.
TCTTCCCATGCTGCCTATACTTATCAGGAAGGAACATTTGAGTGAAAAAAAGGTCTAGGCAGGGGTACCACTAGAAATGTTGGGCCCTATGGAAAAACATGTTGGCCTACCCTATTAATAACCATCAAAGGTGTCATATGGAACTCCAAGTGACCTATCGTATTTCAAAAAGAGCAAGTACTAAATGGTTTCTCGCGGAATGACACCATTAATAATAATATTTGGCCTATTAGTGTTTTTCAAAGGGCCCCCTTTCGATGCTAGCCTGGTAAACCAGCCCCTTGTACTTTATTTCATTTTGTACAGAGGGTCTGGAACAGAGACCGTCAGAAAAGATTTGTTGGAGGTGTGGACTCTGCTGAAGTTTAAAACAAGTGCTTCTGCCTTTACCCAATTGCTAACGCCTGGTCGTCACATATGCAATTAGCCTACCTACACATTACAATTCAAATGTAGCACACAAGGTCAACGTCGCGGCTAACGAACACACCCTCTGTTCGTTGATTGGATCGGTCTTGCTGGGCCGACTAAATAACCCTCAAGAGATTCCGGTCCAGACTCTCTGTACAAAATGACATGAAGGATGAGGGGCGGGTTTACCAGGCTATTTCGATGCTGGGTTCTAGAATCAAACCCCCCACCAGGCTTTGGTGCCAAAACCCCTGTGAAAATGTCAGCTTTTAAGACTGGCAGTTGTGTAATTCCTGCTCATAACAGCAATACTACTGGTTCATATGCACAAACGTTTGTTTTTTGATTTGAACCAGGAGAATAAGACAGTTGGCTGCACCATGCTGGGCCCGTCCTGCACATATGCCACTTATCAGCTGGTCAGGTTAGTATGTATTCTGAACACCCATGGCTTTCGCTTTCCCTTTCTCAGAGTTATTTGCCTCCAACATGTTAACTTAAATCAGCCACTTGTTATCTCACCTCACTGCCTGCCTGCATGCCTTTGCCATTGTTGTCTTGTCTCTAAGCAGTTAATTCAACAGATTCCACAGATTCAAGGCAACACACTGCAGACAATGAAAACTCAGACTATTGGAAATGTTGAGTGCATAATTTTAAGGGGGTATTAAAAAACATTTTTTCAGTATTAATACCAATAGCAACACCAATACCAACTTTGTTAGTGACACAAATGTTCATTAAATTGTAGGACCAAAGTGTGCACAGTTCAGCACAACCAGTTGTTTACATATAAAAACACTGTGCAGTCTTTTTCTTTTTCTCCTCCTCTCTCTCTCTCTCTCTCTCTCTCTCTCAAAAATGATTTTGCTTTGTTGAATGTTCTGCAAATGTAAGTGGTTGATGGCACCCTAATACAAATATTTCTACATGTAGATATGGAGCAGGATAAGATGGCTCAGAGATACTTAAAATCATCATTAATCATAAAAACGGCTATTATGCAGAATTTACACTGGCATATATATATACAATATTTGCTATACTTTATGTGGCATGTAATTTAGTTTGGCTGAGACTGAGAAAGGGCTTGAATCTGTTACAACATGGAGCATGCAACACAAGCATTCGCTCAAGCAACTCAAGAAAAACATAGGACAGTCACAGTTGAGGCGAGGGATGATCTGTGTGTAATGATCCATGTCAGAGGTAATTCTAGACAATTTTTTTCTTTTATACTTTGTTGGGTCCCCAAGCAAAAACCCACCACTTTCAGTGAAAGCTGCAATGCCAGTGCTGTAGTTTTAAGGTCGTTAGCCCTTCTGAGTCCCTTTGGGGGCTTTAGGGCATCAAGTATGGCAGGTAGCACAACTTGGCGTAAGAACGTTGGTAAACAGCCCATCTAAAACCTAAAAAGAATATGCTACTGACTTAGCTAGAGGTCTGGCTTTTAGCTCACTTGGTACCAAGTCTGTCTCCCAAAGTGGCTGTGAGGTCGCAGGTTCGAGCTTGGAGCTGGACTGCGCAGGAAGACTTCGATTATGCCTGTGTTGCCTGTTGGCTACCAAGGCCTCTGATCTGTGTACTCTTTGCCCTCTGTGTGTACCAGTGAGCAGGTGGGCTTCACCCTAACTATACCCATCATCTCGGCGGGCAGCTTTGGCCTGTCGTGTGACAACATGGTCAACTTGACACGCCTGCTGCCCCCCGCACGCAAGGTCTCGCAGTTCTTCTTGATCTTCTGGAACTTCACCAACAACATCAAGACAACAAAGTGGAGCACGGCGTACGTGTACAAGAAGGAGAACTACGCCGAGGAGTACTCAGAAGACTGCTTCTGGTGTGGAGAATATGCACGTGCACACACACACACACACACACAGCCACTGTTTCTCTCTCTCTCTCTGTCTTTCTCTCCTTCTCTCTGAGAAACCAAACACAAAGAGTTCCTCTACTCCTCAGGTACATCAATGGCCTGGAAGCCCCAAGGGCTGAGTTTGCAAGTCACATTAAGAGAGAGATGCTGCGAAACCTGGCGGAGCTACATGAAGCGATGCAGAAACCTGACAGACACAGCAACAGTGAGAGATGATCCTTTATATATATATATCCGTTATTCCCAGTTCCTTCTTAAATATTAAATCAATAAATATTAATAGTGAATATTATTGTTACTGTTAGGTTTTATTGTTAGGTTTAATCACTTTTTTCATAGATTTTTTAGCTTTCATAGCACTTCATTTAGATATAGGACACTGCATTCTCTGAACCTGTAACATGCACAGTCCAAAACTCCCAACCCCCATCCAAAACCCCCAACCCCCCTGCAAAACCCCCAACCCCCATCCAAAACTCCCAACCCCCGTCCAAAACTCCCAACCCCCGATCTGCTCTGTGTCCCTCTACCAGTCTTTATTCTTTGTGGAACGCCAGATGATGTTGCTGCGATTCAAAACGTCTCATTTCCAATTCACCCTGACATTGTCTTCATCCTTATTGACATTTACAAGTCAGTACATATTCCTTTCTTTGTATCACACTGTTTAGATAGCAGAATGTTCATTTCTGAGGGCTCATTTTTTTTCCCCCATATTATGTCCTTGTTAGTTCCGGGTATTACAATTCCAATAACACAGGCCAGCCACACATGAAGAATGTCCTGGTGCTGTCGTTACCCAACACAAGAAATTACAGCGGGGTAGACTGGTCCAGCAACAGCAGCGCAGTCAGTCAATCTGATTTTATTCTTTTTTTTTCACTTTCATTTTCTTATTTTCTTTTCCAAGAACTTTTTAAAATACCGGTATGACTTTTCTTTTTCTCATTGCTTCTTCTTTTTTGGGTGGATGCCTACTACTCTCCTCTCCGAAAACACCAGATAAACGACTATGTGGCAGGTTACCATGATGGCGTGTTGCTATTTGGTCATGTGATTAGACAACACATAATACAGCGTTCGAACAAGACAGAATCCTCTGCAAAATCCTCTTCTTTGCTGTTCTCCAACCCATTCAGGAATGTAGGATTTGACGGTAAAAAAACATAATTTTCTGCATGACTTGGTTTACAGTTCATAGCAACATGCATCACCTCATATGCCTGTGACCATGTGTGCAAACATGACTTGGAAAAAATGTTTCACAGTTTTTATATCAAATAAAGGTACTCATATGGCAGGGTGGTTCACTTACCAGATCTTTTACATTTTGTTGATACTACCAATGCATTGAAACAGTTTATGGTAATTTTAATGAATCCGTAATTTGCATAAATATTTATATTTGCACTTGCACAGTGAAATGCCTCTGATTTAATCTGATGACCTAACAGGATTTTAGGAGCTGTTGTTGAACTCACTGAACACCTGTTTTTAAGTTTTGCATTTTTAAAATAATGAAGAGGATAGAGGCATTGTAGACACGTGCCTGTAAGGTTGTGAGTTTTGCAGTAATTCTCATGTTCTCTGTCAGGCCTGGGAGGTCGCTATGAGCTGGATGAGTATGGGGACAGGGATGTGAACTTCACACTCATCTACACCTCCACCACTGACTATACGGTTAGCCAACACTCATGCTTTCCATCATGCCATTTTTATTTGCTGTTCCATGAAGTGGCCTGACGGTTAGGGAATTGCTCTTGGGATCAGAGGGTCACGGGTTCGATTCCCGCAGCAGCAGGAAAAATGTGGGCGGAGGAGTGAACAACCAGCGCGCTGTTGCAATCTCATCCACGACTGAGGTGTCCTTGACCAAGGCATCCAACCCCAAATTGCTCCAAGGGGATTGCCACTGTGCCTAGTTCACTGCTCTGAATACGAGCACCAGCTAAATGTAATGTAATGAAGTGAAGGCCGAAAGGCCTTCAAATCAGGTTTCCAGGGAGCTAAACATGCACCCTGGCTGTAATGCAGAGAGCTAGGCTCATTGGAGTAGCAGTCAGAGCACATTCTCAACTGATTGCAGTCCACGCTCTCATTTTGTTCATCTTATGTTATCTGTGTCTTTTCTTCCATGACCCTCTCTAAAGTACCAAATTCTGTTTGAGTTTAATTCGTCCACGAATCGCACCACACCAATAGACAGCAACCCTACGTTGGGCTGGTCAAAAGCAAGACTACCGAGTGACAAACCTGCAAATGGTACAGTCTTCTTAATCATGTTTTTGAGGTTTTATGAATCTAATATGGTCAGTGCATTTCAGTAGATACATATTCATGTTTATGTTCTTTTTTGTAGGTCTTGAGCCTCAAAGCGTTATCATGATCGTTCTTGGTGTAAGTGTTGTGGTAGTAACAGCCATCGCTTTCATCTTCTACAGGTAAAAACAGTTCGTTTACTTCCCAAAATGTGCAATATAGTTGATGTTCAAAATCATCACATTACTTTTAGTAAAGAAAACAAACATTTCACTGAGGTACAGTGTGTACGCTATGGTCTTTGCTGATGTAAAGTGTGTTTATTATGGTGTTTGACGCTGTGTGTAAAGTGTGCATCATGGTATTTTGTGTGTATCGGCTGGCCCTTGACAGGCAGAACAGGAAGGAACGTCAGAAGGTGAAGAGCTGGTCACACATTCATCCTGAGCTGATCGCTCAGCTGGACAACAGGGAGCGCAGCTTGATATCTCTCAGGGTGAAGGCTTGACGCTAACTTCATCTTTCTACCGTGGTCTTGTCCCTCTGTCCTTACAGTCTACCACTTCATGCAGCTATTTTGAGGAGTTTGTTGAAGAACACACAGGGTGTCTTAACAGTAATTCCCCTTTGTTACGTGTATTGTTCTGTTTTATTCCAGATTGATGAGGAACAGAAAGATAGAGGCTGTCAAATCCGCAGGGCTCGCTATGACAAGAAGGTGCAGTATCAGCTCCATACCCTGTGATGGCAAGCTTTGACCATGACCACTGACTCAGTCCAAGACTGTGGCTATGTCCGAAACGGGAAGCTAGTAACTTGCTGCCTTGCTGCCTTCACTGTCTTCACTGTCAACAAGTCACGCACCTTAAGCAGGCATTAAGATGGCGATTAAAAGCTTTGTTTCGGATGGCCTCGCTAGACAGCAACACAGAACTCTGTTGCCATAACACCAACAGCTGACTGAAGTCATAGTTTGATAGAATATTGGATGTTGAAGGCAGCATGAAGGAAGCATAGATTAGGCAAACTTTGGGCAAAATGAAGGTACCTTTGCAGGCAACGTGTTATGCATTTATTCGATTCGGACAGCCTTGATGCCTTGCTGCCCCCAAACGCTTTCTTCAAAGGTAGCATTTTTTCCCGTTTCGGACAGAGCCTATGTTTTCATTGCCTTTATGAGAAAAGTGTCTAATTATCTTGTACGGTGCTTTGTCTTCCTTAGCCTGTCATTCTAAAAGAGCTGAAGCACTTGGATGGGAACTTCAGTGAAGCCCAACGGATAGAGCTAAATTCTGTAATGCTGTTTTATATTTTATTTCATTGTATGTCATGCAAGAGGATATACTGAAATGCTGTGTTTTTAAAGACCCATTATTGTACAATGATCCTACATACAAGTAAAGTGTATGACCTTAGTTTTTGTGATAAATGGAGGGGCTTCCATAGGTTAATATGTGTAATTTGCAATACACAAACATGTACATATACATTCCTGGACTACAGATTTATACAGTGAAAGGTGATATACAGCTTCCTTTTTTATTTAAAAAAAAAACTATAATAGTGGCACTCCTGTTATTTTATTCTGTTGTCTTTTTTTAAATGTTTGCCCCTCACCATTATTGAAAAGTCTGTCACAAGATATTGCTAAAACCAGTGTTGCAACGAGTAAAGTCATTGTGTGCGATTGCTCTTCCCTTTGTGACTAATTGTGTTAGTCTGGTTGGTGTCGTGCACTCTTCTCATCTCTTATCAGCCAGGGTGTCAGGCCGAGGGCAGATAAGTGGCCTTGTGTGTGATTTATTTCACGATAGTTAGAGGAGAAAGGTCAAACCCAAAGGCACGAGATAAAAGGAACACAGCCCACCTTTGTCTGACAACCTCTTACATACATTACAATAATATCGAGTTATTAATGGGACATTGAGGATGTCTCCGTGGCAATGCCTAATGCCTAATGTTCCATCCATCAATGCCTCATTTCTATAAATGTTTTTGTCTCTTGTTTATGTCCGCTAACTCCGGCGTATTTCTTCCTATTGCCTTTAGCTCTTGAGGATCGACTATTACAACCTGACCAAGTTCTACGGCACGGTGAAGTTTGACAACGGTGTGTTTGGAGTCTTTGAGTTCTGTGAGAAAGGCTCACTGCGGGTAAGGGAGGCAGGGTATGTTTATGATGCTTTAATGGTGCAATCGTTTTGACAGCAACTTTATTGCTTTTTTTTTGGATAAGCCAATACATTTTATCAAGGCATTTCTAAGATTGTGATCAAACGTTGTGGAAATCCTCAGTCCCGCCAGTATCCAAAGGGGCGTATGTGATCAGATGTCAGAGGCCACATAGCTGTCTTTTACTGTAATGATGCCATGCATTCTCAACCCCTTTTTAGTATGTTCTGAATGACAAAGTATCCTACCCCGAAGAGACCTTCATGGACTTGGAATTCAAAATTTCCGTTATGTACGACATAGCCAAGGTATTGGCGTGAGGAGTGAGAGAGAGGGTGTGTGTGTATGTGTGTGTGTGTGTGTGTGTGTGTGTGTGTGTGTGTGTGTGTGTGTGTGCGTAGGTGTGTGCGTATGTGCGTGTGTGTCTGTATGTAGGTGTGTGTGTGTGAAAGAGAGAGACAGACATTTAAGCATGTGGCACACTATATATTTATATGTTAGTGTACGGACATATTTTAACATACATCAGGAAATGTGAGTGCTGATTGTAGAGACACAATGTTGTGTGTATTGATCATGCGTGTGTGTCCACACACACTAGGGCATGTCCTACCTCCACTCGAGCAATATTGGCGTGCATGGCCGTCTCAAGTCCCCCAACTGCATGCTGGACAACCGTATGGTGGTGAAGATCACTGACTTTGGCTGCAATACAATCCTAAGCCCTGGCAGAGGTAAGGCACTGCAGACTGCTTGTAGTACTGATTCTCTAGCCTTGTAAACCAGCCCCTCGTACTTCATTTCGTGTTGTACAGAGGGTCTGGCCTTGTTGCTGGTGACATTCATGTCTGCAGACCAAGCAAATCCGAGCCAATCAGTGAACAGAGGAAATGTTCTTGAGCGATGATGTTAACTTTGTGTGCCACATTTGAATTGTAGTGCCAGACCTTAATGGCTGGGTAAAGGTAGAGCCACTTGTTTTAAACTTCAGCAGAGTCCACACCTCCAGGAAAAAAAATGTTTTTCAGTGCAGCAAGCCCAGACCCTCTGTACAAAATGAAGTACAAGTGGCTGGTTTACCAGGCTATTGATTCTCTATCTTACCTGCTAAACTTTCTGAAGCTTCTGAAGCTTCAGAGTCTTACTCCCTACCTTTTCCTTTCTCTCTCTCTCTCTCTCTCTCTCTCTCTCTCTCTCTCTCTCACACACACACACACACACACACACACACACACGCGCGTGCACACACACACACACTGTTAATCCCTCCATCCTGCAGACCTGTGGACTGCTCCGGAGCACCTGCGTGAGCAGGGCATCTCCCAGAAGGGCGACGTGTACAGCTTTGCCATCGTGGCCCACGAGATTCTCCTGAGGGAGAGGCCTTTCTACACTGAAGCATGCTCAGATGAGGCAGGTCAGTGTGGTTAAACATCAAACTTGGCCGCTGCTAGAGGTGAAGTAACCACAAAGGCAAGGAGATTGGTGAAATTGCCTGTAGCAATGAGCAGGGTTTAGTTTATGAAGACCAACAGTACAATATCGCCTCCTACTGGCTGTAAGTGGAACTACCCCAAATTACTTGAAAACAGCATAGCCAATTTCCACTTTTTGTCCTTTTGCTGTTTTACTTTTCATTGATTGAGGTGTAATAATCAGTTCAAAGCATGAAAATAAATATGGCCTGGAATATGAAGGAGATGTGCTTTGTTATTCCACAGATAAGCTTACAAGGGTCCAGTATCCAAACGGACCTCAGTACTTCCGACCTGACCTCAACTTTCAGACCGATAATGAGAGAGAAGTGGAGGTAAAATCATCAAAACAACAATACATATAACAACACTGCATTAAAGAAATGTTTGAATGAATAAAAGTGTGTGCGTGTGTGTGTGTGTGTGTGTGTGTGTGTGTGTGTGTGTGTGTGTGTGTGTGTGTGTTAATCCTTCTGCTTGCTGCTCCAACAGCTGTATGTTTTGATTAAAAACTGTTGGGATGAAGACCCAGAGAAGAGGCCTGACTTTAAGAAGATAGAGGGTTCCATCTCAAAGATCTTCAGGTAAGAGAAAACTTTACTGCAGAATGTTAGGAGCTGCTTCAAGCTCTAAGTTAAGTCACTTAAATCTAAATGCTGGTGGTATAATAATAATAATTGTTATTATTATTATTATTATTGTTGTTGTTGTTGTTGTTGTTGTTGTTGTTATTGCAAAGACAAATTAGCAATTATTACCAATATTTTATGACCAGTTAATTCTCTAAAGTAATATATTTACGTTTGTCATACACACGTCGCAGCAACATCCACAACCATGCCAACGAGAGCTACATGGACAATCTGATCCGGCGCCTGCAGATGTACTCTCGCAACCTTGAGCACCTCGTGGAGGAGAGGACGTCCCTGTACAAGGCCGAGAGAGACAGAGCCGACCGCCTCAACTTCATGCTCCTGCCAGGGTCAGTGACGGTGACAGTGGCACAGGACTTCTGGGAAATCTTACACGGGATTAGTTTAGCAAGGCAGTGGTGATATGTTGTGACACGAATGTGACATTAAAAGCGTTAAGCCTGAATGTTATGTGGGATAAAGATGTATTAGAAATTTAAAACTGTGGTATTCATTGTCATCAAAAACACCACAGTATTCGCTCTAATTACAGTATAATGAAAATGCTTAATATAATTAAAAACATGTACTTGACTACAATTAATTAGAGGTTAACCTCTATTTTGTAAGTAAAATGTTGAACAGCGGTGGTTCTGTATTTAATAGGTGCTAGTGGGTTTGGGGTTGTCCATCTTTAGTTTAGTTGGAAGCAAAGTATGGCAGTTAGACAGAGTAAAGCTCAACTCAGCTTGAAACCTAAAATTCCAGGTGTGTTTTCTCACTCTCCATGTTTGGGGCAGCCATAGTTAGGTCCACTTGGTTAGGGCCTTCGGACTTGTCACTAGTGTTGCCACTTGTCCTGGTTTTACCTGATTGTTACCTGATTGTTTACCTGATTGTCCAGGGTTTTCATGGTCTGTCCCGGAAAAAAAACATTGTCCCGGAACACTGACACCCGGGTCACTGCTTATAAGCGAAAAGGTTGTTTGAGTTGCTGAAATGTCCCTTTTTTTTTTTTTTGTCAGACATCGGTGGCAACCCTACTGGTTTAATCCCAGAGTAGTAATTCCTCCCTGGGGCCTGGGAAGGGTTTTGTTAATTGTTTACTGAATTAATCAAACCTGACCCATCACCCTAACCTTTTTGTTTTGAAGATGGCTTAATAATAGTGGCAGCATCTGTAGATAGTCTGTAGTAGTCTGGTAAATATTCATGTATTGACATTCATGTATTCAGACCAAGCGAATCCGAGCCAATCAGTGAACAGAGGGTGTGTTCGTGAGTGATGACGTTGACTTTGTGTGCTACATTTGAACTGTAGTGTGTAGACAGGCCAACTGCATACGTGCTGACCAGGCGTTAGTGATTGAGTAAAGGCAGAGCCATTTGTTTTAAACTTAGGCAGAGTCCACAACTCCAGGAAGAAATAGTTTCTCAATGCAGCAAGGCCATAGCCTGGTAAACCTGCCCCTCGTACTTCATTTCATTTTGTACAGAGGGTCTGGACCGGAATCTCTTGAGGGTCATTTAGCCAGTCCCAGCTGTACATTTCTGTACAAAATGAAATGAAGTACGAGGGGCTGGTTTACCAGGCTAGCAAGGCCAGACCCTGTGTACAAAATGAAATGAAGTACGAGGGCCTGTAGGACCATCTATAAGACTATCCAAATGAAGTGTGACACAAAAAGTGTATGTGCTCGTATACTATACTTACATATTTGTGTCCTGTGGCCAGGCCAGTGGTGCGCGCCCTGAAGGAGTCGGGGCATGTGGAGCCGGAGCTGTTTAACGAGGTTACCATCTACTTCAGCGACATCGTGGGCTTCACCACCCTCTGCCACTACAGCACGCCCATGGAGGTGGTGGACATGCTCAACGTCATCTACAAGAACTTTGACAGCATCCTAGATGATCATGACGTCTACAAGGTAGTCCACGAAAGAGAGGGGATTTTTTTTGGAACTAACCATTTAAAAACAATTCATTTGCTAGGGGGCCCATGGCAGAAGTTTTCTTTACATAGTCATTACACATGTATAAATACATAATTAATAATAATAATAATAATAATAATAATAATAATAATAATAATAATAATAATAATAATAATAATAATAATAATAATAATAATAATAATAACAATAACAATAACAATAACAATAACAATAATAACAAAAACAATAACAATAACAATAGCAATAAGAAATAATAATAATTTATTGGCTATATGTTGTTTTTTATTGGTTATATGGCTATACATTCAGTTATCCTCTTGTTCGCCCTTATGCCCTCTTGTTGCCGATAGGTTTTATAATGTCTTATGCCTACTCACCATAACCAGCTGTATTTTCGGTTTACTTCTTATGTATTTCCTTTTTTACCACTCAGCATAAGTTCATAGTTCGCACTGAGCTAGTTCCCTCAACCAGATTTTGGCTCCATGGCAGGTGGAGACAATTGGAGATGCGTACATGGTGGCGTCAGGGCTGCCGAAGCGAAACGGGAATCGCCACGCGGTGGACATAGCCCACATGGCCCTGGACATCCTGGCCTTCATGGGCACCTTCAGGCTGGGCCACCTGCCTGGCCTGCCGCTCTGGATACGCATCGGGATTCACTCAGGTGCCTCCGACCCCTGTGTTCTGCTGACCTGAGCTGCTTCATCAAGATGAGCTACCCATACCCGAGTTTGATAGAACACTACTATCTAACTAACCCTAGTACTAGCCCTAACCTTAGTACTAGCCCTAGCCCTAACCCTAACCCTCCCTGACTGTGCTTGTGTGGTAGCTCAACTCAACAAGTAGCCTAGTTTGACATTGGCCCACCTTACTCTCTGTTTGACATTGTCTCCAAAGGCCTGTTGATGACGTAAATTACCCATACCAGCTATCTTTAGGGTGTTTGTGTAGGACCCAGACCTTGAGGTTAGGCTGATTCACGGGGGAAAATACACAGAATCATTCTTTAATAGAATGGTCGCACTCCTACACAATACCCAGAATTCTACAATACTCTAAGCCAGTGCGCCTCGGATTCTGTGGCCTAAATGAGTAATGTTTGAGTAGGAAGTTATAAGAGGAAGCAAATTCTTTTATTTTCATTTCCTGATTTCTTTGGTACAATGTACTTATTTGGTTTCTATCCTTGTATGCCAGTGATAACTCATTAATATAAACACTGTAAGATTATTTCCAGACCTTGATGTTTGATGTTTTATGTCTTTGTTGTGTCTGAGCACAGGCCCTTGCGCTGCAGGGGTTGTTGGGAATAAAATGCCGCGATACTGCCTGTTTGGGGACACGGTCAACACCGCCTCGCGCATGGAGTCTACAGGACTACGTAAGACTATTTAGTCCCATATGACTTATGTTTATGGTTATTGTTACTTCGATGCTTTTATCCAAACCAATATCTGAAAACAATGCACATACAAAAAAAACATCACATTAACAAAAATCCCTGACTAAATTAGATAATAAACTGCACTTCAGTAAGTACGTAGTTTTCCACATCAGTTAATGCAAGCTGTGCTCTGATGTTGTTCATGTGGTGTTTGGGCTGTTTATTAAAATGCCTACAAACTACGTATACTGATGTCTGCCATACACCTGTCTTTAATCCAGCCCTCAGAATCCATGTCAGCCAGTCCACTATCAACATCCTGCAGAGGACGGACTGCAAGTTTGAGTATGAAGAGCGAGGGGAGACCTACCTCAAGGTGAGATGTTATACTGACAAAGGACCATGAGAAGCACCAGTGTTCTCACATGATGTGGCCAGCCCACACCTATGTGTGGTAAACTTACTGTTGGACAAATGAAGTTCCTGTTTATACCGAATGAGGAAGTTACAGTCTTTTAAGGTCATGGAATGTAATGATTGGCAGGTTAGGACATGCACCATGTGGTATGCATTCTTCTCTCAAATTGTACAATGAGTACCTTAAGATGCTTTTGATCACGTGTTAATTCTGTTTTATTCTGTTTTATTCTGTTTTATTTGTTAACTTTTATTTTACCAGTTTGAAATAGTTGCAATTGTATTTCTGTAATTTATGTTAAAGCTTTGTCTGTGTTTGTGGGCATGAGCACTGCAATTTCCATGTCAATAGATGAAATAAACGTGTCATGACTTCTGTCTACCTTGTAGGGGAAAGGCAAAGAGATGACTTACTGGCTGACAGGAGTGACGGGGCAAAAGTACGACCTCCCAAAGCCCCCTACAGAGTAAGAACAGCTCTCACGACCCGGGATCTTACTCATACTGTAACTGAGTCAGTGCTGCTGGTTCACTTGTTCGTGTTTGTGGCACCTAATTTTACACTTTCCTGGGCTACTCTCTGGGGACACTGCTTGTACTCGTGGTGTGCAATCAGTTTACTGTGGCAGCCTCCTCCACCCTCCTCTGAGCAGAACAGAAACTTGACTCAGAGAAGCTTCATATGAAAGTGGAGGGGTAGTGGTAGTGTGTGTGTGTGTGTGTGGGGGGGGTCTTCGTGGTGAGGGCGGGAGGGGGTGGGTTGGGGTGATGGGGGGTCGATGTCGGTACGTTCACTAATACTACTTGGTGCTTTCAGGGTGAATGATAAGACCTTGTTTTATATTTTAAAAGGAGTCCTATGACTTAATTGTGCATGATTCTACATGTGAGGGGAACTCTATCTCTTCCCAAAACCCCTCCCTTCCCCTCCCAGAGGTGATTTGGTCATGAAGGTTGAGGGGTGGGGGGGTCTACGTCAGGGTTCATGCTTCACTGCTCAGGGGGGCCTCCCCTTGCTGCCCTGAGCTGCTTGTAATCAGAGGTGATTCTACAATCTGTTGGAGCCCCAAGCAAAAAATACGCAACCTCCGTTGGGAACTGTAGAAAGTAGAAGTCATTATTGTCACTATACAAAGTAAAGTGAGATGTTGTTTGGAGCAGCCAACAGGTGCACAAGAAGACTAAAAGAAGAATAAAAATTGAAATAGATAGAAATAACTAGGTAGAATTAAAATATAGGTTCAATTTACAGCAATATATACAAGTACGACTATAAAACAATATGAAAAACGATATGTACATTTTACACTATCAAGCTATGGATAAATAAATATGCCAACAGCAAAAGTGGAGGGCGTGACAGAGTCAAACTGTATTGGCACTACTGTAGTTTAGGGTGTGTCAGCCCCTTAGCAGTTGCCTGTGTTGCCTGTTTGCTAGCTACACCTCTGCATGTAACTCAGCCTCTCCTCCCCTTCCCCGTGCCTGCTGTCTCTCAGGGAGAACTTCCAGCAGCTGCAGCAGGACCTGGCCAAGATGATCCTGAGCGGCCTGGAGAAGAGCACGGTGGCCAGGCGGGGGAAGACCCTCTCCACCAGGCAGAGGAGACGGGAGGGTCGCGGCAGCCAGGGCAGCCAGGGCCTGCCCGAATACTTCCACCTCGCTGACCCCAGCACATACCTGTAGGCCGCTCACACACAGCTCTTACACACCTGTAGGCAGAGGTGGACAAACTGGCTTTGGAGGGTAAAAACACTTGCCAGGTGCTCTTTCCTTTGCCCTTAACAAGGGGGATTTTACTAAACAGCTCATCTACCTGTCTGAAGAGTTAGGATAATTAGGATCAGCTCGTTCTGCAAATGGGCTGGAAGAGATATGTGGCAGGACGTTGTACTTTCTGAACCTGGGATGTCCGGCTCTGCCTGTAGGCCCTGAAAGCTACTGTCAGGGGTGCCGCTAAGAGGGAGTAGGTTAGGATGATTCAGGGGGCACAGGGCTCCACAGGGCCCTCAGAGCACTATGATATGGTTGGGGGCCAAAAATTGTTTTCTTACAGGGGGCCCACAATTTCTAGCGCTGGCATCCCTGGCTACTGTAGCTCCTCAAATCCCAACTCCTGACTTCCTATACAATTGTTGCTGATATCTTCAGATCCATCTGCAGCACCAGCCCAAAATACTAGCAGATCCATCTGCAGCACCAGCCCAAAATACTAGCAGATCCATCTGCAGCACCAGCCCAAAATAGAGGTTTTTTATCCATCTGCAGCACCAGCCCAAAATTGAGTTTTTTTTTGCTGAAAGTGTTGGTTTGTGGGTCATGGTTTTCAGGGCTTTTAAAAAAAAAGTTTGTTATGTTTTATTGTTGTCTGTCGTACTGTCCTCATTTTGAACTGTGGTTGTAGCTTTCTCCGTGTTTGACAATGTCATACTGTATATCTTGTGGTTTGCTTTAGTTATTTTTAATGATGCTGGTTAAAGTCACAAAAACTGTAGCACTTTAAAATAGTGGTCTTTTGATAAAACTGAGTTGACAAGGAATGTAATTATTCATTTACAGTTATGCTGTGTAGCAGATATGCAGATCTCTATGTGTAAGGTTGTAGCAACACCTGATCCTTTTCCTAAGCTCTAGAAACTACTCTCTTGTGTGATGTGTTGTGTTACTATTTTGTTATTTCAGTGTATTCCATTATCAAGGTGTTCAATTCCATCATGCTTCAGAAATATAATTCTTGTAAAACAGTCTACTAATATTATTTGTTGCAGTTGAGTTGTTTACATTGATTAAAATGCTTGTGTTCATGCTATAATTCATATCTAACATCATTGTCAGTATATGGATTGTTTAAGTTTTGTGTAATTATATGTTTGATATTCCCTTTATAAATCATATTAATAAACAAATATCTACACCATATTAAACAAAAGTATTTATTAATCCATGGTTGCTGATGTACATAAACATACAAATACATTTGTGTGTATATTTAAACAGATATTTCAGGCAGGGTAAGCATAACAATTGCCATCGGAAAGTTAACTGAACTCAGTAATATGACACATAATCTCAGTAATGTTTATATGAAGGAGAAACCTCAGCCTTGCTGTAAGGCTTCAGTTTGCGCTAAACTGACTCACATGCCTCTGCTCAGTACTGGAAGCCGTCACACAGCACACGCCACACGCCACACAGACGAGACGTGAGCAACCAGAGGGTTAGATCAGATGTACAACCTCATGGACATAAGTGCAACCCTGCCTACCTTAAGGTTTAGATCCATTTTGACATATAATGCCCATTCTGGGTGAGTTTGGGTTTCCCCCTGTTTCACGTGACCTTCTAAAGCTCTTTAATTTAAAGTACTGCCACTTCACCAAACAGAAGTCAAGCCTGTTCTCTGAACGCTAAAGAAGTGCGCTAGCTAAGCATGATGATAAGCAAGATGAAAGGCTGTGGATCAGCTACAATGAACTCCTGCCCACACCACCACACACCCACCCACTCACACATCTATGTACTGAATGCCTTCTCATAAGTTGCCATCCGTCCTGTGCCACCACCCCAACACACACACACACACACACACACACACACACACACACACACACACACACACACACACACACACACACACACACACACACACACACACACACGCACACACACACACACACACACACAGCCATGCTTAGTTCTGAACCTTCTTCCCCATAAACCCACTGACCTACCTACCCACC
>CM050216.1:34688742-34763742 GCA_027475355.1 Coilia nasus
CATGTCTATGTCCCTTAATGACAACATACATCAGGGCACATCACCTTTAGCTGGCATCTCCTGGTGTTTGCTGTCACAGAAGAGTTTAGAGCATGGCATTGGCAGGACTTACCCGTGACAGAAGAGTTTAGAGCACGGTATTGGCAGGACTTACCCGTGACAGAAGAGTTTAGAGCACGGTATTGGCAGGACTTACCCGTGACAGAAGAGTTTAGAGCACGGTATTGGCAGGACTTACCCGTGACAGAAGAGTTTAGAGCACGGTATTGGCAGGACTTACCCGTGACAGGCTTTGGTGGTAGCAGCTTGTGTGGATGCACACACGTAAGGATGAGGGAATCCCACTTGGTGCCAGTTGGACACAGTTTCTGAGACATGGCGCTCTCTGTAGCACCCAACAACTCTAAGTGCAGAGACTCTCTGTGATCTGTACTTTGTTAGCTGTGCCTGGTGAACTAACCTGAGTACCCTTAAATATGAGAAGGAAAGATTGAGTGGTAGAATAAGAAGGACAGAAAAGGAGAGGAGGGGGAAGGTGTGATGGAGGTTTGGGGTGCAGGCCTGTTTCACTTCTGTTTCTTTGCTATGAGAGGAAGGAGTGAATCATCTATGGTGGTCCCCTGAGAGATGTATAGAAATTGATCCTTCAAATGCTTGATGCAGCTATCAGTCTTTGTTTAGTGGCTAAAGGGCTGAAACACCTGTGCATCCTGAGCTGCACTACTGATGAGGTGTCCTGACATTTTCACAGACCAACTGGACCACACAAATTAGAAAACAAACCCAACCATAGGATGATCACCTAGACGCATTATAATAGCATGAAAACTAGCATGAAAAACTACAAAAGCACTCAGAGATGCACGCAGACCTCCGCCAGGGCGGCTTAGGTCACCACCAAAATCTAATCACTTTTAAGTTAGCCCATTTTTGACCTACTCTGGAAATGTCATCAAAATCCATCCATAACTTTTTTAGTTATGTTGCTAACCAACCAACCAACCAACCAACAAATGCTGATGAGTGAAAAGGTAAGAGAAAAAAGGTAGGAGTAAAAGACAGGTAAGACTTAAAAATGCTAAGCCTCCTCAGCAGGTCAGAATAAGCTTTGTCAGGGAGGCTTTAATCTCTTCTCCCAAAAATACTCTTCCTAAGTGCACAAGTAAGTGTTTTCTCTAAACTTCAGTAAAGATACAGTAAGGATCTGAATAACAACCATTTCAAACTCCAACCTAATGCTTAACATACCACCTCCCCCTAGGTGCTTAATGTAAATTGACTAGGCCTCTAAATGAAGACAGGTCTGCTAAATTCTTGTTTTGTTCTGTGTAAAAACTAATGTTGTCGAACCCTACACAAGAGAGTTGTAAGTGGCCTACCCCACACCCAAAACTTCAATTGATGGCTGTCACATTTTTGTTACTGAATCCATGGCCAGTGTCTGTTGAATGTGTGTACCTATTATGTTATTTATGCCTGTACCTAATTCATTTTATGTTTCTATTCATTTATCACTGAGTAAGGTTGCAAATTCCATGTTCAACAAAAACTTTGTCAGATCCTCTATCATACATTATGTATCTTGATATTTCGAATTATAATTAAATTATAATGTATATAAATATGTATATGTATAATAATTTAATTATACATTTTAATTACTGTACAGTGTCATTGGGGACAGTGAAAGGCGCTTCAAATAAAATGTACTTTTATTTTTATTATCATTATTATAGAATTGGCATCTAACAGAAGTGTTTATCCGCATGCATGGCAGCTTGTGTTGCTGTGCTGCTTGTCACAGTCGATGTGTGTAGGTGGTAGCTGTGCTCAACAGTTGGCTGATTTTCTCTAGGCAATTTGCAAGCTATGACATAGACACTGACTCATTCATTTCACAGGAGAGACTCTTATTCCAACCACAACAAACGTAAGTATCAAGGTGTCAGATTACATCTGATTAAGCCTGATTAGTTGGTATAGTTAACACAGTAATAACACACTTATTCATTTTAGCATGCCAGGAAGGCAAACACAGTTAAAGTATATACTAACTTAAATGCCTCATTTGCAACTTATGGGTTGTGTATCAAGATGCACATAAAAGTACTGCACACACTGAGCAACACCTTTACACCTTAATGTTCATGCAACGATCTAATCAGTCAAACTGCCAGTCAGTCAGTGTGGCAGCATTGCTGTTATCCTCTGTGTTTTGTACCTTCTAAAAGTAAATAAATTACTTTTAGGTGGATTTGGAGACTCAGTCAGACTAGTGGTTGAAAATCAGGAACAAGGTTTATTCTTAACAATAAGGACAGACAGACACAGACGACACCACATGACAGGACCATGACAAAAGACTAACTAAGGCATATTTTCTGAAACCTTAAATGTCTTAGTGCTGAAAATATGTGTAACCAGTGCAGCCCACCTTACATGAATATGCAATAGTCTTTTGTTACAATTTCAGTGTAGTCTCTTCCTAATCAGATCACAGAAGGTGCCAACCTTGTCTATATGTTAATTCACAGACGTCCTAAACCCCTGATGTGACCAAATGGCTGGGGCAAAGACATACAATGCAAGATAACAGCTCTTCACACCTCATATCTCGCACAGGCACTCATATCGGCAGACAGGATCTCGCTTATAAAGCAGTGACTGATTTTTGAAGAATTCTTTCGAAACAAAAACATAATCAAGGAATGTAAAATAATAATAAAGAGATTATTGTTATTACTCAAATACCATCACTTCCTACAGCGATTAGTGCAGTTTTAACCCTTAGATGCATAAGTGGGGTCAAAAATGACCACAGTGGTCGTTTTTTCGCAATATCTTTGTCATTTTAATGTTTTATCATTTAATCCTCCATGTATTCCTCAAATAGGTTGTCTTTCACATGAGACCATTTGGATTTGTATGTAATTTTTATTATCTTTGAGTTGTTTCATTTTTTGTATCAGTACCACACTTTTCCATACACGGGGTCAAAAATGACCCCAAGCATTTTCTATGGAATTTCAATGGGGAACCCCAGGAACCTTTGATTTTTGTCAACTGCGACTGTCAGTTATACATTTATTATTCAACATCCATGAATCTTGTGTGATAGTGTTGTTTTATAATTATCTAACTACTACTTTGTTACACTAGCTAACTAAGCTAACTACGCTAGGTAGCCAAGCTAGCATACATCACTGTAAGCCTATTTGTTGTGTAGAGAAAGAGTAGACTCTATACAGACTAATAGAGACAGACTAGAGTAGACTCTGAGTAGACTCTAAACAGACTTATACAGACTATATTTGTAACATCCTGTAATAAAATGAAAGCATGAATAGGTTTGCAAATGTGAGTTCAAATGAAAGATCATAAGAAATTAATACATGAAATATGAAATTATTCTCTGGTGTAATGTGCTTCAGCGTGTATAAAATAATTACTGCTCATAGTAAGAAGAGAGGTAAAGTAAAAGCATGAATTGCAAGTTGTGTTCAAATGAAAGATAAAAAATTAACATGTAAAATATGAAATCATTCTTTGGTGAAATGTGCTCGAACATGTATAAAGTTAAAATGAAAGCATGAATAGGCTTGAAAATGTGAGTTCAAATGAAAAATCATAAGAAATTAATAAATAAAATATGAAACTATTGTCTGGTGTAATGTGCTTCAGCGTATATAAAATAATTACTGTTCATAGTGAGAAGAGAGGTAAAATGAAAGCATGAATTGCAAGTTGTGTTCAAAATGAAAGATAAAAAATTAACATGTAAAATATGAAATAATTCTTTGGTGAAATGTGCTTGAGCATGTATAAAACAGCTGTTCACAAGAAGGCATGCCTGACAATGGCATGGCTGTTCACAATGAGAAGACTTCAAATGAAAGCATGAATAGGCTTGCAAGTTTGTGCTCAAATGAAAGATAAGAAATTAATACGTAAAATATGAAATCATTCTCTGATGTAATGTCATTTAGCCTGTATAATACTATGGCTGTTCACAGTAAGAAGTGTAAGTAAGAATACAGTATTACACTATAAACTAGTGATGTTATGTCATTGCTGTCTCTCATCACAGGAGAATATGTTATCATCTTAATGCTCCTATAAAGAGAAGCACATACACACTCACTTACACTACTCATTTGTACACGCGCACACATACAAACACACAAACATGGGCAAATTCACACATAAATACACACAGGCACAAACACAAAGTGATGAAAGAACAACATTTTGTTGATGAAAATATAGTAAAAATCCTCAATTAAGCAAAATGAAAGCAATTTCCATTCTAAAATGCATTAATTATAGTTGGGGTCATTTTTGATCCCACTCATGGAAGAGTGTAGGTATTGATGGGTCATGCATCAATGGTTAAGGGTTAAAGGGTTAAAAACCTTGCTGAAGGACATCAGTCTATGCATGGAATTATCTCATGTATATTCCTCCCAGCACAGAGAGGCTATGTGGACTCAGACAACCACACTGTACAATATACTGAGAGACAAAAGCATTTCAGGGTACATAGCTTATAGATCCTAAGGCCTCATTTCCACCGACTTGAGTGTTTACAGCACGTAACTGTGTACAATATGTGTGTATGTGTGACAGAATACGTTCAGATCATGCGTGTGGTGGAAATGGTCTAATCTGTTAACGTGCATTCTAAATGAATACGGACAGAAAACGGGCACTTGCTGTCTACATGCTGTATACGGAGAGTGTTTGGTGGAAACAGGGCCTTTAGATGTGTGGGCTGTCATGGGTCTAGGGTGGTAATGCTGGCGTAATGGTGTGGGTAATGTTCTCTCAGCACACCCTGGACCCACTGATACACAGTACATAAATGCACAGTCTGTGTGTGCGCATTGTTGCATCTCCATCCCTTCAAAGCCTATCATTACCCAAAGGCATGGCCAGATTCCTCCAATGGGCACCTCCAGCATGGTAACTCACCATGTCATGTTCCAGAACAAGTTATCTTATTGGCTGCATAAACACAATGATGTTAGTGTTGTTCAGGGACCACCATGAGATATGACAAAATGGCCTGTTAGCAACATGAATGCATGGTAGATTAATCTGCTGGGAGTGCATGAGGAAATAAGGTCAACAGACAATGTATTGAGGCCATTTTGAAAGTGAAAGGAGTGAAAGGTCTTATTCTGTATCAGAATATTATTGATTACACTTCCAAAGACTACAGAGATATGTTCATGTAATTCATTCATTTTTATTCAGCACTGATGAAACACAGAAAGTGCAAATCGTCAAGTGATAGCCTGGCATAGAAAATCATTCCCTTGGCAATCAAGATTTAGGACTACTTAACATAGTCCTGGGTCAGCAGTCACTGGAAATCAGTTAGTCCTGGATAAAACACACACACACACACACCCACACACACACACCACACACACACACACACACACACACACACACACACACACACACACACACACACACACACACACACACACACACACACACACACACACACACACACACACACACACACAAAATCGAGCTTAAAAAAACGAAAAAAACAAAAAAAAACATAATGAAGTATTTTCCTGAACATTGCTCTCTATGGCTTTTGATTAATGATTTGTCTCCTCCTACACCCCCCCGCCCCTCCCCACCCCACAGACTGGGACACCCGAGGGGACTAATCAAGGCGTGAAGAGCACAGGGCGCATGGTGACGAAGCTGAAGTTGTAGACGCGGGGCAGGCCCTGGTGCGCCGTGCTGTTGAAAAGGTCCCAAGAGAAAGGCGGGAGGCCGCCCTGCGTGGTGGGGCCATTCAACGCCTCCGCTATGAACTTGCGTGCCCTGCCAAAGTCAGTCACCTGAAAGAGATAAACAGGAAAGGGTGAGGAAGGGGTGGGGAGGGGGGGTGGTAGTGGTGGTGACTGCAGCAGCAACTCCCCATCAGGGCTTTCAACCAGATTTTTTTTTGCCAATTGGTTCATTCTAAACAGAAACAGTATTTTAAGGTTTCTGATTTTGAGTTCCACCCTAAAATTGACGTCCCCAGACCAGTTAGAACGCAAAAATAATGTGACTGAACTGGTTAATAATGTTCCATGTCAGCTGTCAGACATACAAAGTTATGGTAGGCTTAGCTTTAAAACCTTGAAGTTGGCGGGATAAAAAGGCAGGGTTATTGCCTATTAAAGCTGCTCTAGACCAAAGATTGGCAACAAGTCTGCAAAATTCTGAAAACCAGCAACTGCTCTCAGTCTCTCTCTCCACTCACTGAGTGAATAACAGGAAGTGGACTTTAGGGGGTGGACAGGAAGTGGACTTTAGGGGATCAATTCTAGGGTAAATATAAAACTTATTTTAAAGAACGATAAAAAAACAGTATTAACCGGTTACCATCATTTTAAATTAACGTTTCTGGTTTTGTTTCTGTTCCTAACAAAATACCAAAAGTTTCTGGTACCGGGGGGGTGGGGTGGGTAGGTGCGAAAGTGTGTGTGTGTGTGGGGGGAGGGGGGTGATGGTAGGTGTAACGTGGTAAACTAATGTGAACGGAAAGCGGGGGGGGGGGGGGGGTAGGGGGTGATGGTAGGTGTAACGTGGTAAACTAATGTAAGGCTGCTTAGAAAGCAGGGCGCAGGGCGGTCTTGCCTTGGTGTCGTAGCACCCTCCCGGTGAGGGCCTCTTCTCTTGCAAGTCGTTGCGGCAGCAGATTGTCTTGCAGGGATTGCCCATGGAGTAGGGGTCATTTTTGTAGTCTGGAGAGAAAAAAACAAACAAAACATTTAAAGAGCATTCATCTATGACCTTCTAGGTCTGCTGACAGGTGACTCTCAATATGTAGCACGATTACCCTTGGTGTAAAGATTTTAGTAGTCTAAAAAAAAAAAAAAAAAAAAATAATAATAATAATAAAAAAAAAAGACCAGATGTTCTCATCACAAAACCCTTGAAGAGTGCCTATATATGACCTTCCAAATCTGCTGACTCTGTATGTGGCACCATCACCTTTGAAGTAAAGTTAATTTATGTACTCAAAAATAAATAAGTACATAAGAACACACAAACACACAGACACACAAAACCTTTTGATATGACACTCATATGTGACCTTCTAAGTCTGTGGACAGGTGACAGTCTGTTTGAAGCACGATAACTTGTGTGGCGGAGTGAAAATATCACCCAAAAAGGGAAGCTGAAAAACCAAAAGAGAACAAAAGCTGCTTAGCTTAGGGGTTATGAAACAAATACGATGGAAAAGTGAACAAAACCTGCTTAGCTTAGGGGTTATGAAACTTATCGGCCGCCTTTGTACAGTCAACCACAGCATACTGCTAACTATACTCTCAAACCTTACCTTACTGGACGCTCTTTTAAAGTGTCATGGCAGGGACAACTGTCATCAACTCACACCCTCTCCACAGGGGTGCCCCAAGGGTCGGTGCTGGGCCCCCTTCTCTTCGCCATTGCTATGCTGTTGATACACAGCTGTACCTGTCGTTCAGACCAGATGACACCATGGTCTCCGCATGCATCTCTGCCTGTCTCTCAGAACTGTCCGCATGGATGAAGCAACACCACCTCCAGCTCAATCTGTCCAAGACTGAACTCTGGGCACCGTCACTGTTGCACCGAACAAGGTTGCTAAAAACCTGGGCGTCATAATTGATGACCGGCTATCATTTTCAGACCACATTGGCTCCGTATCGTGGTCCTGCCATTATGCGCTGTACAACATTAGAAAAATCAGACCATACCTGACCCAATATGCTGCTCAGGTCCTGGTACAGGCTATGGTCATCTCTCGCCTTGACTATTGCAACGCCCTCCTGGTTGGCCTTCCTGCTTGTGCAATCAAACCATTGCAAATGGTCCAGAATGCAGCAGCACGACTGGTTTTCAATCAACCCAAAAGGGCACGTCACTACGCTCTTCATCAACCTGCATTGGCTTTTCTCTGTTGTTGCCCCTCAATGGTGGAACAACCTACCAGTCGCTACAAGAGCAGCAATATCCCTCTCGACCTTCAAAAAGCTTGTGAAAGCCCTTCTCTTCCGAGACAGCTTTCCTTCCTTCTAACAAAACTAATCTCTACTAACCATCTCTTTATATAGGTGCCTTCGATGTTCTCTACACATCTGTTAGCTTATTATGTCCTCCTTTTGCAAGTCGCTTTGGATAAAGGCGTCTGCTAAGTGTAATGTAATGCAATGTAAAATGTGAACAAAGGGCAAAGGCTTGAACTGACAAGATAGTAGCGTGGGTTAAAAATGGGGAAGCCTCAGTATAAAAGGGGATGCTTTGAAGCCATCTCGCAAACAGGCTACATAATAATCATAATCATAATAATTATGCAGACAGACTGACAGAAAGATAGACAAATGGATGGACGGACAGACAGAAACACAAAGGATTGCCAGTCAGACAGACACTTCATTGGTCCTGGAGGAAGTTAAGGACAAAGAGTGTTGGGCACCATTAAATCTCATGATGTGCTTCAGTGAGTCCAGGTCGGTCACGCTGCCCTGGTCGCGGCGGAAGATCTTGGCCCGAGGGCAGAGGTCGTAGGAGAAGTCCTCGCCGTGCTTTTCCCACATCGCCCTGTAGCCACTGCGCGCGTAGATCTCAGCGTGGAAGGGAACGTTATAGGAAGGCCAGTAACCTGTGAAAACCAGTGCCAGCCAGAAACACAAAAAACAATATGGTGGCTGCTTGCATACCGGCTTTGTTATATTTGTGCTTTTATAACCACAGGGATTTTAAAGAAACATTTTACAGAGTAATACCTGTTACTCGCCTTCTTCAGACTACCATAAACATGTCCATTAAAAAAGTAGATAAAAAATGTGGTTTCTCTCACTCTAATCTTCGAATGAGAGCAAGACACACAGACACAACAGTCATGTGGTTTGAGGTAAATTGTGCAAGAAAAGCACAATTTCATCATCAACCATTCTGAAGTGGTGGATTGTGGGGGTGTGTGTGATTTGTTTGTGTGGTTTGGCCCCTAACCTCTGCGTAAGGCTGGGGTCTGGTCTGAGTACTCCACGAGGCCGGGAATCTGCTCGACCACCGTTAGTGACCAGTCCTCAAGCTCCTTCCCCAGGGTCACCTTACTCATGTCCACAACCATGTACTGGTTATTGTAGGTTCCTATTGCAGATTGGAGAGAAAGAGACATACAGTAAGTAAGCAAGTAAATTTAAAAATGTAAAAACAGCCTACGCTAACCGAAGTGCTGTACAGAGGGTGGAAAATCATAGACAAGTAGCAGTAAAAAGAGTAGACAGGACAAACATGAATCGACAATAGGCAAAGACACCAGAAGGTTAGCCTGGTAAACCCGCCCCTCGTACTTCATTTCATTTCGTGCAGAGGGTCTGGAACAGAAACAGTCAGAAACGATTTGCTGGAGGTGTGGACTCTGCTGAAGTGCCTCTGCCTTTACCCAATCGCTAACGCCTGGTCGTCACATATGCAATTAGCCTACCTACGCACTACAATTCAAATGTAGCACACAAGGTCAACGTCACAGCTAACGAACACACCCTCTGTTCGCTGATTGGATCGTACTTTCTGCGACTTGCCAAATGCTCCTCAAGAGATTCCGGTCCAGACCCTCTGCACGAAATGAAATGAAGTACAAGGGGCGGGTTTACCAGGCTACCAGAAGGTAGGCCTGCACAGAACAATAAATAAACGGCAACAATAAAACACACACATGATTTAAAAGATAACAAACAGACAGTTAAGAGGCCAAGGCTGGGAGGTGAGGTGGGTTTTGAGCCTGGATTTGAAGGAGGAGATGGAGGGGGTGAATCTAATGTCTGGGGGCAAGCTGTTCCAGAGACGTGGAGCTGCTACCGAAAAGGCTCAGTCACCTTTATGTCTGAGGCAGGACCGCACCACTTGGAAAAGGCCTTTGTCAGCAGATCTAAGGGACCTAAGGTGCAGAATGACGATGTAGCAAATCTGAAATATAGGTAGGGGCCTGCCCATGTAATGATTTGCAGACTAACAGAAGGACTTTGAACTTGGTCCTGAAACTAATGGAAAGCCAGTGCAAGGAAGCCAGGACAGGAGTGATGCATTCCTGCCTCTTGGTATCGGTCTGCAGTCTAGCAGCTGCATTGCCTACCAGCTGCAGATGTGTTGATTGGACCTGGGGAAGACCAATACAGAATGAGTTGCCATAATCCAGCTGGGATGTGATAAAGGCATGGATGACTGTTTCTAGGTTTTCGAGGGGCAAAGAGAATTTAAGGCAGGAGATCATTCTCAGCTGGTAAAAACTGTTTTTAATAACCGAGATGATCTGCCTTTTAAAGTAGAGATCAGAATCAAAAACAACCCCTAAGTTCTTGGCATATGGCTTGCCAAAGGGGCAGAGGTGGGCTAACTATTCAGCAAAACTTTTCTGTAGATTTGCGAGAACCAAAATTGATGAGTGGGCAGAAAGAAACCAGACAAAGGGCGACAAAGTCTGTGTGTTGTGTGTGTGTGTGTGTAAGGCAGGGAGTTGAGGGGGACTGTTAATGAATGCGAACACTCTGGTGAGAACTGCTACACTGCTCCTACAGATCGAACACCACCCACACACACACACACACACACACACACACACACACACACACACACACACACACACACACACACACACACACCCACTTGGCAATCAAGGGGCTAAGAGAGTACTGCTGCCCCTCACCCGAGTTAAATTTGGAGAAGATCTCTGCCCACTCCTCCCCGGTGTGGGCCATGGCATGAGCCAGCCGCACCCTCTGCCAGGCAAACAGGGTGCTGGGCTTTATCAGCGAGAACAGAGAGGCGTTGAAAACGTTGTTGGTGGTCTGGGTCATCATCAGGCCACTGCCCAGGAGGTAGAAGTCATCCAGAGAGACCAGAAAACCTGAAGCGCGTGTGTGAGTGACAGAGAAAGACAGTGAGAGAAAGAGAGAGACCGACACAGATGCATTTTTAAGCATTACACTTGTGTACACTATATTTTAGTATTTTAGTGCACAGCCATATTTTAATGTACATCAGAAAATTCATGTGCTGACAGACAGACAGGAAGACAGACAGAGAAGTATGAATGACGGGAAACAGAGGCTTCAGCTAACACCATTACACAGAACGGTGACTGGAGCATTCAGACTAGCACTGGCAAAAGACAATGGGCAGGCAGCTGACATTGATTATTAGCACGGCCTGTCCTTTCACCAACCAGGGTAGCTGCTGAAGGACATCTTGCCCGTGGCGGCTGAGGTCTCCTGCACATTGAAGTCCCAGTGTTTGTAGATACGCATGGTGGCAGCATAAGTATACCAGCTGGAATGGGCAAACAGGAGGTTCTCAAAGCCAGGCAGCATCTGGAGAAGACAAGGCAAGAAAGGACAGTGGGATCTGAAATACCTGAACACACACACACCCACTCGGATTCGCGAAACTAATCCCTATACGATCTTTAGCCTGTGCACATGAATTCGATACGATCACAAACCATTTCCAATCGGATTCAACTCGTCCATGTGCACGCAGTGAGTAACAAACACACACTTATTCACATGCACAAGTACACACACACACACACACACACACACACAACACATATTTCACCATTAATCAATCAATATCAAGTCTGTCATTAAGGAGATAATATGCAACTTTGAGTTCTTTTTCTCAACGTCGTTTTCTCACAACTGGGACGGACACCCAGACATTACATGCATGGTATTCTGTTCACAGACAGCTGGGGCAGTCGAGAAAGTCTTCATTCGCCTGGTAATGACTCATTTCAGCATCTACCGACTTACGAAGATGATTAATTAACTCGAAAAAGTTGCATAGAGCTGCTTTAATGGAACACTAAATTAATTCCAAAGCTTAATCTGTGTGTGGAGTCATCCTTATTCAAAATGCACCACATGTCACCACTGGTACTATACTGAGCTGCCTTGGGGGCAATCGCAGATTGATAGTGCTAAGGCAAGCGGGGAAAACCTCTACACTGTCAATATTGTCATCTTGTGCAATATTAATATATTGCCTGTTCATATCTAGATATAGATACACTATGGATATATCGTTCAGCCCTACTGCTGACCTTAATTAGAGCGGAGCAATGGCCCATGGGTGGCTTTCGGTAGTTTTCCAAGGAAGGTTCTGCTCCAGGCACCAGGGCCGGGATGAGGTCCAGCAGGTCTCCTACTCCGTTTAGGAACTGCACTGCAAACAGGGACAGCGGCTGTGGAGGGAGACAGAGGACAACACAAGATGACTGGGTGGAAAACAACTTTTGAAATTGTGCTTTTACCAGCCACTCACAAAACAGGTGAAATTCACCAGCCACTCAATGGTAAATTATTACTTCTATTATTTCTGTTGGACATCTACCAGCCACTTTCATACTGGATTAGTATTTGGCTGGTGGATCGTGTAAATTTTCATCCTTGTGGAAGACAGATTCAAGAGTGATAGGAGCTGATAGGAGCTGATAGGCATTGATATCAGTGGCATGTAGCTGAGATAGTATGCTCTTCATAAGCCCATGCAGCTTAATTTGTGATAACTCCACTATGCACACTGGTATCTGTAGGGATCTTACAGCTGTCCTTTGTGAGATTTGTGAATATGTGTGTATGTAGTCCATCAGCTAATGGGTGGTTGCTGTAATATCTAAACCTTTGGGATAAATAAAGTATCCATCCATCTAATTTGCTTTTCTTATTGGTCACACAAAAAGATCCCCCTTTTATCCCAACCTTTCTATATCCATGTCACGTTGGCAGATCAGAGCCAGGTCTGTGTCAAGTTTGTATCCTTGTTTATAAGTCCCTTTAGATAAAAGTGTCTGCTAAGGGTAAAGTAATGTAATGTAATCTTATGTTATGTTAGAGGTCCCACTGGCTAACAAAAAAAAAAAAAAACAGGTCCAATGACACTCACGGTTCTCCCTTCAGTTTTAGCCCAGTGGGCCACTCCAGCTTGAAGGCCGTCTGTCTGAGCAACTAAAAAGCCCACATGGCGCCAAAATGGATTGTCCTTGTTCAGTTTCACCTGTTGCCTGGTCCAGGTGTCTTGCTTACTGGAACACACAGATGCCATACAAGTTCAGTTAACAGCTTACTAATTTTATTTATTTATTTATTAAGATAGATCATTATAGGGTTGGCGGGGGTGGACTCACTTCATGAAATCCTTTACCAATGTCAGTGTCTTTAAGTCCTTGATCAGCTGGGGGTACATATTGTTGTAATTATCATATATCTGACTGGGGAAAAGAAGGGAAGTTGACTTGATGTTTGGTTCACATTGGCAGTTTCAAGTGGAAGTGAGCGACAAATGCGACAGAAATGCTTACTCGGCTGTCAGGAAACCTTCCAAGTATCCTGCAAGAAAGTAGGTGATATCATCCGTCTGTTTAGTCGTGCCATAACCTGCTCGTAGCTCCAGAACCCCCCAGCCGGTGGTCGACAGGGAATCGTTGAAAAATCCATACGCATCGCCGTCTTTCTCCAACACTCCATCTTTCAATAGGACTGCCTTATGTGTTACATCCCAGTAAGCGGTGGCCAGCCGTAGTCCTAAATATAAAAAGCAAAAAGAACACTTCGTGTTGACAGCTGTAAAACAGACTGCAGCGTCGTTGCTGCCTAGCAGAAAACAAGCACAACGTTTTCCCAGAGTTTAACTTTTAATTGTGCCCTTCTTGATGCATGGCCACGGAAAGACGCCGTGGCCTTTAAAACGACATAGTTTGTACCAAGCAAGCAAGAGCCATACACAAAGTAAGCCTATTATATCACTCAACTTACGTTCTGATTCGACACAAGCTATGGTTACTACAACTACAAACGTTACTAATAGTTTCTCATTCAAGCTCATTTCTTCGACTCGATCAAAACAGCACCAGCTCCGCGTCGTCTGTGATGGTCAAAAGTAGAACCAACCAATATTGAGAACTTGTTTTCCAACTAGGGGAAGTGAAAGTCGTTCCAGCATGAACAGGGAATGGTGCTTATTGGTTGAAGCGATAAGGAACACATTCCAATTGGTGAACAGTGATTTGTGGAAATTCGGAGAGTTAAGACAGATTCTCTGTACAGATTTGCACGTAGCATTTGAAAATCCTATTGTTTAAGCAGTGCGGAGTTCCGTGGAATTAACACTGTCACATTTGACTGTTTTTTTTTTCAGGAGCAAAAGTTTTCACCCCAGATGGGACTCGAACCCACAATCCCTGGCTTAGGAGGCCAGTGCCTTATCCATTAGGCCACTGGGGCGGAGATATATGGTGGTGGGGGTGTGTCCTATATAAACCAATAGCAATCTGGGTAGCTAGGCCTCGTCATAATTCACTTGATTTATGACGCTGGAAGTCACACGTTGCTAATACCAGAGAATCTAGGGTGTTTGCTAATACGTTGACGTTAAAGTAAATGGACGCGTTTTGAATTCCTAGAACACCCGACATTTTAATACTTAGAACTATAAATTAATTTCGTGCAATATCTGGAAACTTGTTTCGTTTCGTTCCAGGATTCACAACACCAGTCATGTGTAGTATTAGGCTACTGTGAAGCAGTAATGTGGGGTGGTTATTGGGGAGGGAACCATAAGCATTATTAACCCGTGGCAATATCAAAGCCCCTTGGTTTACTATTATGTGAATTGCCTAAACTGAGCTAGCTAGTGCTCATGAGCTAGGCTAAAAACAAAAGCAACATTTGACAGTAGCATTACCTGTCCTGTCCCTTGGTGTAACCCATACTCTAGGGCTGAAAGCACAGAAACTATGCAAAGAAGTGAGCACAACACGATCTTACAGACACTTTTAATGGACACACTTAAATCAAACATCCACTGCGCACTCTACTTTGATTGACCTACTCTAAAGAATCCGCGAACCAAACACTGACAGAACTCAAATTACATCAAAAATGCCTAAGCTGGAAAGAAAACACTGAAAACTAGCATAAGAGTTTTCCCCCAACAAACAAACCCATCATAAGCAGTGTGTTTACCTCACTTAACAGTACATGAAGAGACAAAGAAAATCTAGGTGTGGAAAATCCTTCAATTGAAGAAAAAAAAACAGTGTAAGACAAATAAATAAGTTAAATAGGTCCCTTGATTATCAGTGTGCAATCCTGTTACAGCCATGGTTGCCCGCTTTGCTCACGGCAGGAGGGCGCAACAATTTGTACTCCAAGGCAATGACCCTTTTTAGAACCCTTTACAATACACAGTTCTGGAAAATAAAATGCCATTAGTTCGGCATTTTTCTTTGCTACGAACAAATTTTACATCCCCATGTTCCCACTCTCCCAGGCACAGGTGACACATGACACAGATGACACATGCAATATGAAGGAAACAAAACCCCGATGTAAGCTGGTTGTCACTGCCTGCATAAAATCATCTTAGCTCATGATAAGCACATTGGAAAACACAATCTAAAACGGGATGTTAGTATTCCCTGGCCTAAAACACCTCTGGGGAATCCTGCAGAAACAGTTTTGGTATTGTAATGCTTTCTAACAGCTGCAGTTTTAGTATTGTAATGCTTTCTAACAGCTGTGGTTGTGGCCAGTGACGCCACCAATAGTGCCATCAGCAACAACATTTACGGAAAATTTTAACTTTCAATATTACATGAGCAACAAACTGTGGCTCAGACTTGAGCAGCACGGAAAGTGGTGTAATTTTATTGGTTGTGAAATTAAAACATTAACAACCGTTTTCCCTAACAATTTTTTAGAAAAGGAAGTCATTCATACAGCTCCACAGGGCATGAAACAGTTGCTCCTGTAAAAAGGCAAATCTCATTCAAATTAATAACATTATATTTTTTATGAAACCCTTTTGACTTACTTTACACAATCTATAAAAAAGTTTTTTTCCCCCTACTAGTAACTATACTTTCCTAAACGTGAGCTTAGTTGCACTTGCCTTGTTTAGTATGCCAATGAGGCCATCTAGGGGTAAATTAGGAGATTGCAGGCAATGTCGAGCATCTGAGTGCCCAATGAGGCAGAGCTTATGGAGGGAAAACGTTGTGGAAATCAAGTGTTTAGCGCAAGCAGTTAAACTTAAAGACACTGCTACAATAGCAGATTTGAGACATTCGGATGAAGATGTACTATAGTCTGGAATGAATCTGGAAACAGAAGCCAAGGTCCTACATGGTACGATTACAGAAATGTTAATCACACTAGATCTATTTAATCCATTAAGAATTCCATAATTTATAATTTCATGATTGGTGATGATAAATAAGCTGGACAACAAAACAAGACAAAACACCATCTTGAACAGCAGGTGTTGGGAATGAGGGGTGGGTGATGTTTGATGCTTCTGTAGGTACCTGTATTAACTCTCATTCATTCCTTCATTTTCTCCTGCCTTCCATCCATCCATCCACTCATCCACACCTTCATCCATCCATCCATCC
The DNA here is from genome assembly GCA_027475355.1 of Coilia nasus. Taxonomy (NCBI): domain Eukaryota; kingdom Metazoa; phylum Chordata; class Actinopteri; order Clupeiformes; family Engraulidae; genus Coilia; species Coilia nasus. The sequence goes on from CM050216.1 coordinate 34,705,199, forward strand.
ATCCATCCATCCATCCATCCATCCATCATTCATCATCTATCAACTTCTCGGCTCCGTTCTCTGTTTGTGAGCCGTTGCCCTTGTCTGGCGCTCCTTCCTCCTCTTCGTCCTCGTCTGTGTAAGCCTGTGATTGGCTGCCGTAGTTAGTCATGGTGCGCGAGAGGTCCACCTCGATGGGGAAGACGTCAGCCTCCTTCAGCACTGCGTAGCACTCGTCATAGTACCGGGACATGCCGGAGACAAAGCGCTGCAGCTGGAAAACAATGTCCTGAACTGAAAAACAAGAGGAGGGAGACAGTAAGGTTAGTAAAGAGAGAGTGGGGGGGGGGGGGGGGGGGGGATGGATAATTTGCTGGCTGGCTTTCCATGGCATCAAATGAGATTGGACGAGATTGGACTGGTGGGAAGCCGTGAAATCGAAAAGCAGCTGACATAATCCTGTCCAGACATCAGACTGGTTTTAGCTGATGCTATTCAACTTACAGTGAATTACGTACAGGGACTGTCCGCCTGAAGCAACATGGGGTTAGATGCCTTGCTCAAGGGCACTTCAGTCACAGATGAGGATTATTTTCAGTTCCCCACCCACATTTTTCCTACTCGAACGGGAATTGAATCTCCTATGTGAAGACCAACTCCTTAACCATTAGGCCACAGCTGTCCACATCTTATAGCAGGAGCAAGAAAATAGATGCTTTTTATTTGACTTGCCATACACGGCAAATCTCGACCGATCTCGTGTGACATGTTAGCCCAACCTGCCGTCTAGCCATTCAAGTGAGATTCACCCACTCATTCCCACTGTGTGTCACCAACATCAGCATTTATTATCTGCGACAAGCCTCAATTACAAATGCAGAAGCATTACTGAATGCATTGCAAAATAGCTGGCACAGAAGCAGTAAAATTCCTCTGTAGACTGAAGGATGAAGGCAGAGAGAGGATGATTCTGGGCAGTGAGGTAAGAAGATGACAGTGGCATAAGAGTGACACAAAAAAACGAAAGTGAAAACAGACCGTGTTTCTGATCAAGCAGTTCGATCTTCTCCAGCACGTCTTTCCTCATCTTGGCGAAGCGGGCACGCGCCTCTTGGCGACAGCGCAGGATCAGTCTGTACTCATAGTTCCCTGTGCTCACTCTGTACAGGGGCTCTCCCAGGGCCTGGCACAGGTTAGACAGACACAGACACAGGCACAGGCACACACACGCACACACACACACACACACACACACACACACACACACACACACACACACACACACACACACACACACACACGCACAGGAAAATAAGAGGTGAGGAGACAACTATACATTATATCATAGAAACAAGTTTGTGGTAATAAGAGTGAGGCATGTGCTTGGTCTTTCAAATGTACTTAAGTGAATATACACATTGCACTACTTTTGTTAGGGAAGTCAACCCCTGAACCTGAACTTGTTCCACAGCATACCAAGTTGAAAAAACATTAGTGTACAATGCCATTAAAAAAATAGGAAAAGAAATGCTTACGATACAGCTGTACTCCTCGTCATCCATCTCCTTCACTTTCAAGCAGTATGACTGAGAAAAAAAAAATTAAATCAGTATAAAATAGCTGAAACAAAACAACTGTAGTTCTATTCACAGTTTTAAAAATCCAGATTATGGCACTGTAAGAGCTATAACACATTATATTTATGCTAAAATTACACACACACATATATATATATATATGTAGGCACACACATTAATATTAGATGTAAAGTTATTAACATTTATTTACAGTATTAAAGCAACACCAAGTAGTTTTCCTCTTCGGTCGCCCTACAGGTTGGAAGCGGAATTGCCTCTCATTCAAACTACAGAGAGATGGCCCACTCCTCCAAACTAACTTAGTGTGGTTATAGCCCATGGAGGGCGGCAAAGTAAATTTGTTGAACCACTGAAACGATTTTGGAAACATTATTTTAGGGTTGAAAAAAACTAGTGTTGCTTTAAGACCTTTAAACACATATGGAAGTGTTTATTGCTAATGCTATAGGTAATGTGTTGAGGTTCTCACCAGATATTCAAACTTGACATCCAGGTACTTGCGAATGGTCAGCTTGGTGTCGGGGATGGCCTTATGCAGGTAGGTGTTTAGGTCATGCAGCATCTGAATGAGGAAGTAGAGCAGGATTCAATGCAGCGAGGTGTTAGAGATCCAAACAGCTCTATACTGGGCTTCAAAGCCATAAAGAGTGTGTGGGTCACACACTGTATGTATATGTATATAGTACCTGTCCCTACCAAATAAATAAATGAATAAAAAAAATAAGCGCCATCGAACCGGTTTGATGGTCTTCAGCAACTGGATGCCAAATTTCTCGATGTTCCGATGTGCCTCTGCGAACTTAACGAAAGCCTCGCTGGCGGCAGCCTGGGGCTCCCTCACACCAATCACGGAGAAGACGTCCCCGAAGGCTGAGGTGCCAGAGCCGGAGCAGGAGGAAAAAATGAGCATATTCACATCACGATCAGTATTTCAAGATAAGTGCTTACATTTTTTAGCCAAGCAAAAGTGTAAATCTTGCTCCACAAGTAGATTACCATAATAAAAAAGGTTAAATAGATTTGACTTTAAAATTATTTCGAGTAAATCACGATTCATCCCATCCCTCCCATCATGTTTCTCATGTATCCTATTCAGGTTCAAAACACCATGCACCTGTTTTTGCTTGTTACTTTTTCTATCTGTTTATTCTATTCTATTCTATTCTATTCTATTCTTTTCTATTCTATTTTATTCCATTCCATTCCATTCTATTCTATTGTATTGTATTTCATTCTATCCTATTCTATTCTATTCATACTACCTGCACAGGCCTGCAGTATGTAGAAAATCCTACATTGGCACTGTCTACACATGCTGTCACACCCAGTAAAATAAATACAGAGCCTGCACCCAGTACCCATCCCCCACCCACCCTTAGCTGCTACACACACACACACACACACACACACACACACACACACACACACACACACACACACACACACACACACACACACACACACACACACACCTCTGAGTGTTGGTAAGAGCTCAAAGCCCACCCACAACTTACACAAACACACACACACCTACCTCTGTGTGTCTGAGAGAGCTCAAAGAAGGCTCTGAGCAGTCTCTTGGTGTGCTCCATCAGTCCTGTGCAGGAGAAGAACATAAAGTGATGAGACCAAACGTGTTGACCATGCTGCTTAATACCCACATAGCTGGTAAAGGAATCCAGCAATCAGTTATGAAAAGTATGACTAATGTCACTGGTGAACTACAATGCGGTATCTTCTATCAGGTGTTGACAAAGGTAAAAAACAAACAAACAAATACCTTTATAGAGTTCTGCAGTTTTTTCAAGCTCCTCCAGTCTCTTCACCAGTCCATCTGTAGAAACCCCAAACACATGAGAGAAGTCTCTTACAAACACGTTTGAAAAAGGAAGTGGTGCAGTATATACTAAATCTATACCCAAAACAAAAGCCCCGTGGTCATACACATAACATCCATAGCAGATCAGTACTGTAAGTAGCAGGCCATGCTGTCCAGAGACTGGCAAAGCTGGCTGGGTTCTCACCATTGCACAGGATGGCCCTGCTGAGGCCCAGAGCGTCCGCTGTTCCCGAGCTCATGTTCTCCACAAGACGGTGCTTCACCTTCTTCAACACTTATGCAATGACACACAAACTCAATCAGTACAATCATCATGGAATTACGAGCCTTTGCTAATCATGCTTATATCCTCCCCCAATAGTTTTCATGTATTTAAAAAAAAATTATAGCCAAGTATTTCTGTGTACAGTGTGGTGGTTCAGTTTGTATGTTGCTTTGGAAAATAAACATCTGCTGTGAACCATAAACACAACAAACAAAAAATACACCACTGATGTGTAAATGAAAAAGCATCATAGCTCCTAATTAATGGTAATAATTTGCCTTTGGGTTTGGAAAACAATGGACCTACCTATATCAAGAGACTTCCCTTGCTTTGGATCTGCTTGCAGTTTATTATAGTGAATTGTGACTTCACCCTTTTAAAACAGACAAAAAACATGAAGTACAAAATGCATACAATTTCATCATTTCGATTCCAACATTTTTTCCTGTCTTAAGCCAATCGTGATATCAGTCTCAATGAAAATAAGTGATGTTTTGTTAAGACTTGTGAGCTTGCATTTAGTGACTAGTCAGCGTGTAACAATAAATGAGAAAGCATCAGATGCCCAATGACAATGGCAGTGTGCTCCAGGTTTTTGGAAATGGTCAGATGTTCCTGATGACTGTGTTGTAAAACCTTTGAGAGTCTGTGACTGAGCTACAGTATCACTCCAACCACCCGCATAGTACTAACAATAACCATATGGTGCTCTGACAACCACTGTCTTAGGGCCCATTTCCACCAAACACTCTCTGTATACAGCAAGTGCCTGTTTTCTGTTTGTATTCATTTAGAATGCACGTTAACAGATTAGACTATTGCCACTGCACTCGTGAACTATGCGTATTCTGTCAAACATACACACATATTGTACACAGCTACGTGCTGTACATGCTCAAGTCGGTGGAAATGAGGCCTTATGATTACTTGTAAACCCCACTGAGTACAGTACCTGCACAGCCTGAATCATTTTAGCCACCTCTACTTTGGTCTTCCCCTTCACGGTTTTATTGTTGACACCAGTGATCTCATCACCAGCAGCTAAGGTCCCATCAATTGCTGCAGGTGTATTGTCAAACACCTAAGAACATAGGAGGGATACAGGTAACCATTTCACAAGTATTCATTGGTTAGCTTCTGTAGAAAGACACATGTATTTGTTTGGACATAACACAAACTTAATAAGTCAAGTAGGACTAATTGTCGTTTCTTGCCATATACATACTACCAATTGAGGCGAAACAACGTTTCACCGGGAACATTTGGTAATACACGCAGCTGTTAAAAACAGTACAGACAAGACAGATACCGTACAGTGCACAAACACACACTGACACACACACACACGAAGATATACACAAAAAAACTTTAGAGGGAAGGTGTTTTTTTACTACTACTACTACTACTACTACTACTACTATTACTATCAAGGGCTTAGAGAAATCATTTATATAGTGCTTTTCAGACCACCCAAGGCATTTTGTTTTCATCTATTACCTGTACAATGTAAAGACAAGGGCAGTACTGTGCACCCCCTCCTATGCTGATGCCAATCAGGTTTTGGCCATCCTTCTGTAGGGTCACTGTTCCAGGAACTGTTGGAATCCCACTTCAGGAGAAAGATCAGATATAGGTAACACATTCTTAACTGCGGTGCCAAAAACACATACTACACACTTATGGAATATCAACTTAATATCTAAACTTGTTTGTTTTAAAATAGACAACAAACCGTATAGCTACGTTTATTTTCGAAACTGTTTCTCTGCATATATCAGTTTAATGCATGACAATGCACATGATAGCATTACAGTAACAAAACAAATCAAATAAGCAATAAACAATGAATGATTCACACGTCTCCAAACACCATGCAGAACATATGACTCACAGTTTGTCCTCCTCCAACTCATAGTCCATATCAGTAAACATTGTCGCGTCAGATTCGTCAATGAATGCGACCTGTGGAAGACAACATCATTGCATTACCATAAAAAACACTAGTGGACACTGGAGACACTGACAGATGTTTCTACGAGAAAAACAAACAGTTTCACCTAGATAAATTCAGTCGCTGCAAAAGAACGTATTCTGAAACTGCAACCGCCTAACAATAATGTCGGCTGTATACATTAATTCCTTGAATCTTGAAAAACACTTAACTGACAGTCGAAGATTTTAGCTGGCTAGCATAACAGTAACACCCAAAATGCACTATACCGTCAGCGCATTTCAACAGCTGGAACGTGACACAACCTCAGACTGCCACGACAGTAGACTGCTACTAACAGTAAAAATTACAGTTGATTTCACTGTACGTATTTTAAATCTTAATTGAACACAAGCTTAATTTATCTCTGATCTGTTTGTAGGCCATCGAGAGAGGTGACAGGTGCACAGGCTGTACAAATTGTTTTGGCTAATGTTAGCTAACTAGCCAACAAATACACAATACAAAACAGGGCGGAAATTCTTGGGTAGGTCTACCTGAACTGGTCGATTCAGCAATGTACGTTTAGCTGTGATGTCTTCATATAAAATCGTATGCTGTCCTTCGCAATTTGCGAATTTCACAGAGATCAACGTTTCAGGTTAGGCTACCTGCAAACACGGGCCTTCTTTTTTTTCTTCTTCTTTGGCGTTTGACGTCAACCAATATCCTTAACAATTGCTGCCACCCTCTGTATTCTTCCATTATTGCAACGTTAAATCCTCTAGTCTAGCTCAGTGTCTTTCAGTGGATTTATAAAGCCATCACTCCCCTTTCCCTTTAAATCTTAAACATTTTCACTGAACATTTTAGCAGCAAACCACCCCACATGAAAATCTGTAGCCTATATCATTACATGCATGTATTCCTCCTGAATGTAGGCCTGTATGTATATGCAATGTGCATATTAGTGGTATTTGCAGTTGCAGGCTGCCAGTTTCTCAGACATCTTGGCACATTATAGTATCTGGAGTTAAATAGTTACATGGTACTTGATGAACACCTCGATAGATACCCTCTAAAAATTCAGAACTGATTTCTGGATTCGTGAACTCCATTTCAGATTACTGTAGGGTATATCAATTGGTCTTCGTACAGATCACTTCGTTGTTAAACTGTGTCGACCCCCCCCCCAAGGCCAAATATTGTAACAAGAGTTATTGAAAATTTAATTGTAGTTTGCTTAAGTATATGAGCATTTAATGATGGATTTAGTGATGTCAGACAACTTTAAAAAAGCATTTCTGAATGAGAATTAATTAAATTGAAAATATAGGAATATTCTATCGCCTACGCGAAACAAGTGAACAGGAATAATACATCTTGTGAAGCCAGACTAATTACAGAAATAAATGTACTTCACCAAAAGATATCACCCACTGATGTTGATAAACAAAGACTACAGATCTTGTCATCAAAACTTGATGAAATCTTCCTGAAAGAAGCAGAAGGAACAATCACATTTTTAGATTCCAAGATATAGGCATTTAAAATGTGTCCCATACTTTTATATAAGTACACTTTATTTAAATGCCAGCGTACTACATATCTGTAATTCTATTTTTAATTCTAAATGAAGTGCTTTCCCTTTGTAGAGTAGAGTAGAGTAGAGTAACTTTATTGATCCCGAAGGAAATTAAGGTGTCCAGTAGCATACACATATTACACATTGCAAAAAACATATCAAGCCTATTGCACACGTCTGCATAATACAACATTCACTGAACTGAGGGAAGAAAAAACATTGTAATGATAATAAGTAAGGTAATAAGAATTCCACGAGGTAAACAAGTGTCGTGATAAGGTGCTTTGTGGTAGATAGATTACAGTGTCCCAGTAAAATTGTCCAGTAATAAGAATTCCACGAGGTAAACAAGTGTCGTGATAAGGTGCTTTGTGGAAAATAGATTACAGTGTCCCAGTCAAATTGTCCAGTGTTATAGAAGGGTCCTTTAGTGCAGTAGTTATAGAAGGAGTGGTCATGCAGTGTCAGAGGGGAGCTGTGAGTAAATCTCAATGCTACACCACACTAAGGCTAGAGTTTGCAGTGGAGCTATGCTACACCAGACTAAGGCTAGAGTTTGCAGTGGAGCTATGCTACACCAGACTAAGGCTAGAGTTTGCAGTGGAGCTATGCTACACCACACTAATGTTAGAGTTTGCAGTGGAGCTATGCTACACCAGACTAAGGCTAGAGTTTGCAGTGGAGCTATGCTACACCACACTAAGGCTAGAGTTTGCAGTGGAGCTATGCTACACCACACTAAGGCTAGAGTTTGCAGTGGAGCTATGCTACACCACACTAAGGCTAGAGTTTGCAGTGGAGCTATGCTACACCACACTAATGTTAGAGTTTGCAGTGGAGCTATGCTACACCACACTAAGGCTAGAGTTTGCAGTGGAGCTACGTACTGCAGAACTCTCAGCACTCATCTGGGCGGCCCTGCCGATGGCCACGTTGGGGTACCTGAGGGGTAGAAGGGAGCCCCCCATGGATATATATATATATATCTTTTGTTTCTCTCTCTCTTTCTCTTGCTCTCTCTGTCTCCCTCTGTGTGTGTGTGTGTGTGTGTGTGTGTGTGTGTGTGTGTGAGAGAGAGAGAGAGAGAGAGAGAGAGAGAGACAGGATGAGTCTACATGACCATCTGTAGTTACCGCTGTACTTACCGTCAGTTACCCATGACTGAGCTAGTCATGGGGAGTTCCCAGGTTGCATTACATTACAACTTGTCCAGAATGCAGCTGCCAGACTTTCAACCGATACCTAAAAAAAGGGAGCACATTATTCCTGTTTTGAGCAACCTGCACTGCTTTGCCAATTAAATTGAGAATAGCTTTTACAATTCTACTATTTATCTTTAAAGCCTTGAATGGTGTAGGTCAGCAGCGAATCACTGATTTAGTAATACCTTACTCAGCTTTGAGAAAGCTTAGGTCACTGTCCCAAAAACGTTTTACTCTGGAATGATCTTCCCCAGTATATAGAATGTAGTATAGCTGTTGTTAGTTTTAAGTTTAATTTAAAAACATGCCTCTTTTTATTTCTCCTTCTAATTGTACCTTTTTATTGTCTTTATTTGATTGTATGATTATATTGTTGTTGAAAAATATAATCTTGATCTTTTGTTTTCAATTTTCATTTTTTACTGTTTTATTATGTTTTATTTATTTAGTTTTATTGTATTTATGCACTTGCATATGCACTTTATACAGCAAACTGAACTTGAACCAAAACTTTTTGTCTTCTTCTTGGCATCCTGGTGGTTATTACAGAAAGAATATTTTAGTAACTTATGTGGGTATGCTAACTGAGTAGGTATTAAACCTAGTAAAAGGGGAGCCCTGTGACCTGAGCTCACTAGTTTGCCCGTAGGTATGCTTGCTGTCCGAAAGTGCATGTTTGGCTTGGCAGTGGGTCTTGGTCCGGGAACGCCTTCAGTGGAGATGGCCAGAGAGTGGTGTCCGCTTGCACCCCCTACGTGAATAAGGGGAATGGGGGTGTATAGCCACTGGTGAAGCGGGGCAGTAAGGGGAGAGGGAGGGATAATGGAAGTGCAGTTGCAATGTCAGTGCGCATGACGTGTGAAGCAGCAGGTGGGTTTATCACCTGGATGGTGGCGGACAGGTGAGTTAATTGCAGTCAGTCATCCCTATGAGTTCCTCCTAAACTTTTAGTTTAAAAAGCAACACGTAAGGGGTAACATCCGACGAGGCGTGCATTATACATTTTTAAGTCAACGAGGTGGAGCCTAAGAACTTCCCGACACGAAGTGGAGGGAAGTTTGCTCCGCCAAGTTGACTTAAAACTGTATAATGCACGCCTCGGAGGATGTTACCCCGCTTATGACCCGGTTAATGCCACTCAATTATGTAGAATGTATTTAAAATAATTCTCAATTAACTTAGAGGGTTGACTTAGACTCAGTTTCGCTACAATGTGGCCTACAATGTAGCCTAATATTTGTAACGTTAAGTAGAGCGCTACGCAGCCCTCAGTCACTAGCCAAATTGGTTGTCAAGGTTACCTTTCATTTGGTAAGGTGATTGCTACTGCTCTACTACTGCTATGTTAGCTAGCTTGGATTGAGCAACGCGACACATGCAATACTTATTCCAAAACGTTGATTTAGTTGTTATTTTCTGTTTACTATTTTTTTTAAGTTCATGGAAATTGAACTCGACATTGCCATTAATTGTGAAGTTTGATAGAAACGGTTACAGTAGGTACGTACATTCTATTGGGTATTGATATGGAACGGTGCTGAAGTTTTAAACTTTTTTGCCAGAACTACTTTCAAGGCGTGCATGATATACGATTTTACTGCATGCCTAGCAACCAATCAGAAAGCAGCACCACGTTCCAGAGGGTCATAATTAAATATAACTAAACCAACTACTTGAAATTCCACCCTGATATACAGTACACACAGCATCTGTTGACCGACATTTCTTGTGTTTTACTGACAGACATTTGTCACGAGTTTAATTCCATTATTGCAATGTTAAATCCTCTAGCTCTGGGTCTTTCAGATAGTTACAAAGACATCACTCCCCCTTCCCCTTATATCTTAAATATTTGTACTAAAGTTATTTTTTCTTCCAGGCCCATTTCTTTTTCTCTGTCATGTTTACACACCAGAACATGAAACATTGTGGGCAAACATAACTTTAGTGTGATATGTCAGTGTTATTTATGGAGGACTATCGACCCAACCCATACGCACTCACTCATAGCACAGCACCACCTAGTGAAATGTTTAAATACGCAAATTGGGGTTTTGAATTGGAACGACAAGGCAGGAACTGTACAAACTATATCATGTACAACCAGCACAATAACCTGTAAAAGCACAGCAAGTAGTGTAAAATTCGGGGGGTTTTAATTGCACAAAATGTCATTTTTTCTATTATATAGAGAGCACTACAGTTTAACTGCAATTTTTTTGTCTTGATTCTCACACATTGACAACACTGGTTGAACCACTGGTTGAAAAGCATGACAAGTACCGATACAAATTGGCCCATAGAGGGCCATAGAGTGCCCACCCCCATTGCCCCCAGGGCATTGTGCCCATGTTAAGTTTGGCACTGCTGTTTGGCACACAGCAACTGTGGCCTGACCTTTGGTCAGAACAGGGTGTATGGGTATTCCAGCAAAGTCATCCTTTCAGTAAACTGACATTTTTTCTCTTTGTCATCTTTCATTTACTTTTCCCTGACCGCTCGGTCAGCCTGGTAATAGTCATCTTTCACTTAGTGCCAAACAGGTTTCATCAAATCTTTCTCAATCATGTTCACCTGACTGGTATAAAGTGACCAACAGGCGCGACAGCCAGGAGCATCCATCTGCAGTAGGAGCTGTCAGACAGACTGAAGCTAGCCATGGGCATCAGAGCAGCGGCATTTACTCTCTGCTCTCTCCTGGGAGTAACCATCACTCACGGTACAGCGTTCATTTCCTTTCATATATCTGCCCTATTAGCTATGTTCTATGCTAACCTTTTTTCATATCCACTAAGACAATTACATGTGAAACCTTTACCATGAAAAGGTAAGTAAAATATGCTCTTATGTTGGTGACCATGACAGCCAGGGTTTTCCAGGACTGTAGATTAGTGACAAGTCTTTCTAAGGTAATTCAGAGTAAGTGAGCTCTTAGTGTTATATTTTGCGCAAACAGTAAAGCAATAGGGCCACTTTGGTAGTTTTACCACTGATTTAGCCTGGGGGCGGGGTGTACTACTAAGGTGGTTAAGTGCTAAACCTGGTTTAGTTAACACACTTCTGTCAGGTTTATGACTACCGCGGGGTTAAATAAGCCAGACTTGTGACTTAACCCCCTTTGTAATATACCCTGCAGGTCTGTCACTTATGTGTGCACTTGGAACACCCCTGTTGCAAAGACTATGCATGTGTTTTTAAAATGCATATTTCCATTAGGGGCACCGTTGCAATGTGGTGGTGCATTTACTGAGTCCAAAGGGGAGTTCTTCAGCCCCAACTACCCCGATGCTTACCCCAACAATGCCGACTGCATCTGGACCATCCAAAGCACAGGAAACCGCATCATAGAGCTCACCTTCCCCTTCATGCAGTAAGTCAGCCATGACACACACACACACACACACACACACACACACACACACACTTTTAATTTATGGATCTTTCATGTGTCACAGACAAGCATACCACAATGCCATACAGCAATGAAGCATGTGCTATATATGGTTGTTTTGATATGGTCAAGACGTTTCTTACAGACCACTGTCAATGCTTGCCTTGTCTGTGTGTTTTAGGGTGGAATACAGGAACTGGGATGCGGACTGTAAGTTTGATGCCATCAGTGTGTATGATGGCGCCATGTCAGACAATCGACTGCTCAGGAGGATGTGTGGCAATGAAACGCAGTCCTTTAACTCCACCCGAAATGAGCTGACTGTGCACTTCACCAGTGACTCCACGTTTCCTGACAAAGGCTTCCATGCCAAGTGGAACTTTATAGGTAAGTGTTAAATAAAAAGAAGGTTACATTTCAAAGAAATAAAGGCCACCCTAGGGCATATTCCAGAAGGTAGGTTTAGTCACTTACCTGGGTATGTTTATTCTGACCAAGTAGTTAATCTCCCTGTGGTTTTGTTTTGCCAGCAAACAATTAAGCCAGATAACTCCTTCTTTAGGGGGATTAATCACAAAATCACCTACTTGGAACCCCCCAATATACAACATCTGTGTTGACAAAAATGTCTGTCTGTCTACATTTCTTGTGTAGTTTTGGGATTTTGGGATAAAGAACACTTACCTGCTAATACTTATCTAGCTTTTTTCAGTAAAGGCTCATTCTCAAATTCTGCACATTCTCTTCACTAAATATTCTATTTATAGCAGATGATTTTTGATGCTGTATATGACTTTTTGAACTTGCCAAAGCAGTTTAAAGGTGTACTTCCACGAGAAACCGTTTAGTACTTGCTCTTTTGAAATATGATAGGTCACCTCGAGTTGTATCAAAATGTTTTTCTATCCCCGTTTTCTATATCAGTCAAAAGAAGACAATAGGCGGAAAAACGACCCAATGCGAAAAGGGCCTTTGGCGTGGCGTAGACGTGGAAATACATATAAGAGAAACTGACCGAATGAGCTTTAAATGATGTTAGCCTGTGACTGACTCGCACAAGATTAGCAGGCTAGTTGAATGACTGAACTGCATTTAGCCGGGCACTTGCACTGTTTTGTCATGCAAATATTACCATATTGAAACGTTCATTGACAAACGGTCAGGAAGCGACTGTGCTTGTGCCATCTCTCCTTCCTCTTCGGATTCAGGATCAAACACATAAGGCTGTATCTCTGTAGACATTCTGTGTGCAGTTTTAGCGCTGTCAAGCTGACTTTCCCCCTTTACCTTACTCTGCTATGAAGTTGACTGTGGGGCAAAGGAAGCTGCAGGGAGCGTGTCACGCCTCTGGTGAAATCGTGTCGTTCTCCCGGCCCCACCCCCTCCACCAAACTAAAACAGCCTGAAACAGAAGCACTAGAACATTTTTTTCATCAAAACCAGCGCACAGGGCAATTATTAATACTAGAGAACACCGCAAAATTAATGAAAACACGATGGAAGTACACCTTTAATGGTAGCGCAGTCTGAGGAGGAAGCTTTTTTCTTTACCTCTGTTATATTTTTAGCAGACATAAATTCATGTTCATGTGGCTTCTGCAAGGCTTTAGGCTAATGGCATTTCTGAAGCCATGACTGCTAAGATTCAAGCGTCTGTTTTTGAGTTTGCCAGTGTGCTTCCACCCACTGATCTTTGAAATTGACTGCATGCCATTCAGGTGGTCTTGCATAACGTTTAAACATTACAAAGTAGGCATAATGTGTTATGACAAATTTTCATTTCATTTTCATATTTTCTCGTACAGATGTTCCATCTCTGTCAGGTAAATTTCTTTCTTGAATAATAATTATTTTTGTCATGGTGATCACACGTCACATGACAGCATAATTCCACAAATCATTATATTTCTGTCTTTGTTATTAAATATCTTCTTTTTTCATCCACTGAGAAGAATATCCAGTCACAGGTAAGAAATATCTCTTCCTCCATCTCTTCTATGTCCTGCTCTTAGAACCATCATGGTACTGTGTTTAGATCCTTAGCCACTAACCTTCTTTTTTTTGACAGATGCAGTGACACCAACCAAAGAACCCACAGGTACATGAAAATATATAATATGCTAATAGTGCCCCCCCCCCCCCCATCAGCCACCACAGCCAATCCTCCCTCCCAACCCCAGCTGCACTTTATTCACTTTATCCCACCCCCCATCACCTACTCTACCTCTGCCCTTCATCAGGTAGCCATCCTCCTAACTACATCCTACGCACTTTACCCCCCACTCCCCATGCACAGTTTAGATTAACAGTCAGCAGTTTCACTGCATGCCCTACTCTACCCAGCATGTCTATGCATGTGACAAAATAATTTCCTTGTATCCTTGTACCATTTATTAATATTTTAAATATAACTAATTTCACTGCTGTCTAATTATTTATGCACTGGTCCACATTGTATTAACATCTGCAGATATTAAATGTGGTGGTGAGTTGACTGAGCCCCAAGGTGAATTCTCCAGTCCCAGATACCCAAAGCATTACCCCAACAACGCCAAATGCATCTGGACCATCCAAAGCACAGGAAACCGCATCATAGCGCTCACCTTCCCCTTCATGGAGTAAGTCAGCCATCACACATGGACACACACACACACACACACACACACACACACACACACACACAGACACACACACACAGACACACACTTAAATTACGGATCTTTCATGTGTCATAGACAAGCATACCACAATGCCATACAAAGACATTTCCTGCCGTGAAGTAAGTTCATCAGTCATCTTACAGCTCAGTTTGAACATTGTGAAGTCATTTCCAAATGAAATGAATGCATCATAAAAAAATCATACATCATCATGAAGTTTTTGAAGTCTACCCAGCCTTTCTGTGTGTTCATTGTATTTTATTATGTATGAATGTCCCTGTAAGTGCTATACCCTGTGGCTATGAACATGCACATAATCAACACGTGGCCTCCTACATCGAAAGGAGCAACGTAATGTGATGTGGTACCCCATAGCCCTAAGTAATACCTGCACTATGAACACATAGCTACTCTCAACTTATTGTCCTCAGGTCTGCCAAAAGTTTGTAAACACCTTAGAACCCCGAGGGGAATATAGGACACCGTCCAGAGTAAGGCAGGCAGTGTTCAGTATGTGAATTTAATAATAATAGAGCATATGAATGAAATAATATGGTAACTATAGCTAAAAAGACTAACTTACAGTAGTAACCACAGTATGTATAAACACTAAGTGTTTGTTCTTCCCTCCTGTGCCCAGACTTGAGGCTGACTGGCATCAGGACTGCAGGTTCGACTCTGTCAGTGTGTACGACGGCCCTGCCTCTGACAAAAGGCTGCTTGGCAGACTCTGTGGCACAGAGACAGGCAACTATAACTCAACGAGGAATGAGCTGACTGTTGTCTTCTCCAGCGACTCCTCAACCACTCTCACTGGCTTTAAAGCAGAGTACAGCTTCATTGGTATGTACACAAATAATTAACATGTCCACGCTGACCAGAGGTTAACAGCTGTCTGTGACATCTGGTAAACTTTGACTGGGGTACCAGGCAGCATGCTAGTGCCTATGGCATTGGCATAGTGTTTTGGAAGGGAATAACACATGGTATAGGCAAATAAAAGCAAATCATATTTGTTGGTTTGGAATTAAGACACTCTGCAAAAAGTCCACCAATCAGGGTCTCTTTCATTAACATTGTATTTATACGTCCTTCTGGCTGTGTATTAAATAAATGATTCTCAGCAGTTTTTTTTAAATACAGAACAAAGGTGTAAATATAGTGTAATATACAAGGCAAATAAAATGTCACCAATATCCTTACTGAGCTGCATTGACTTAAATATATTCCCTTGACCCAGTTAATGGGCCATTAACTGAGTTATACAGATATAAGTCAGTTAATGGCCCATTAACTGGGTCAAGGGTGAGATTGGAGAGCTCTATGTGAGTGTGTATATAGATGGAGGGAATGCTTCCTTTTAATTCTCTGGCCTTTTGCTTTACAGATGTTCCCAGTTTATCAGGTATGCTTTCTAATATTTCCAACATCTTGTTGTAACCTTGCTATAAAAAATGATATTAGCCACAAAAGGCTGTGTGTGTGATAAAGGCTCGAAACTGACCTCTGATCTCACCTCTCTCTCCCTGTCACAGAATATCCAACTATAGGTAAAGTATTACTGGTCTTTGACACCTCAGTTGTTTGTATGTATTTTAAAGTGCATACATTGTAGGGGTGTTATATGTATATGTATTGTACACATGCTGTACATTGTTATTCTTAGGCACAACTATTGCCAGGGCCATGTCCAGAGGGTCTATTTAAGCATCCTATTATATGTGCAGGACGAAGGCTTATCACTGAGACAAAATGAGCATCAAGTACATACATGAAAGATTAGACGAGCAGGAAAGAACATTAATTCTAGTGCTAGTGCTAGCAATTGTGGCTTCCCTAACTTGGTGGTTAGGGGAGTGTAGATTCTCTGTGTGATGCACTGTGGTAGGAATAGAAGAGACACACACGTTGTGCTGATGTTTACTTCACAGGAAGAATTTTTATTCTTCCTCTTTGTGTGCAGGACGTTATTCACTACCGTTCAAGCGCTTTGCGCCACCTAGTGGCTAAAGTTAAAAAATATTATTTTAGTGGCCCAAAATTCTGTAAAATAATATGAACCTGAAATCACTGAAAAACCTAAATGGAAATATGAATAAAAAAGGGGTGTTTTACCTGATTTATTTTACCCAACCCCATACACAATAAATGTTGCATTACAAGTACATTAACCTACAATACACCCAATTTAAACAATTCTTTCTATGTTTTCCACTATTTTTTGTAACTTTTTAATGTACAGCTCCTACGGAGGACCCAACAGGTAACATTTATTTGTGAAATAATACATAATCACACACATAATAATTATTGTATATCCATATTTGGCCATGTACTTTATTCATTGCACTTACTTTAATCTTAGGTACAAATTGTGGGGCTTTGCTTGTTGAGCCCAGGGGTGAATTTTTCAGCCCCAACTACCCCAATGATTACCCAAAGAATGCTCGCTGCACCTGGACCATCCGAGGCAACCACATCATAGAACTCACCTTCCCCTTCATGGAGTAAGTCCTCCATGACACACGGACACACGCACGCACGCACGCACGCACGCACGCACGCACGCACGCACGCACGCACCCACACACACACACACACACACACACACACATTCATTATTCTCATCAGGTATCACCTTTGTGTCATTTGTTTACAATCATCCTCCTCTTCATCCCTGTCCTCTGGCAGCTTAGAGCACCGTAACTGGGACCCACGGTGCTCGTTTGACTCCGTCAGTGTGTACGACGGACCCCTGTCCAGCGACCATCTGCTGGCCAGGCTGTGTGGTAACCAAACACTGTCCATCAAATCCACCAAGAATGAGATGACAGTGCTCTTCGTCAGTGACTCCACCTTCTCTAAAAAAGGGTTTCATGCTGAATACAGCTTTATTGGTGCTTTGGAAAACTAGCTTTCTTTAGTTTCGTACTTAAATATACAGTATGTGTTCACAAACCCAAGGTAGTGTCTGAAAAACATATTGGAAAAGGAGGACATATGCTAATACATCCTAAAACTGAAGTAAACGTATCACTAGGACTTTATTATTGTTTCGTTTGTTTGTTTGTTTAATATGGCTTAATTACCCACCTCAATCAGTACTGGCACAAGGAAGCACAAACTGAAAATCTGCACCACCAGGACCCTTTGATCTTCCCCACCCTGCATCTCACCCCTGGACACGATCCACAAGGGCAGCACGCAAAGCACATCACACAAACCGCTTCAGGATTCTGTGCAAATATCACTTTACATTAAAAGAAGTTTTGTTTATACGGCTGTTATGTCTGCTTCATTTCCTCTTGGCTTATGCCTTATTTACTAATGAGCACTCAGGTGAGGAGTGCAGAAAGAAACGCACACACACCTACCCATCTATAAAGCACACACACACACACACACACACCTACTTAACCATTTTCCAGAGGATATGAATAATAACACAAACTCAGTGGTTGACTGAAGCCATTTATTGTCAAACACCTGTGCTTACTTTATTTAAATCATAATGACAACAGAAACTACCCAAATGATTAAGAAATCATGAATTCTGCAAGGGTGTGTAAACTTACGAGCACAACTATATAACGACTTATATTTAAATCAATGCAATATGACATCAGATTTCTCCACACTTCACATGACAAATTCACTCAAGGGCATGCACACCCTAAGGGAAGTAGGCTACAGGCAACGGGGGGTGGGGGGGTCCAAATAGCGTTCTATCATCATGGACTTTTTTCGTGCAGCTCTAAAGAATTTAAAACTTTCGTGAAAAATCTGCCAGGAGGAATGCTGCTTCAGGTTTAATATATTGTTATTGCAACTGTTTCTCAGCCCTCTTTTTGTGCATATTCACAGACTTAAACATTTCCCATATATTTATCTGAGTCTTTCTACAAGAAATACAACAGGTGCAGTTTGGGTATTGTGGAAACAGGAGAACAGAAATGCTGTTATTCAAAACTGTAGGGAAATTAAAGATCAACTACGATATTTTTAGTATTTATGATTTCATTTATCATGTCAACAACAAAAAACAAGCCTAATGTAGCCTAGTCCACTGGTCAAACTTGTGAGTTGGGTGATATAATGGCATGAACAAGAAGTCTCCTGAACACACCGGTCCAGCAGAATTGCTAGCAGTCTAGGGAGGACCTTTTTAAAAAATCATAGCAAAGTTTCGGTGTGCAGATGCCAACTGCAGCAGTTGGAAAGTTGCATTCCAGCCAGTGAGTTCTTTGTGGCTCTGCCTTGGGAAAAGCAAACAAAGCTATGGTTCTTAAAGGTTCCACAAATACAACCTTCTGGGAACATTCCAATACCTTTAGTTTAGGGTAACATAGGACAACCTTTGCAACACTTAGAGAACCTTTAGGGAATGTTTCCTGAACATTGTGTTTGCTGGGCTTCTTGTCGCATGGCATGGTGAGAGCAAACCCTATTTTAAAAATCCTGGTTATGTGCTGTGTGTTTCTTTACTTCCGGTCATGTTATTTCTCCTAACATGAGAGGTATCTGGTCCTATTTAATAACAACCTACATGTACATTTTAATCTAGACTCAAGCTGGAAGAAATTACTGATACTGAAACAATCAACTCTTGAAAATGTTTTGCCACAGCAACTTTAATCCTCTCACTAAATCAGAACATAAGTGGTCTCATCTTAACTGACATCTTTATTTGGAGAAAAAAATCTCTCATTTGGCATCGAGGCATCAGTACTGAAACAATCATATGTGATGTTTTCAGAACGTACATGTGTATATAAAAACCATAACTAAATAACAAAATTCAATAAAAGACAAAACTATTGATCTCAAAATTGACCTTTGACCCTTATTTGGCAATTACTATATTCTGCCTTTGCACATGATACAAAGACAAAAGGCAATAACTGACATATTATCATATTATCATTATTTGTTTTGTGTTCATACTGATGACAAGCCATAACCTGCTAAGTTTTATTTATGTCAAGCGATGCATGTTGAATTCATGACTTATTTTGGTAATTTTGTTGCCACGCCATTTCCTTTTTTTTTTACAAGATATCAACAAACCCTTCACAATGTATGTTCAATAGCATCTTCACATCAACTACACCAAATTTTTCATATATGGAATACACAATAGCTGCAGTACATTTCAAGCAGTTCATTCACCTACCACATGGTGGCGCTCTGCCTAATAGCCATTTCACTCATACACAAATATTGCGTAGTCATAATACACAGTAACCTGTGAAGTTTCACTCTTCTGAACCACTCCAAAATGAGTTGGTGACACATTGCCTGTTGAACTGGTCACTTTTAATTGGATACCTAAATTCATCAAAAAACGCTATTTCAACCTTTATTTTTAACATCAAAGAGCACATTTTAAGGATGGCAACAGCAAAAATATTGATTCATGCACTGTCATGGACTCATGTTAGCAAAAATTAAGTTGCCACTCACTACTCTGAACGAACATGCAAGATAGGATTTTCTTAAGATCCTTCTTAAGGCTCCCGTAAGAAGCAACCGCGTTTCCCAAAATGCTTCTTAGCCTAAGAAGACCTGCCGTAAAGAAGGATCTCTAAGAAGTTCTGAACCCAATCTTAACACCCTTCTTAGCGACAAAACAGTGAAAACAGCACCCCCCTCAGGCAGGTAAAGCAATGTGACAGTAAGCAAGGAGATATTAATGCAGTACGTCCAGTTTTCCTGATCGTGTTTTCCCCCTTTTCCCTATCGTTCATGACAAGGGGACGCCAATTTCTCGGTTTTCACACATATTCTCCTCATGTAGCAGATTTCTATCAGACAGATAAGAATACAGCCTACACATTAAATGAAATGACATAGCCTACTGATTTCATTTTGTGTTTCCATTTTTATTTCCCTGGTCTTTGTTTCGGTATTATTATATGTGTCACTTTGTTTTTGTGTCGTGACGACAAATGTCATACTTTTAGCCGGTATTTTATTGATGAGTTCAGTCAGACGCCACGTGTTATACCGCTTCAGTTTGGAGCATTTTACCAAAGATTCTAGAGTAGCGCTCTAAAATCTTTGATTTTACTATGGTAACTATGCGCTCCAATCGGCCATTCTGAGATCGATTGCTCATTGCGCTTCAGTTAAGAAGGCAGATAAGACGGTTCTTAAGACGTTGGTAAGAAGGGCGTTAAGAAGGCGTTTGGGAAACACTCTTATCTTAACGCTTCCTCTTAGCCGACCTCTTCTTAAGTGCCTTCTTAACTCGTTAAGAAGGTTCTTAACTGGGAAACCCGGCCATTGGCGTTTAATCTGAGAAACAGTATGACAGTGTTTAATGGTTTTAGATAGTCTAGGTCAGGGGTTCCCAAACTTTACCATGACAAGGCCCCCCATAGACCAGTAGATTCCAGGTAAGGCCCCCCTGAGATGAAAAGTGTGTATGTGATCACCCGGATGTGTTCTATACCAGCCAATTAGAAAGATGATGGCTAATAAAAATAATAACGGTAATAGTAGTAATGTTAAGATATCCGGTAGATTATTATAATGCAGCTTTTAACAAATGGGAATATTTTTTGGTTTTATTTATTCAAGTATTTATTTCGGTTTGCTACTTTTCCCTCCAACTTGCTGCGGCCCCCTTAGCGCCCCCTCACGGCCCCCACTTTGAAAACCCCTGGTCTAGGTTATTGATACAGTATGGCATATTTGCCATTTCAATGTCAAATAAAAAATATATAAGGTGACTGTTGAGGGTGACAGTTAATGGTTAAGCTCACCTGGGTAGTTTACTCTTAAAGGGGGAGGGACGGAGTATCCTGACCTAATTGTGAGTATATGCATTACCATCCCAAGCCACCAGAGGTTAGGGTGGACCTTTAGGACTAATGAGATAAGTCCGATATGTAGAAAACGAAAATAACTTGCAGCGACTGCAAGACTCCCTTGGAGCCTTGCCAATTACCTTGTTCGTATTTATGGTCTTTGATTTATGGTTTTGCTGACTAGTTTTTATGCTTGTGCTGTGAAGCACTTTGGGGCAACTTTGTTGTTGTGTTTAAATGTGCTATAAAAATAAGTAAAACTCGACTGGATTTCCACTCTCAGTGCACCACACTACAACCCCGGCTCCTTCTGTTTGCATTAAACTGCTAGTCACAGGAAGTCGAACACAAAACGTGACATTCTGTATTGAACAGAGTGAAACTACACTGGGGAGGTGCGTTTCCCCTCCTGAAATAAAATGAAAGAACTGAAATGAAGACAAAAAAACAAAAAATATCCACTGAGACTATGACAAGTGATCTTCAATTAAATTAATGTTCACCTAGCCCATGGGACAAGGTAAGGATGAAAGCTTGCGATGACGGTGTTAGCCTAATTAATCTCCGCAAAAAGCTTTTCGAATCGGTTAAATCAACCTCCTCGTCCTTTGTCCGCGGTAGCCCACATGTAATTTATTTAATTTAAAATCAAAGTGTAAAAAGGGGGGCTGGTGGGAACCAACACTAGACCAAAAAGGACTGTATGGAGAGGGGCTGATTGAGGTATACGATAATCGCCACAGATTGTCCGGTCAGAACAAGAATGAAATGTCCCTTAGTGAAGACACACACACCTCATGAACAGTGAAACCGTGGTTTATCTCTCATGGACGCATGGATGTTCATGAATAATTGAGAGCCGATGAGAAGATAAAGAAAGGAGAGATGGACGGGATCCTGAAATGTCCAAGTTGTGAAGGAAAAAGAGTCCAACGAATGAACTGGATCCAGCTGATGTCTCTCCTGCTCGGATGTGTGAGTGCTCTGAAACCTTGAGTTCAGCAGCTACCTTTAACAGCGGGCCACAGCGGGGGGCCTGCTGATAACGATCAGTAGCCCAGCAGAGGCTGCTGGGAGCAGCCCATTGGTTGCTGAGCCCCAAATCTGCCTGGCAACGAGTCTCTGGAGATTGATTGGAGGGCTCTACCAGACTTATTGGAGCCTGATCAGCTGGGGGTCAGCGGGTGAGTAGCTGATAGCCCACACAATGGAATATGGGTGGTGGCTATTCACTGAATGCAGATGGGTGAGGGCTCACTGAATGGAAAATGGGTGATGGCCCATTCACTGAATGGAGGATAGATGATGGCCCATCACTGAAGCGCCAGCCGTTTGAACACAAAGTCCTTATCTTAAGGCAACTTATCTGTAGCTCGACACTTGCAGACATTCTAGAACGAATATTTATTTAATTGTTTGTTTAACTGTTTCATTTGTTCACTCTGGCATCACCAGCAAAGGCCGGAACTTAGCATAAGTACCAAATCTTGCGACACTTGGCCATTCGATTGTTTAGTCTAGCCATGCTGGAATTGTCCTCTTAAACAGCAACTTTAAATCACTGGCTACTGATATATGGCAGCATTCTTAATCTCAGAGACCCTGTACTTAAATGAATTTGTAGCCATAGCCGGGGGTCAACACTTGCAACCTGATTTTAAATGTTTGACACCGGCACACGATAGACTAAGAACTGGTTTCAACAGTAGACATCACATACTTTCAATGTTAAGGCGAAGGCCTATTCACACCAGGAAAGTCAATTCACTTGCTTTAGGGCGGACCAAAACAGAATGTTATGTTTTTTATTTGGTGCGGTTCGCTTTCACATTGCATTTTTAGCAGTGGACTACAATTTTTAATGGAAATCAGTGGTAAAAGGTTGTTCAGTTTGTGGTTGGACAGGCAGAATGGCCAAAGTGAAAGTAGCACGGATGGAGATCTTGCTGCGCTTTTTGTTGCGTTTAACCATCTCTGATTGTGGCAAAAAACTGTTAAAATTGCATTTTTCAAATGATTAATAAAACAACTACAAATACCCAATGTGACGCTCATGTAACATTTCAAATTTACCATTAACGCCCAATGTAACATATATGTCACGTCACAGATCTTTGGGAAAGGGATGTTGAATTTAAAAAATAATTTAAAAATGGGTTCTACATGGTCCATTTGGTTTGTCAAATATCCACCATAATTTTCCAATAGGTAGAAATGGGTCCGGGTTCTTACGGGTTAAGGGGGGCGAGATGGGGTATCCTGACTTAATTGTGATTATATGCATTACCATCCCACACCACCAGAGGGTAGGGTGGACCTTTAGGACTAATGAGATAAGTCAGATACAGTCGGAGGAAGAAGTTTGTACACCCTTTGGAATTTCATACATTACTTCCTACATTGCTCATAAAATATGGTCTGATCTCTCCAACAACCTCAAGAATCAACAAACAGTGTCTGCTTGAACTAAAGCCACTCAAACATTTACATGTTATCATATTGTTATTGGCCATAAGATGGAAATATTGACAGTCTCTGGAGATTGATTGGAGGGCTCTACCAGACTTATTGGAGCCTGATCAGCTGGGGGTCAGCGGGTGAGTAGCTGATAGCCCACACAATGGAATATGGGTGGTGGCTATTCACTGAATGCAGATGGGTGAGGGCTCACTGAATGGAAAATGGGTGATGGCCCATTCACTGAATGGAGGATAGATGATGGCCCATCACTGAAGCGCCAGCCGTTTGAACACAAAGTCCTTATCTTAAGGCAACTTATCTGTAGCTCGACACTTGCAGACATTCTAGAACGAATATTTATTTAATTGTTTGTTTAACTGTTTCATTTGTTCACTCTGGCATCACCAGCAAAGGCCGGAACTTAGCATAAGTACCAAATCTTGCGACACTTGGCCATTCGATTGTTTAGTCTAGCCATGCTGGAATTGTCCTCTTAAACAGCAACTTTAAATCACTGGCTACTGATATATGGCAGCATTCTTAATCTCAGAGACCCTGTACTTAAATGAATTTGTAGCCATAGCCGGGGGTCAACACTTGCAACCTGATTTTAAATGTTTGACACCGGCACACGATAGACTAAGAACTGGTTTCAACAGTAGACATCACATACTTTCAATGTTAAGGCGAAGGCCTATTCACACCAGGAAAGTCAATTCACTTGCTTTAGGGCGGACCAAAACAGAATGTTATGTTTTTTATTTGGTGCGGTTCGCTTTCACATTGCATTTTTAGCAGTGGACTACAATTTTTAATGGAAATCAGTGGTAAAAGGTTGTTCAGTTTGTGGTTGGACAGGCAGAATGGCCAAAGTGAAAGTAGCACGGATGGAGATCTTGCTGCGCTTTTTGTTGCGTTTAACCATCTCTGATTGTGGCAAAAAACTGTTAAAATTGCATTTTTCAAATGATTAATAAAACAACTACAAATACCCAATGTGACGCTCATGTAACATTTCAAATTTACCATTAACGCCCAATGTAACATATATGTCACGTCACAGATCTTTGGGAAAGGGATGTTGAATTTAAAAAATAATTTAAAAATGGGTTCTACATGGTCCATTTGGTTTGTCAAATATCCACCATAATTTTCCAATAGGTAGAAATGGGTCCGGGTTCTTACGGGTTAAGGGGGGCGAGATGGGGTATCCTGACTTAATTGTGATTATATGCATTACCATCCCACACCACCAGAGGGTAGGGTGGACCTTTAGGACTAATGAGATAAGTCAGATACAGTCGGAGGAAGAAGTTTGTACACCCTTTGGAATTTCATACATTACTTCCTACATTGCTCATAAAATATGGTCTGATCTCTCCAACAACCTCAAGAATCAACAAACAGTGTCTGCTTGAACTAAAGCCACTCAAACATTTACATGTTATCATATTGTTATTGGCCATAAGATGGAAATATTGACAGGATAGGGAGGCATAAATATGTACACCCTCAGCGAAGGCTCCTCCAAGAGCTAATTAGACTAATTAGATGATTAGACAATTTGACTCAGGTGTGAGCCAACATGAAGTCCAATCACTGAGGTGTGTTGTAAGCAACCCACCCCACTGGAAAACCAGTTAAAAGGTGTGCTTTGATGAGAGGCATGTTCTGTGCATCATGCCTCGCACAAGGGAGCTGTCTGAAGACTTAAGACAGAAAGTAATTGATCTGTATAAAGCTAAAAAGGGTTACAAAACAATCTCTAAGACCCTTGGCATTCATGTGTCTACAGTTAGAAAAACTGTGTGTAAATGGAGACAGTTTGGAACGGTTGTTACTCTGCCAAGGAGTGGCCGCCCTGTGAAGATTACTCCAAAGGCACAGCGAGTCATCATTAATGAGGTAAAAAAGATTCCAAGAGTTTCTGCTGAATACTTGAGGAAATCACTGAAACATGCAAACATCTCTGTTGACACGTCTACTATAAAAAAGACACTGAACAAGAATGGGATTCATGGGAGAAGGCCACGGAGGAAGCCACTGCTGTCCAAAAAGAACATTTCTGCTCGTTTAGAGTTTGCGAAAAAGCATTTGGATGCTTCCCAGTGCCACTGGAAAAACATATTGTGGACTGATGAAACCAAAATTGAATTGTTTGGGGGGAAGACACAACATCATGTCTGGAGGAAAGCTGGTACAGCACACCATCATCAAAACCTCATCCCCACCGTTAAGTATGGAGGTGGTAGCATCATGGTGTGGGGGTGCTTTGCTGCTTCTGGGCCTGGACAACTGGCTATAGTCAATGGGAAAATGAATTCTCAGGTATATCAAGATATTTTGCTGAAAAACCTTAGGCAATCTGTCAAAAAGCTGAAACTCAAAAGAGGATGGATCCTGCAACAGGACAACGACCCTAAACACAGAAGCAGGTTGACATTAGAATGGTTTCAGAAGAACAAAATACACGTTTTGGAATGGCCCAGTCAAAGCCCCGATTGAGATGCTGTGGCATGACCTCAAGAAAGCCATCCATTCCAGGCATCCCAGGAATCTTGCTGAGTTGCAACAGTTTTGCAAAGAGGAATGGTGCAGGATTTCTCCTGATCGTTGTGCCCGTCTAATCTGCAACTACAGGAAACGCCTCCCTATCCTGTCAATATTTCCATCTTATGGCCAATACAAATATGATAACATGTAATTGTTTGAGTGGTTTTAGTCCAAGCAGACACTGTTTTGTTCATTCTTGAGGTTGTTGGAGAGATCAGACCATATTTTATGACCAGCTTAAGCAGAAATGTAATGATTTCCAAAGGGCATACAAACTTTTTCCTCTGACTGTAAGTGTATAATTTTGAAAAAAGAAAATCATTTTGCAATAGATCTGGTGTGTTCTGTGAATTGGGTGTATGGCTGTGTTAACTGTGTGTAGTGTTTTGACAAAATTAGGGTAGGCTATACCAAATTTGGTGGGATGTGGATAAACGCCCTATGACCACTTCATTTACTTTTGCTTTCGTCATTTTTAATAATGGCAGTGGCTACAGGTTCGGAATTCCGTACCAGTAGCCTAGATGTTAAGGATATTGGTCCGGAACCTGTTGAAACCTACTAAATATTTTTCCGGAACAATACATGTAAAGTTCAGGAACTTGAAATCTGTACCAAACTCAGGCAAGGCAATAACATGACAGATTTCCAATCGAAGCAAATATGTTTTGCTGTGTCCTCTCCGGTTTACAACAATGCCAATATCAAGGTACGGAGGGCTTCTCATGTAAAGTTTTTTGATTTCAAAGTGACGCTAAAATGAATGGAAGTCAACGGAATGCTAAAGGATATTGGGCCCTTTCCGGGTTGAGATTTCCCCATGGGTGTTTCAACTTCCGGATATGTTCCTACTAAGGCTGCTCGATTATGGAAAAAATCTAAATCACGATTATTTGGGCCAAAACTGAAATCACGATTATTCAAACGATTATTTTGTTCTCCTCAGTAACATGCTTCATTTATTGAAAACAAGGTATTCAAAAACATTTCGAAAAAACATTCTTGTACCTTCGGATTTTCCCTAATACCTTTCTTCGTAAACATTAGTACGTCTCCTTTGATGTCTAATGTACAAACAGTAGAAATGTCTAATGTATACATCTAATGTACAGTACAAACAGTAGAAAATAATTAGGACAAAAACATTGTTGCCCTTGATTTTATTATGACCGCCGCTAGCGAAGCTAGCGAAAGCGGTCATATTGGAGTTGCTGCAAAATTTTTCCCTTTTTTTTTTTTTATTTTTATTTTTTTTTTTCACCGATTTTTCGTCAACGATTCCCGGGACACTGAAACTCGGGGAGACATGAATGTTTGTAGGCATGTAGCCCAAGAAGTTTGTGAGCGAATAACGCCTTTTGGTCCCCCAGGGCCACCCCCCCGCTGTGCCAGTGTCCGTTAAAGAGGGGGAGACCGGCAAAAGTTTTTGCTGAATAACTCAATGAACGTTTCACCCAACAACATGAAATTTTTGTGATATGTCGGTGTTACAGAGACGTATCGACCCAGCCCATAAACTCTCACTTGAAGCATAGCGCCACCTAGTGATAAGGGTAAATGCAAAAATTGGGATTTTTGAGTTGCCAATATCTTGGACCGAGAAGGTGGGAACTGCGCAAAATACGTTATGCACGATCACCACAAAGACCTCTAACACCACAGAACATGCCATAAAATTTGGTCCATAGGGGGCGCTGTAATTGTAGAAAATGTCATTTTGCCTATTATCTAGACAATGCTTACGTTTACAACAATTTTTTTTTTATCGTGAAATCTATTGACCCTCACGCATTGAAAACACTGGTCGACGCCCACTTCCAACGAAAAAAATTTCCGTGAAATTTTAATATTGCGAAAACGAATCTGAACGAACTCGTCATAGGCCGTTCATGTGAATCTCACCAAATTTGGTATATGTCATCTACAGACAATGCTGACAAAAAGTTATCAAAGGATTTATCTTGAGATAAACCGTTCCAAAGTTACACGTCAATGAACATTTAACACGTAGCTTAAAAATTTTCAAATGGCCGTATCTTGGCTAATAATTGCTCAAATTTGGTCAAAGTTGACATTCCATCTCTAAACAGATTTCTTTTCATGTGTACTAAATTTTGTGACATTTCGTAATAGGGGGCGATGTTTATTGGCGAAGCTAGGTGTCAAAAAACAGTTTTTGTTAAATAACTCGCCAACAATTTTGCCCAAGACAACGATTTTGCGTTAGTATGTCGGTGTTACAGAGATGTATCGACCCAGCCAATAAACGCTCACTTGAAGCGTAGCGCCACCTAGTGATATGAGTGAATGCAAAAATTGGGATTTTGAGTTGCCAATATCTTGGACCGAGAAGGTGGGAACTGCGCAAAATACGTCATGCACAATCACCACAAAGACCTCTAACACCACAGAACATGCCATAAAATTTGGTCCATAGGGGGCGCTGTAATTGTAGAAAATGTCATTTTGCCTATTATCTAGACAATGCTTATGTTTACAACAATTTTTTTTTTATCGTGAAATCTATTGACCCTCACGCATTGAAAACACTGGTCGACGCCCACTTCCAACGAAAACAATTTCCGTGAAATTTTAATATTGCGAAAACGGATTTGAACGAACTCGTCATAGGCCGTTCATGTGAATCTCACCAAATTTGGTATATGTCATCTACAGACAATGCTGACAAAAAGTTATCAAAGGATTTATCTTGAGATAAACCGTTCCGAAGTTACACGTCAAGGAACATTTAACACGTAGCTTAAAATTCTTCAAATGGCCGTATCTTGGCTTTTAATTGCTCAAATTTGGTCAAAGTTGACATGCCATCTCTAAACAGCTTTCTTTTTATGTGTACTAAATGTTGTGACATTTCGTCATAGGGGGCGATGTTTATTGGCGAAGCTAGGTGTCAAAAAACAGTTTTTGTCAAATAACTCGTCAACAATTTTGCCCAAGACAACGATTTTGTGTTAGTATGTCGGTGTTACAGAGATGTATTGACCCAGCCCATAAACTCTCACTTGAAGCATAGCGCCACCTAGTGATATGGGTAAATGTAAAAATTGGGATTTTAAGTTGCTAATATCTTTGACCGAGAAGGTGGGAACTGCACAAAATACGTCATGCACGATCACAACAAAGACCTGTAACACCACAGAACATGCCATAAAATGTAGTCCATAGGGGGCGCTGTAATTGTAGAAAATGTCATTTTGCCTATTATCTAGAGAATGCTTATGTTTACAACAATTTCTTTTTTATCGTGAAATCTATTGACCCTCGCGCATTGAAAACACTGGTCGACGCCCACTTCCAACGAAAACAATTTCCGTGAAATTTTAATATTGCGGAAACGAATCTGAACGAACTCGTCATAGGCCGTTCATGTGAATCTCACCAAATTTGGTATATGTCATCTACAGACAATGCTGACAAAAAGTTATCAAAGGATTTATCTTGAGATAAACCGTTCCGAAGTTATACGTCAATGACCATTTAACACGTGGCTTAAAAATCTTTAAATTGCCGTATCTTGGCTTTTAATTGCTCAAATTTGGTCAAAGTTGACATGCCATCTCTAAACAGCTTTCTTTTTATGTGTACTAAATTTTGTGACATTTCGTCATAGGGGGCGATGTTTATTGGCGAAGCTAGGTGTCAAAAAACAGTTTTTGTTAAAAAACTTATCAACAATTTTGCCCAAGACAACGATTTTGTGTTAGTATGTTGGTGTTACAGAGATGTATCGACCCAGCCCATAAACTCTCACTTGAAGCATAGCGCCACCTAGTGATAAGGGTAAATGCAAAAATTAGGATTTTGAGTTGCTAATATCTTGGACCGAGAAGGTGGGAACTGTGCAAAATACGTCATGCACGATCACCAGAAAGACCTCTAACACCACAGAACATGCCATAAAATTTGGTCCATAGGGGGCGCTGTAATTGTAGAAAATGTCATTTTGCCTATTATCTAGAGAATGCTTACGTTTACAACTATTTTTTTTTTATCATGAAATCTGTTGACCCTCACGCATTGAAAACACTGGTCGACGCCCACTTCCAACGAGAACAATTTCCGTGAAATTTTAATATTGCGAAAACGAATCTGAACGAACTCGTCATAGGCCGTTCATGTGAATCTCACCAAATTTGGTATATGTCATCTACAGACAATGCTGACAAAAAGTTATCAAAGGATTTATCTTGAGATAAACCGTTCCGAAGTTACACGTCAATGAACATTTAACACGTAGCTTAAAATTCTTCAAATGGCCGTATCTTGGCTTTTAATTGCTCAAATTTGGTCAAAGTTGACATGCCATCTCTAAACATCTTTCTTTTCATGTGTACTAAATTTTGTGACATTTCGTCATACGGGGCGATGTTTATCGCCGAAGCTAGGTGTTGAAAAACAGTTTTTGTTAAATAACTCATCAACAATTTTGCCCAAGACAACGATTTTGTGTTAGTATGTAGGTGTTACAGAGGCATATTGACCCAGCCCATAAACTCTCACTTGAAGCATAGCGCCACCTAGTGATAAGGGTAAATGCAAAAATTGGGATTTTGAGTTGCCAATATCTTGGACCGAGAAGGTGGGAACTGCACAAAATGCATCATGCACGATCACCACAAAGACCTCTAACACCACAGAACATGCCATAAAATTTGGTCCATAGGGGGCGCTGTAATTGTACAAAATCTCATTTTGCCGATTCCTTGCCTTCACAAATCAGTCCTTCACACTACACATTCAAAACCCACATCCATGCCCACTTACAGGAAATCATTTCCACAGAAATTCTCACCTCACAACACTGCTCTATCACACACTCATCACACCAACAGTTCCCACATTTCAATATACTGCGGCGGTCATACCATGTACCGCTATGCGGTACATCTAGTTTGTTTTGAGATCGTTTGGCCCTGAAATCGTTATCACGATTAGAATTCGATTAATTGAGCAGCCCTAGTTCCTACCCTCTTGGCGTCGACCAGTGTTTTCAATGTTTGAGGTTCAATGGAGTTCAAGCCTGTGACGATTACATTAGGTTGCGCTATGCTACAAGTGAATGTTGATACTCCTCCATAACACCGATATATCACAAACATTGATTTTGGTGGGTGAAACAGTCATTGAGTTATTTATGAAAAAACTCCCTTTCTTTCACCTCTGGTCTACAAGGACTGTTTACCCGTGTTTACGCAAAAGCCCGCATGAACGGGGCATTGCGTTGCTGTGACAGTGCACTATTACGCCACCCAAGAGCACGCATAAATGGGGCATTGCGTTGCTGTGTACATTATTGCATCACACAAGAGCCCGCATTAACGGGGCATTGCGTCATTACGTCCTTTTGTTACTGTGTTCATCTGCTCCGACACAACTGGACTGCAAGAAATGTTGTCTTGTGGTGACCTTGCAAACTGTAAAGCACTTTGAACTGCATCTTGTATGTATGAATTGTATGTGCTATACAAGTAAAGATTATTATTATGACCGCCGCTAGCGAAGCTAGCGAAAGCGGTCATATTGGAGTTGCTGCAAAATTTTTCCCTTTTTTTTTTTTATTTTTTTTTTATTTTTTATTTTTATTTTTTTTTTTCACCGATTTTTCGTCAACGATTCCCGGGACACTGAAACTCGGGGAGACATGAATGTTTGTAGGCATGTAGCCCAAGAAGTTTGTGAGCGAATAACGCCTTTTGGTCCCCCAGGGCCACCCCCCCGCTGTGCCAGTGTCCGTTAAAGAGGGGGAGACCGGCAAAAGTTTTTGCTGAATAACTCAATGAACGTTTCACCCAACAACATGAAATTTTTGTGATATGTCGGTGTTACAGAGACGTATCGACCCAGCCCATAAACTCTCACTTGAAGCATAGCGCCACCTAGTGATAAGGGTAAATGCAAAAATTGGGATTTTGAGTTGCCAATATCTTGGACCGAGAAGGTGGGAACTGCGCAAAATACGTTATGCACGATCACCACAAAGACCTCTAACACCACAGAACATGCCATAAAATTTGGTCCATAGGGGGCGCTGTAATTGAAGAAAATGTCATTTTGCCTATTATCTAGACAATGCTTACGTTTACAACAATTTTTTTTTTATCGTGAAATCTATTGACCCTCACGCATTGAAAACACTGGTCGACGCCCACTTCCAACGAAAACAAAATTCCGTGAAATTTTAATATTGCGAAAACGAATCTGAACGAACTCGTCATAGGCCGTTCATGTGAATCTCACCAAATTTGGTATATGTCATCTACAGACAATGCTGACAAAAAGTTATCAAAGGATTTATCTTGAGATAAACCGTTCCGAAGTTACACGTCAATGAACATTTAACACGTAGCTTAAAATTCTTCAAATGGCCGTATCTTGGCTTTTAATTGCTCAAATTTGGTCAAAGTTGACATGCCATCTCTAAACAGCTTTCTTTTTATGTGTACTAAATGTTGTGACATTTCGTCATAGGGGGCGATGTTTATTGGCGAAGCTAGGTGTCAAAAAACAGTTTTTGTCAAATAACTCGTCAACAATTTTGCCCAAGACAACGATTTTGTGTTAATATGTCGGTGTTACAGAGATGTATTGACCCAGCCCATAAACTCTCACTTGAAGCATAGCGCCACCTAGTGATATGGGTAAATGTAAAAATTGGGATTTTAAGTTGCCAATATCTTTGACCGAGAAGGTGGGAACTGCACAAAATACGTCATGCACGATCACAACAAAGACCTGTAACACCACAGAACATGCCATAAAATGTAGTCCATAGGGGGCGCTGTAATTGTAGAAAATGTCATTTTGCCTATTATCTAGAGAATGCTTATGTTTACAACAATTTCTTTTTTATCGTGAAATCTATTGACCCTCGCGCATTGAAAACACTGGTCGACGCCCACTTCCAACGAAAACAATTTCCGTGAAATTTTAATATTGCGGAAACGAATCTGAACGAACTCGTCATAGGCCGTTCATGTGAATCTCACCAAATTTGGTATATGTCATCTACAGACAATGCTGACAAAAAGTTATCAAAGGATTTATCTTGAGATAAACCGTTCCGAAGTTATACGTCAATGACCATTTAACACGTGGCTTAAAAATCTTTAAATTGCCGTATCTTGGCTTTTAATTGCTCAAATTTGGTCAAAGTTGACATGCCATCTCTAAACAGCTTTCTTTTCATGTGTACTAAATTTTGTGACATTTCGTCATAGGGGGCGATGTTTATTGGCGAAGCTAGGTGTCAAAAAACAGTTTTTGTTAAAAAACTTATCAACAATTTTGCCCAAGACAACGATTTTGTGTTAGTATGTTGGTGTTACAGAGATGTATCGACCCAGCCCATAAACTCTCACTTGAAGCATAGCGCCACCTAGTGATAAGGGTAAATGCAAAAATTAGGATTTTGAGTTGCTAATATCTTGGACCGAGAAGGTGGGAACTGTGCAAAATACGTCATGCACGATCACCAGAAAGACCTCTAACACCACAGAACATGCCATAAAATTTGGTCCATAGGGGGCGCTGTAATTGTACAAAATCTCATTTTGCCGATTCCTTGCCTTCACAAATCAGTCCTTCACACTACACATTCAAAACCCACATCCATGCCCACTTACAGGAAATCATTTCCACAGAAATTCTCACCTCACAACACTGCTCTATCACACACTCATCACACCAACAGTTCCCACATTTCAGTATACTGCGGCGGTCATACCATGTACCGCTATGCGGTACATCTAGTTATTATTATGACCGCCGCTAGCGAAGCTAGCGAAAGCGGTCATATTGGAGTTGCTGCAAAATTTTTCCCTTTTTTTATTTATTTTTTTTTTTTATTTTTTTTTTTCACCGATTTTTCGTCAACGATTCCCGGGACACTGAAACTCGGGGAGACATGAATGTTTGTAGGCATGTAGCCCAAGAAGTTTGTGAGCGAATAACGCCTTTTGGTCCCCCAGGGCCACCCCCCCGCTGTGCCAGTGTCCGTTAAAGAGGGGGAGACCGGCAAAAGTTTTTGCTGAATAACTCAATGAACGTTTCACCCAACAACATGAAATTTTTGTGATATGTCGGTGTTACAGAGACGTATCGACCCAGCCCATAAACTCTCACTTGAAGCATAGCGCCACCTAGTGATAAGGGTAAATGCAAAAATTGGGATTTTGAGTTGCCAATATCTTGGACCGAGAAGGTGGGAACTGCGCAAAATACGTTATGCACGATCACCACAAAGACCTCTAACACCACAGAACATGCCATAAAATTTGGTCCATAGGGGGCGCTGTAATTGAAGAAAATGTCATTTTGCCTATTATCTAGACAATGCTTACGTTTACAACAATTTTTTTTTTATCGTGAAATCTATTGACCCTCACGCATTGAAAACACTGGTCGACGCCCACTTCCAACGAAAACAAAATTCCGTGAAATTTTAATATTGCGAAAACGAATCTGAACGAACTCGTCATAGGCCGTTCATGTGAATCTCACCAAATTTGGTATATGTCATCTACAGACAATGCTGACAAAAAGTTATCAAAGGATTTATCTTGAGATAAACCGTTCCGAAGTTACACGTCAATGAACATTTAACACGTAGCTTAAAATTTTTCAAATGGCCGTATCTTGGCTAATAATTGCTCAAATTTGGTCAAAGTTGACATTCCATCTCTAAACAGATTTCTTTTCATGTGTACTAAATTTTGTGACATTTCGTCATAGGGGGCGATGTTTATTGGCGAAGCTAGGTGTCAAAAAACAGTTTTTGTTAAATAACTCGCCAACAATTTTGCCCAAGACAACAATTTTGCGTTAGTATGTCGGTGTTACAGAGACGTATCGACCCAGCCAATAAACGCTCACTTGAAGCGTAGCGCCACCTAGTGATATGAGTGAATGCAAAAATTGGGATTTTGAGTTGCCAATATCTTGGACCGAGAAGGTGGGAACTGCGCAAAATACGTCATGCACAATCACCACAAAGACCTCTAACAACACAGAACATGCCATAAAATTTGGTCCATAGGGGGCGCTGTAATTGTAGAAAATGTCATTTTGCCTATTATCTAGACAATGCTTATGTTTACAACAATTTTTTTTTTATCGTGAAATCTATTGACCCTCACGCATTGAAAACACTGGTCGACGCCCACTTCCAACGAAAACAATTTCCGTGAAATTTTAATATTGCGAAAACGGATTTGAACGAACTCGTCATAGGCCGTTCATGTGAATCTCACCAAATTTGGTATATGTCATCTACAGACAATGCTGACAAAAAGTTATCAAAGGATTTATCTTGAGATAAACCGTTCCGAAGTTACACGTCAATGTACATTTAACACGTAGCTTAAAAATCTTCAAATGGCCGTATCTTGGCTTTTAATTGCTCAAATTTGGTCAAAGTTGACATGCCATCTCTAAACAGCTTTCTTTTTATGTGTACTAAATTTTGTGACATTTCGTCATAGGGGGCGATGTTTATTGGCGAAGCTAGGTGTCAAAAAACAGTTTTTGTTAAATAACTCGTCAACAATTTTGCCCAAGACAACGATTTTGTGTTAGTATGTCGGTGTTACAGAGATGTATCGACCCAGCCCATAAACTCTCACTTGAAGCATAGCGCCACCTAGTGATATGGGTAAATGTAAAAATTGGGATTTTAAGTTGCCAATATCTTTGACCGAGAAGGTGGGAACTGCACAAAATACGTCATGCACGATCACAACAAAGACCTCTAACACCACAGAACATGCCATAAAATGTAGTCCATAGGGGGCGCTGTAATTGTAGAAAATGTCATTTTGCCTATTATCTAGAGAATGCTTATGTTTACAACAATTTCTTTTTTATCGTGAAATCTATTGACCCTCGCGCATTGAAAAAACTGGTCGACGCCCACTTCCAACAAAAACAATTTCCGTGAAATTTTAATATTGCGGAAACGAATCTGAACGAACTCGTCATAGGCCGTTCATGTGAATCTCACCAAATTTGGTATATGTCATCTACAGACAATGCTGACAAAAAGTTATCAAAGGATTTATCTTGAGATAAACCGTTCCGAAGTTATACGTCAATGACCATTTAACACGTAGCTTAAAAATCTTTAAATGGCCGTATCTTGGCTTTTAATTGCTCAAATTTGGTCAAAGTTGACATGCCATCTCTAAACAGCTTTCTTTTTATGTGTACTAAATTTTGTGACATTTCGTCATAGGGGGCGATGTTTATTGGCGAAGCTAGGTGTCAAAAAACAGTTTTTGTTAAAAAACTTATCAACAATTTTGCCCAAGACAACGATTTTGTGTTAGTATGTTGGTGTTACAGAGATGTATCGACCCAGCCCATAAACTCTCACTTGAAGCATAGCGCCACCTAGTGATAAGGGTAAATGCAAAAATTAGGATTTTGAGTTGCTAATATCTTGGACCGAGAAGGTGGGAACTGCGCAAAATACGTCATGCACGATCACCAGAAAGACCTCTAACACCACAGAACATGCCATAAAATTTGGTCCATAGGGGGCGCTGTAATTGTAGAAAATGTCATTTTGCCTATTATCTAGAGAATGCTTACGTTTACAACTATTTTTTTTTTATCATGAAATCTGTTGACCCTCATGCATTGAAAACACTGGTTGACGCCCACTTCCAACGAGAACAATTTCCGTGAAATTTTAATATTGCGAAAACGAATCTGAACGAACTCGTCATAGGCCGTTCATGTGAATCTCACCAAATTTGGTATATGTCATCTACAGACAATGCTGACAAAAATTTATCAAAGGATTTATCTTGAGATAAACCGTTCCGAAGTTACACGTCAATGAACATTTAACACGTAGCTTAAAATTCTTCAAATGGCCGTATCTTGGCTTTTAATTGCTCAAATTTGGTCAAAGTTGACATGCCATCTCTAAACATCTTTCTTTTCATGTGTACTAAATTTTGTGACATTTCGTCATACAGGGCGATGTTTATCGCCGAAGCTAGGTGTTGAAAAACAGTTTTTGTTAAATAACTCATCAACAATTTTGCCCAAGACAACAATTTTGTGTTAGTATGTAGGTGTTACAGAGGCATATTGACCCAGCCCATAAACTCTCACTTGAAGCATAGCGCCACCTAGTGATAAGGGTAAATGCAAAAATTGGGATTTTGAGTTGCCAATATCTTGGACCGAGAAGGTGGGAACTGCACAAAATGCATCATGCACGATCACCACAAAGACCTCTAACACCACAGAACATGCCATAAAATTTGGTCCATAGGGGGCGCTGTAATTGTACAAAATCTCATTTTGCCGACTCCTTGCCTTCACAAATCAGTCCTTCACACTACACATTCAAAACCCACATCCATGCCCACTTACAGGAAATCATTTCCACAGAAATTCTCACCTCACAACACTGCTCTATCACACACTCATCACACCAACAGTTCCCACATTTCAATATACTGCGGCGGTCATACCATGTACCGCTATGCGGTACATCTAGTTATTATGACCGCCGCTAGCGAAGCTAGCGAAAGCGGTCATATTGGAGTTGCTGCAAAATTTTTCCCTTTTTTTTTTTTTTTTTTTATTTTTATTTTTTTTTTTCACCGATTTTTCGTCAACGATTCCCGGGACACTGAAACTCGGGGAGACATGAATGTTTGTAGGCATGTAGCCCAAGAAGTTTGTGAGCGAATAACGCCTTTTGGTCCCCCAGGGCCACCCCCCCGCTGTGCCAGTGTCCGTTAAAGAGGGGGAGACCGGCAAAAGTTTTTGCTGAATAACTCAATGAACGTTTCACCCAACAACATGAAATTTTTGTGATATGTCGGTGTTACAGAGACGTATCGACCCAGCCCATAAACTCTCACTTGAAGCATAGCGCCACCTAGTGATAAGGGTAAATGCAAAAATTGGGATTTTGAGTTGCCAATATCTTGGACCGAGAAGGTGGGAACTGCGCAAAATACGTTATGCACGATCACCACAAAGACCTCTAACACCACAGAACATGCCATAAAATTTGGTCCATAGGGGGCGCTGTAATTGTAGAAAATGTCATTTTGCCTATTATCTAGACAATGCTTACGTTTACAACAATTTTTTTTTTATCGTGAAATCTATTGACCGTCACGCATTGAAAACACTGGTCGACGCCTACTTCCAACGAAAAAAAATTCCGTGAAATTTTAATATTGCGAAAACGAATCTGAACGAACTCGTCATAGGCCGTTCATGTGAATCTCACCAAATTTGGTATATGTCATCTACAGACAATGCTGACAAAAAGTTATCAAAGGATTTATCTTGAGATAAACCGTTCCGAAGTTACACGTCAATGAACATTTAACACGTAGCTTAAAATTTTTCAAATGGCCGTATCTTGGCTAATAATTGCTCAAATTTGGTCAAAGTTGACATTCCATCTCTAAACAGATTTCTTTTCATGTGTACTAAATTTTGTGACATTTCGTCATAGGGGGCGATGTTTATTGGCGAAGCTAGGTGTCAAAAAAACAGTTTTTGTTAAATAACTCGCCAACAATTTTGCCCAAGACAACGATTTTGCGTTAGTATGTCGGTGTTACAGAGATGTATCGACCCAGCCAATAAACGCTCACTTGAAGCGTAGCGCCACCTAGTGATATGAGTGAATGCAAAAATTGGGATTTTGAGTTGCCAATATCTTGGACCGAGAAGGTGGGAACTGCGCAAAATACGTCATGCACAATCACCACAAAGACCTCTAACACCACAGAACATGCCATAAAATTTGGTCCATAGGGGGCGCTGTAATTGTAGAAAATGTAATTTTGCCTATTATCTAGACAATGCTTATGTTTACAACAATTTTTTTTTTATCGTGAAATCTATTGACCCTCACGCATTGAAAACACTGGTCGACGCCCACTTCCAACGAAAACAATTTCCGTGAAATTTTAATATTGCGAAAACGGATTTGAACGAACTCGTCATAGGCCGTTCATGTGAATCTCACCAAATTTGGTATATGTCATCTACAGACAATGCTGACAAAAAGTTATCAAAGGATTTATCTTGAGATAAACCGTTCCGAAGTTATACGTCAATGACCATTTAACACGTAGCTTAAAAATCTTTAAATGGCCGTATCTTGGCTTTTAATTGCTCAAATTTGGTCAAAGTTGACATGCCATCTCTAAACAGCTTTCTTTTTATGTTTACTAAATTTTGTGACATTTTGTCATAGGGGGCGATGTTTATTGGCAAAGCTAGGTGTCAAAAAACAGTTTTTGTTAAATAACTCGTCAACAATTTTGCCCAAGACAACGATTTTGTTTTAGTATGTCGGTGTTACAGAGACGTATCGACCCAGCCAATAAACTCTCACTTGAAGCATAGCGCCACCTAGTGATATGGGTAAATGCAAAAATTGGGATTTTGAGTTGCCAATATCTTGGACCGAGAAGGTGGGAACTGCGCAAAATACATCATGCACGATCACCACAAAGACCTCTAACACCACAGAACATGCCATAAAATTTGGTCCATAGGGGGCGCTGTAATTGTAGAAAATGTCATTTTGCCTATTATCTAGACAATGCTTACGTTTACAACATTTTTTTTTTTTATCGTGAAATCTGTTGACCCTCACGCATTGAAAACACTGGTCGACGCCCACTTCCAACGAAAACAATTTCCGTGAAATTTTAATATTGCGAAAACGAATCTGAACGAACTCGTCATAGGCCGTTCATGTGAATCTCACAAAATTTGGTATATGTCATCTACAGACAATGTTGACAAAAAGTTATCAAAGGATTTATCTTGAGATAAACCGTTCCGAAGTTACACATCAATGAACATTTAACACGTAGCTTAAAAATCTTCAAATGGCCGTATCTTGGCTTTTAATTGCTCAAATTTGGTCAAAGTTGACATGCCATCTCTAAACAGCTTTCTTTTCATGTGTACTAAATTTTGTGACATTTCATCATAGGGGGCGATGTTTATTGGCGAAGCTAGGTGTCAAAAAACAGTTTTTGTTAAATAACTCGTCAACAATTTTGCCCAAGACAACGATTTTGTGTTAGTATATCGGTGTTACAGACATGTATCGACCCAGCCCATAACCTCTCACTTGAAGCATAGCGCCACCTAGTGATATGGGTAAATGTAAGAATTAGGATTTTGAGTTGCCAATATCTTTGACCGAGAAGGTGGGAACTGCACAAAATACGTCATGCACGATCACAACAAAGACCTCTAACACCACAGAACATGCCATAAAATGTAGTCCATAGGGGGCGCTGTAATTGTAGAAAATGTCATTTTGCCTATTATCTAGAGAATGCTTATGTTTACAACAATTTTTTTTTTATCGTGAAATCTATTGACCCTCATGCATTGAAAACACTGGTCGACGCCCACTTCCAACGAAAACAATTTCTGTGAAATTTTAATATTGCGAAAACGAATCTGAACGAACTCGTCATAGGCCGTTCATGTGAATCTCACCAAATTTGGTATATGTCATCTACAGACAATGCTGACAAAAAGTTATCAAAGGATTTATCTTGAGATAAACCGTTCCGAAGTTACACGTCAATGAACATTTAACACGTAGCTTAAAATTCTTTAAATGGCCGTATCTTGGCTTTTAATTGCTCAAATTTGGTCAAAGTTGACATGCCATCTCTAAACAGCTTTCTTTTTATGTGTACTAAATTTTGTGACATTTCGTCATAGGGGGCGATGTTTATTGGCGAAGCTAGGTGTCAAAAAACAGTTTTTGTTAAAAAACTTGTCAACAATTTTGCCCAAGACAATGATTTTGTGTTAGTTTGTTGGTGTTACAGAGATGTATCGACCCAGCCCATAAACTCTCACTTGAAGCATAGCGCCACCTAGTGATAAGGGTAAATGCAAAAATTGGGATTTTGAGTTGCTAATATCTTGGACCGAGAAGGTGGGAACTGCGCAAAATATGTCATGCTCGATCACCACAAAGACCTCTAACACCACAGAACATGCCATAAAATTTGGTCCATAGGGGGCGCTGTAATTGTAGAAAATGTCATTTTGCCTATTATCTAGAGAATGCTTACGTTTACAACAATTTTTTTTTTATCATGAAATCTATTGACCCTCACGCATTGAAAACACTGGTCGACGCCCACTTCCAACGAGAACAATTTCCGGGAAATTTTAATATTGCAAAAACGAATCTGAACAAACTCGTCATAGGCCGTTCATGTGAATCTCACCAAATTTGGTATATGTCATCTACAGACAATGCTGACAAAAAGTTATCAAAGGATTTATCTTGAGATAAACCGTTTCGAAGTTACACGTCAATGAACATTTAACACGTAGCTTAAAATTCTTCAAATGGCCGTATCTTGGCTTTTAATTGCTCAAATTTGGTCAAAGTTGACATGCCATATCTAAACATCTTTCTTTTCATGTGTACTAAATTTTGTGACATTTCGTCATACGGGGCGATGTTTATCGCCGAAGCTAGGTGTTGAAAAACAGTTTTTGTTAAATAACTCGTCAACAATTTTGCCCAAGACAACGATTTTGTGTTAGTATGTAGGTGTTACAGAGGCATATTGACCCAGCCCATAAACTCTCACTTGAAGCATAGTAGTGATAAGGGTAAATGCAAAAATTGGGATTTTGAGTTGCCAATATCTTGGACCGAGAAGGTGGGAACTGCACAAAATACATCATGCACGATCACCACAAAGACCTCTAACACCACAGAACATGCCATAAAATTTGGTCCATAGGGGGCGCTGTAATTGTACAAAATCTCATTTTGCCGACTCCTTGCCTTCACAAATCAGTCCTACACACTACACATTCAAAACCCACATCCATGCCCACTTCCAGGAAATCATTTCCACAGAAATTCTCACCTCACAACACTGCTCTACCACACACTCATCACACCAACAGTTCCCACATTTCAATATACTGCGGCGGTCATACCATGTACCGCTATGCGGTATATCTAGTTGTTATTATTATTATTATTACTAACCTACTAGGCCTAGGGGCTGCTGAGCAACAAGGTGCCGCTGAGCAACAAGGTGCAAGGTGTCACCAGATACAGAATCCTCTGCAAAGTTGTAGGTGTTAAATCAGAGATAGCTTATTGGTTAAATGCAATAAAAAGCGCAGCAAGATCTCCGTGCTACTTTCACTTTGGCCGTTCTGCCTCTCTAACCACAAAACTGAACGACCTTACCACTGATTTCCATTAAAAATTGTAGTCCACTGCTAAAAATGCAATGTGAAAGCGAACCGCACCAAATAAAAAACATAACATTCTGTTTTGGTCCGCCCTAAAGCAAGTGAATTGACTTTCCTGGTGTGAATAGGCCTTCGCCTTAATTATGACCGCCGCTAGCGAAGCTAGCGAAAGCGGTCATATTGGAGTTGCTGCAAAATTTTTCCCTTTTTTTTATTTATTTATTTTTTTTTTATTTTTATTTTTTTTTTTCACCGATTTTTCGTCAACGATTCCCGGGACACTGAAACTCGGGGAGACATGAATGTTTGTAGGCATGTAGCCCAAGAAGTTTGTGAGCGAATAACGCCTTTTGGTCCCCCAGGGCCACCCCCCCGCTGTGCCAGTGTCCGTTAAAGAGGGGGAGACCGGCAAAAGTTTTTGCTGAATAACTCAATGAACGTTTCACCATACAACATGAAATTTTTGTGATATGTCGGTGTTACAGAGA
The DNA here is from genome assembly GCA_027475355.1 of Coilia nasus. NCBI lineage: Eukaryota > Metazoa > Chordata > Actinopteri > Clupeiformes > Engraulidae > Coilia > Coilia nasus. The sequence goes on from CM050216.1 coordinate 34,748,231, forward strand.
CGTATCGACCCAGCCCATAAACTCTCACTTGAAACATAGCGCCACCTAGTGATAAGGGTAAATGCAAAAATTGGGATTTTGAGTTGCCAATATCTTGGACCGAGAAGGTGGGAACTGCGCAAAATACGTTATGCACGATCACCACAAAGACCTCTAACACCACAGAACATGCCATAAAATTTGGTCCATAGGGGGCGCTGTAATTGTAGAAAATGTCATTTTGCCTATTATCTAGACAATGCTTACGTTTACAACAATTTTTTTTTTATCGTGAAATCTATTGACCCTCACGCATTGAAAACACTGGTCGATGCCCACTTCCAACGAAAAAAATTTCCGTGAAATTTTAACATTGCGAAAACGAATCTGAACGAACTCGTCATAGGCCGTTCATGTGAATCTCACCAAATTTGGTATATGTCATCTACAGACAATGCTGACAAAAAGTTATCAAAGGATTTATCTTGAGATAAACCGTTCCGAAGTTACACGTCAATGAACATTTAACACGTAGCTTAAAAATCTTCAAATGGCCGTATCTTGGCTAATAATTGCTCAAATTTGGTCAAAGTTAACATGCCATCTCTAAACAGCTTTCTTTTCATGTGTACAAAATTGTGTGACATTTCGTCATAGGGGGCGATGTTTATTGGCAAAGCTAGGTGTCAAAAAAAGAGTTTTTGTTAAATAACTCGTCAACAATTTTGCCCAAGACAACGATTTTGTTTTAGTATGTCGGTGTTACAGAGACGTATCGACCCAGCCCATAAACTCTCACTTGAAGCATAGCGCCACCTAGTGATATGGGTAAATGCAAAAATTGGGATTTTGAGTTGCCAATATCTTGGACCGAGAAGGTGGGAACTGCGCAAAATACGTCATGCACGATCACCACAAAGACCTCTAACACCACAGAACATGCCATAAAATTTGGTCAATAGGGGGCGCTGTAATTGTAGAAAATGTCATTTTGCCTATTATCTAGACAATGCTTACGTTTACAACATTTTTTTTTTATCGTGAAATCTGTTGACCCTCACGCATTGAAAACACTGGTCGACGCCCACTTCCAACGAAAACAATTTCCGTGAAATTTTAATATTGCGAAAACGAATCTGAACGAACTCGTCATAGGCCGTTCATGTGAATCTCACCAAATTTGGTATATGTCATCTACAGACAATGTTGACAAAAAGTTATCAAAGGATTTATCTTGAGATAAACCGTTCCGAAGTTACACGTCAATGAACATTTAACACGTAGCTTAAAAATCTTCAAATGGCCGTATCTTGGCTTTGAATTGCTCAAATTTGGTCAAAGTTGACATGCCATCTCTAAACAGCTTTCCTTTCATGTGTACTAAATTTTGTGACATTTCATCATAGGGGGCGATGTTTATTGGCGAAGCTAGGTGTCAAAAAACAGTTTTTGTTAAATAACTCGTCAACAATTTTGCCCAAGACAACGATTTTTTGTTAGTATATCGGTGTTACAGAGATGTATCGACCCAGCCCATAAACTCTCACTTGAAGCATAGCGCCACCTAGTGATATGGCTAAATGTAAAAATTAGGATTTTGAGTTGCCAATATCTTTGACCGAGAAGGTGGGAACTGCACAAAATACGTCATGCACGATCACAACAAAGACCTCTAACACCACAGAACATGCCATAAAATGTAGTCCATAGGGGGCGCTGTAATTGTAGAAAATGTCATTTTGCCTATTATCTAGAGAATGCTTATGTTTACAACAATTTTTTTTTTATCGTGAAATCTATTGACCCTCATGCATGAAAACACTGGTCAACGCCCACTTCCAACGAAAACAATTTCCGTGAAATTTTAATATTGCGAAAACGAATCTGAACGAACTCGTCATAGGCCGTTCATGTGAATCTCACCAAATTTGGTATATGTCATCTACAGACAATGCTGACAAAAAGTTATCAAAGGATTTATCTTGAGATAAACCGTTCCGAAGTTACACGTCAATGAACATTTAACACGTAGCTTAAAATTCTTTAAATGGCCGTATCTTGGCTTTTAATTGCTCAAATTTGGTCAAAGTTGACATGCCATCTCTAAACAGCTTTCTTTTCATGTGTACTAAATTTTGTGACATTTCGTCTTAGGGGGCGATGTTTATTGGCGAAGCTAGGTGTCAAAAAACAGTTTTTGTTAAAAAACTTGTCAACAATTTTGCCCAAGACAACGATTTTGTGTTAGTTTGTTGGTGTTACAGAGATGTATCGACCCAGCCCATAAACTCTCACTTGAAGCATAGCGCCACCTAGTGATAAGGGTAAATGCAAAAATTGGGATTTTGCGTTGCTAATATCTTGGACTGAGAAGGTGGGAACTGCGCAAAATATGTCATGCACGATCACCACAAAGACCTCTAACACCACAGAACATGCCATAAAATTTGGTCCATAGGGGGCGCTGTAATTGTAGAAAATGGCATTTTGCCTATTATCTAGAGAATGCTTACGTTTACAACAATTTTTTTTTATCATGAAATCTATTGACCCTCACGCATTGAAAACACTGGTCGACGCCCACTTCCAACGAGAACAATTTCCGGGAAATTTTAATATTGCGAAAACGAATCTGAACAAACTCGTCATAGGCCGTTCATGTGAATCTCACCAAATTTGGTATATGTCATCTACAGACAATGGTGACAAAAAGTTATCAAAGGATTTATCTTGAGATAAACCGTTTCGAAGTTACACGTCAATGAACATTTAACACGTAGCTTAAAATTCTTCAAATGGCCGTATCTTGGCTTTTAATTGCTCAAATTTGGTCAAAGTTGACATGCCATATCTAAACATCTTTCTTTTCATGTGTACTAAATTTTGTGACATTTCGTCATACGGGGCGATGTTTATCGCCGAAGCTAGGTGTTGAAAAACAGTTTTTGTTAAATAACTCGTCAACAATTTTGCCCAAGACAACGATTTTGTGTTAGTATGTAGGTGTTACAGAGGCATATTGACCCAGCCCATAAACTCTCACTTGAAGCATAGCGCCACCTAGTGATAAGGGTAAATGCAAAAATTGGGATTTTGAGTTGCCAATATCTTGGACTGAGAAGGTGGGAACTGCACAAAATACATCATGCACGATCACCACAAAGACCTCTAACACCACAGAACATGCCATAAAATTTAGTCCATAGGGGGCGCTGTAATTGTACAAAATCTCATTTTGCCGACTCCTTGCCTTCACAAATCAGTCCTACACACTACACATTCAAAACCCACATCCATGCCCACTTCCAGGAAATCATTTCCACAGAAATTCTCACCTCACAACACTGCTCTACCACACACTCATCACACCAACAGTTCCCACATTTCAATATACTGCGGCGGTCATACCATGTACCGCTATGCGGTACATCTAGTATTGAAAGTGATGTCTACTGTTGAAACCAGTTCTTAGTCTATCGTGTGCCGGTGTCAAACATTTAAAAACAGGTTGCAAGTGTTGACCCCCGGCTATGGCTACAAATTCATTACAGTACAGGGTCTCTGAGATTAAGAATGCTGCCATATATCAGTAGCCAGTGATTTAAAGTTGCTGTTTAAGAGGTCAATTCCAGCATGGCTAGACTAAACAATATAGTCGAATGGCCAAGTGTCGCAGATTTGGAACTGTTATGCTTCCGGCCTTTGCTGGTGATGCCAGAGTGAACAAATGAAACAGTTAAACAAACAATTAAATAAATACTCTTTCTAGAATGTCTGCAAGTGTCGAGCAACAAATAATTTGCCTTACGGTAATGACTTTGATTTTAAATTAAATAAATTGCATGTTGGCTACCGCGGACAAATGGCGAGGAGGCTGATTTAATCGATTCGAAAAGCTTTTTGCGGAGATGAATTATGCTAACACTGTCACCGCAAGCTTTCATCCTTACCTTGTCCCATGGGCTATGTGAACATTAACTTAAGGGAAGATCACTTGTCATAGTCTCCGTGGATATTTTCATTTTTTGTCTTCATTTCAGTTCTTTCATTTGATTTCAGGAGGGGGAACGCACATCCCCAGTGTAGTTTCACTCTGTTTAATACAGAATGTCAAGGCGAGCCCCGTCACGTTTTGTGTTCGACTTCCTATAGCAATTTGATGCAAACAGAAGGAGCCGGGGTTGTAGTGTGGTGCACTGAGAGTTAAGGTCAAGTGCAGTTTTTCTTATTTTTATAGCACATTTAAATACAACAACAAAGTTGCCCCAAAGTGCTTCACAACACAAGCATGAAAACTAGACAGCAAAACCATAAAACAAAGACCATAAATACGAACAAGGCAATTGGCAAGAAGGATCCAGTCACTCAACATACCAGTCGCTGCAGGTTATTTTCATTTCATCATAATGAATAAAAGGAGTGGCTTGTCAGAAGGACTAGTTGCAAGAAAAAGTATGTGAACCCTTTGGAATTTTATGGTTTTCTGAATAAATTTGTCATAAAATGTGATCTGATCTTCATCTAAGTCACTAGTGAAGATGAACACAATGTGCTAACGCTAATACTGCAAAAACTAAACTATTATTAATAGTAAACTCCTACATTTCATGTCTTTGTTCAAAACGTACACGAGACATCAAAAATGCTGTGTGCAAAAGTATGTGAACCTTTGGGATCAATCACTTGTTAAACACTCTTTTGGAAATACACTCAACTCAGGGTTTCCCATAACTGTGGATCAGATCTGCACAAAGTTCAGGAGATATACTAGCCTATTTTTTGTTTTGTTTTTTGCCTTATTGTCTGGTGTTATGGTTTTCTCCTAATCTCTATGTGTGATGGTCTTTAAACTATTACTACATCAAAGCAGCCAGAAATTATGATGTTCCCCCAACTGCACCTCGTAATAGAGAGAGTGCATTAATGGTGCCATGAGTGTGCTCATGGCAGGATATTATAGTGGAGGCTTTACTGTCCAAAAAATGCATGCTGTGTGCAAAAAACTTGCCGAAGAGCTCATTGACACTCCACAATTGTACTCGGAGAATAGCTCGTAGATTGGAGAGTAGCTCGTAGATTGGAGAGTAGCTCGTAGACCGGCGAAATATATAATGAATTGTGCACAAACAACGCAGAGCACTGGATGACATCTAAACAATTAATGCACCCACTCTATTCTGAATTGCAGTTGAGGGAGCTGCATGATTTGTGGCTGGTTTAATGTGTCGGGTAATGGACAACTTGCCATCACTACAAGAAAAAGGTAGGTCCTAGGTTTATCATCATTTTAACAGGATCATGACCAGCACCCATAGAGATGCATAGAAAACCCATAGATGCATAGAAATCCCCTAATGAAACAACCCAGTTGAAAAGAAGGGGCTATACCTTGTGGATATCTAATTCATATTTACCAGGCACCCCAGGCTTGAGTTTGTTCCTGACAAAAGAGGGTTAAACCAAAGATCAATCCCAAAGGTTCACTCGCTTTTGCACACAGCATTTTAGATGTTTTGTGTATGTTTTGAAGAAAGACATGAAATGTAATAGTTTGGGGATGAGGGTGGTGTGAAGGTGATGGGAGGAATGGGTCTGAAGTGCATACAAAGTTGTGGTGGTGGGGTGCTAATGATGGGCTGTCTGTGGGCGGGCAGTGCTGTGTATGTGGTGGGTAGTGCTGAGGTGGGCATGGGGCAGTGTGAGTGGGGGATGAGAGGGCAGGAGGGTGGGGTGTGGGGGCTAGGGGGGCACAGGATCTTGTGGAGGATGGGGAGGCACTGTTCTGAGGAGCAGTGCTGTGTGTGTGTGTGAGTTAGGGTTATAATGGGATGTGTGTGTGTGTGGGGGGGGGGGGGGGGGGGCAGTGTTGAGTGTGTGGTAAGGGGGGGGGGGGGGCAAAAATTAGGATTGCCTCTTGTATGTGTGGGGCTCTGTTGAGATGTGGTAAACGTGTGGTGTGGTGGCCACATAAGGATGGTATTAGGTATGTTTGATGTATTTAGTATATTTGGTTCATTTAACTAGTTATTTACGAGAGCCCAGTCACCAAAAACCACAGCAGCAGCAAAGAGCAAAATTACCACACCAAGAAATGGACAGAAGTCATTGTAGTTAATATAGTTTATTTTATTTCAAAAAAAGTTTCAAACTAAAAAGGTTCTGTAAAAATGCATATTCATAGTTAATATCCCTCCCCTGCCCATTGTAGTGAGTTACAGTCATCCCTCAACACTTGTAATATATAATATATTTTTTTGTTTGTTTGTTTGTTCATTTTCTCTCACAGACAAACTTGGAATGTGCAGAGAAGCGTCTCTTCTGCTAAGGATTATGCGCATCGAGTCGCCTAGCAACACCTGTGACGACCACAGCACTATGAACACGAGAGGGAGAGAAACAGACAAACAAACACACGAGGCTACATGATTATCATCACAAAATAAATCTCTTTGGCTTTAACCCCCCCAGCCCCTCACCTCAGATTTAGTTATGTCCCAACCTCCCCCACCCACACCCTAAAGAACTCTTCCTCAAAGCTACGCATGGTGAAGTGGTCAGTACTGTCAGTTCAAATGTGCATGACATCCAATGTCATTTTGGCATCATATGCTTGCTGTGGTATAAAGTTAATGTAAAGATTCACAAGCACTTCTCTCTCTGTGTCTATTGGTATGTGTTTGTGGGCTTGTGTGTGAGCATGGGTGTTTGTGTGTAGACGGTATGTGTGTATGTATGTGTGTTATGTTGTTGTGTTCATCAACTGAGCTTTGTCTGTGCTTACACTAAACAGAAACACACCCTGCAACATAAACACAAGCTCTGGCCACGGCCTTTTTAAATGTAGCTCTGTGAAGTTGCTGGGCCTCATTTATAAACTCTGCGTACGCACAAAAGAATACGGCACTTTCTGCGCAAACTTCGACATTTATAAAAAAGTGAGATTGGCAGGAAAATGTGCGTACTGCCACGCAACATCTGCCCCATGTGTACGCAACATCTGCCCCATGTGTACATCTGCCCCATGTGTACGCAACATCTGCCCCATGTGTACGCACAAAAAAGGGGAAAGGGAAAAAGTGCGGCCTCAGGAGCCAAGGCGGAGAACGAGGCGAACTAGCACTACCAACACTCGTATTTTAACTAGGGTATGTCTAATCATGACGCATGTGAGTTATAAGTCAGGCTACAGCCTAGCCTACTGTACCCTAGGCCTAAGTGTGCGTTTAAGCATGTTGCAAGTGGAACACTTGCAAGAGGGAACATTTTCAGAGAGCAGAAAGATTTGTTGGCCAATGGTGATGAGTGGCTGATCAGTCGATTCTGATTGCATGTGCTTCCCTCTCTATACATGAATAACAATACTGGGTGTTTCACACTCTATATCTAGACAATTGTGGGTGTGGTATGATCCTCGGACAAGTGTCTCCACCTATAGAGCGTGATGTGATTTATAAAGGGAAAGCTTATAAATCAGAATACTGTATGTTTGTGGGCACGCACATTCTGAATTTCGTGTGTACGGCATCTTTTGACGTAAACCCGGCGCAAAGTTTTATAAATGAGGCCGCTGGTCAGATGAATGGAGAAACTGTATAGGCCATAGCTCAAACACATCAGGGTCCGCAGATTGGGTCACTGGGTCATGAGGGGGCTCTTCAATCACTAATTCCGATTCCCCTTTGTTTATTTGTGTGTGTATGACAACTGGCACTGCAAAATCATGACCTTTGACCTATGTAGGCAAAATGGCCTCCAGGGTTGCCTCGGAGGAGCAGGATGTAGTGCCCAACATGCAGTAAGAGATTAAAAAACACCCCTCCCCCCCAAAAAAAACAGACACAGGAATTCTTCAAGGAAATAGCTAACACACGGCATCTAAAAGGTGAAGCTTGGCCACCCGTAACATCAAAGTTAAAACAAAGCAACTTGTCATTTTTGTCTTTTTTTTAAGGAACACTGAATCAACTTTGTTTTTGTATACAACATTTTGTCAACAACAGCTCCAGACAGCCCAACCCTGTTCGACGGTTTCTTCCCTTTGTGATGTCATTGTTTGCTTTAAGTCCTGCCTCTGCCACAGTTGATCATTCTGCCTTCTCCATGCTGTGCCTGAACAATACAAAACATCACAGAGGGAATAAAGATCTGAAGTTTAAGGCTTGCACCACCTGTAGAGTGGGAGAGGGAGATGAGAGAGGGAGCGTGTATGTATTTGTGTTGGGTTTACAGAAAATATCTGCATGATTGCTAGCTGGCTGGCTGCAGTCAGGTGAGTGTGTGTGCATGTGTTGTGATGTCACGAGAGGCTGCATCCTGGACGGATGCTACATTCCCCGGAGGTGGCTTCAACCCCAACTAGGTGTGGCTCCATCTGCTGGTGTGAAACGGGAACCTCACTCTCTCGACTCGGGATTCTGACCCCCTGGGAGGGAATGGTCACCTGACCATGGTCTAATGAGCACACCTGAGGCTGATAATGAGACCAGGAGCTGAAGGGTTTTTGAGTTGGGAGAAACAGTGAGTAAGGAGTGTTGGGGAGAGCAGAGCTACAGACTTTGTTTGCTGACTGAACTGGAGATTGGAACTCTTTTTCGATGTGGGATTTACTTACCAAGAAGCTACAGTAACGTGGAAGTCCTGGAGAAGATAAGTACTTCAACGGACAGGTTTTTGTGGGACTCTGTTTAAAAGTGAAGGTTGTGTTGTGAGCTGTGGAAGACTGCTACTGTTTTGTAACTTGGCAGGTGACTGATCAAAGAGACTTTTTTTGTTGGACATTGACATTAAAATTAACTTTTGTTGGTGAATTCCCCAAACCGTTATTAAAGTTTTGAGTTTAACCGTCCTGTGTGTCCTAGCACTGTTGTGAACTGCCTCGCTGAACCAGAGTAACCGGTCATGACATCACAGTGTGTGTGTGTTAGTGTGCGTGTATGTGTGTGCTGATGTATCTTACTGTTAGAGAAGCTCTGGGTATGTATTTGTTGTTGAGTTTACAGAAAAGATCTGCATGAATGCTGGCTGGGTACACTCAGGTGCATGTGTGTGTGTGTGTGTGTGTTCACATGCTGATGCTGTACCTTACTGTTAGAGAGGCTCTGGGTAGCCCTGTCGTGGGTCGTAGCCCATGTCGGGCATGTAGGCCTCGTGCAGGTCTGCGTCCAGTGGGAGACCATCCATGGGGATGTCAGCGTAGCCGTAGGGGGGGTAGGCCCCGTCCAGCTCTGGGGGGGGGGCACAGGGAATGATGATGTCCATCGACAGTCAGAGAAATCGAACATTGAGCAACAAACAGAAAAGGGAACAAAAGAGAAATCAAAAACAAGAAGAAAGCATAGGGGAGGGAAGAAACACATCAAGGGGGAGTGAAAGAAAGAGAGAGAGATGAGAAGAGAGACATTTCGGTAAGAAACCAACACTATAAGTGCTGTGCTTCTTCAGTGGTGACACGCAGCTCAATAGGCCTGTTGAGGTTACACAGAGCAGGACGGAGACACCTGCCACCGACCGGATCATCGGGAAATCAGCATGAAAGTCCCATTTTTTTGTCATTGTGATCACCTGGCACGGCATAGCACAACATTCACTTCTGCATTTAACCCATCACACAGGTGAGCAGGAGGCAGCCATGACAACGGTGTCCAGGGAGCAGTGCGTGGGGACGGTACCATGCTCAGGGTACCTCAGTGGCACTGCTGGCAACCCGGGATTCAAACCTGCAATCCTGCAGTCACAGGTCCAACGCCTTAACCACTAGGCCACCACTGCGCCAATATATACAGAAGATGAAAGATTCATGACAAAGGGAGCCTCCACACCATCAGGCAAGAAGAGCATAGAGGACTGTATGAGCATGGGCATCCCAGAACAATATCCCACAGCAAAACAACCTTTAACCTCATAAACCTTACAAGCGCTAACAACAGCACAGTTAGCTCTGTGAAAAGGCGTGCTAGATGGCCTGCCCTTATGTCTTTAGGCAACGTTACAGGCAATGTGCTGTGGAAGTTTTTACTACGTTTGTGTAATAATTCTTTATTGTAAAAATGTGTTGATTACGTTTCTGCTCTACTGCATAGGTGTAAAGTCAGAATGATAGCGGTGCTTATCTGCCCAGTCTCATATGACTATGTATCATTGAAATAACTGTGAGGAGGTGAGGACCGCAGGTCTTGTTGCTTGATTATAAATCTGTGCATCAGAACATGGTGCAAAGCTGCAGCACACTCTGCTTAGGCGAAGACTAATGTGCTGAGTCCTACCGAGAGAGAGCTGGTGCTGTGTGGCAGAGGGCAGGGTGGCAAGGTGGCAGGGTGCAAAGACTGCCTGTGGGCTCTGCGGTACTGCACTGTGTCATTCTATTTACAGAACCGACAGACACCCAACTAGACCACACATAGAGCAAAAATATCACTATACAATTACTTCACAATAGGTGAAACTGTAGAGAGAGAGAGATCATCACAGGTTTTAGATAAAAAAAAAAAATCCTAAACAAACCGTTAAAGGCCTACACGAAAGTCAATGAAAATTTTGATGACAAAGCAACAATAAAATGTGTGTGGTTTGAATTAACCCCTTTGTATGACATTTAAATTTAAGGTGCTCTCAAGTGCAAGGAGCTCGACTTCCGTATCGCTAATTTTTGTCTTTTTCTGTTTCATGATGACCACACTAACAGGCACTCAAGTGTGTCTTTCAGAGATGACCTTAGCACCATTATGTTAGCACCACTAATGACGCTAGAAGGCGGCGTAAAGCGCTACTTAAGTGATGAGCTTCAGGCATGATACATACCACGCAACATCAAGGCAAACAACGTGCGCTTTCTGCGAACTGAGGAGGGCGCAAAATACTTTGTGTTCGCAAATGTACGTACATCTGACCCACAGTGCGTAGGTAAAGCTAAAATACCTATTTGAGCTTTTGTGTGTGTATCTTTGTCTGCCCATGCACTGTATGTGTACACCTAAACTGGTTTGTGAGTGTGTGTGTGTGTGTGTGTTTGTATGTGTGTTTTTGTTTGCATGTGTGTGTTAGTGTCTGCGTATGTGTGTGTGTGTGTAATATATAGTGTATATATATATAGAGAGAGTCATTGTGTGACTGCCCACTGTAATGATCACCCCCTGGTGTAAACACAGTGCTCGGTCACGTCTGCCACAGCTGACCGACAGGAAACCAATGGAGCAAGACCTCCATTAAATCACTCCACTCTCCCCCTTTCTCTCTTCTTCTCTCTCTTTCTTTCCTTCCTTCTCTATGTCCAGTATTACTCTTTCATTTGACTCTCCTTTCCTTCTCATTAACAAGTATTCTCTTCCTCCATTTCTTGCTCTTTCTCACTTTCACTTTGTTAGTTACCCCCCTCTCCATATTACTTACTTTTTGTTCTTTTTCATTAGCAATTCATGAACATTTTTTTCTTTTCTACTGGTATTTCTCTTTCCTCCTCTTCCCCCCTCCCCGCCCCCCCCGCCCCAAGATTCTTTCTCAAACATCTTCTTCATTTACCCTCATGGACATATTGCTGCCCACATGCCTGATCAGCTTATTCTTAAATGAAAGGAGAATTAAAGACCTTCGTTCATATTCATAGAAAAGTATTGATTATGGCTCAAGGGAGCATTGGTCACTCACATACGCGCACTCGTGCACGCGCACACACACACACACACACACACACTGTCTGTATTCTGAAACCTTAACTCATTGTGAAACAACGTTAAGGTCTCCTTTAAGAGATGTTGCTATAATTAGTTCTTGCTTTGTCTCCATTAAGCGAACTACCTAAGAACAAACAAGCAAAAGGCTTACTGACATTCTTTGCAGTGATGTAGTGGAGAGGACACACAAGTAAAGAAATACTTAAATTGAAAGCATAAAACTTAGAATCTTGGAAATTCATTGAGACACTGAATTTTGGTGTGGCTCACAGGAGTGGTTTGTGATTTGCTGTCACTGTCCCCAACATTGCAAGACACCCATTTGGTGTTGCAGAGGGTCTACACAGTAAGGGCATGTGTGCCACTTGAAAAGGTGCTATGTGGTCATTGTTGCATCACGAAATAGAATGAGTACCACAAGACTGCAGCCATTATTGCATCATCAAACAGAACCAATGACCAAGAACCTTGTCAAATAACAGGCTGCCCTGGATATGCTACGGATGAATTAAGTCTGGTGAAATCAAAGACATCACACACGATCAATATTATACTACACAAAATTATATTTATAAGATTTTCTAACAAAAAAAAGTTTATGTTGTGACCCAATGTGCCACTCCCATTGATGCAGACTGGAACTGTTCACGTTTGCTCCCATAATAATGTATTACATGGCCCTATTTGTAGAATCTAGGATCTTTGTTAACTGCTTCTGACTTGCCAAAAAAATATGCCTAAAAGTGTGAAAATAAATTTGTCCTTTTCACACAAAATCTGAGCATTACCAAGAAGTGAAGAACGTGACCTACCATCTGCCATGTAGCCAGCCTCCAGGGGAACACTGGTGTGGGCCTAAGGAGAACAGAACCAATGATTAGTCAGAGAAGAACAGAACCACAACATTATTTACTGTCGTACAGACTGACCTAAACGACTGCTGTCAGACACGGAGTGATTGATTCAGTTGCTTTAGATGTATGTGTGGATTGTGTGGATGTGGATTAAAACATTAAACAGTAAAAATGTTCAAACTGCTCTAAGAAAGGATAAAATTATTATTTGTTTAGTGATAACCCCTCATTCTCTGTTTGTGTATGTGTGTGTGTGTGTGTGTGTGTCTGTGTGTGACAGAGAGAGAGAGAGAGAGATAGAGAGAGAGAGAGAGAGAGAGAGAGAGCACTGCTGTCATCTTGTCATCAAGTTTAAGTTGTGCTAAAAACCCCATTACCGTACTGTTAAATCACATTGCTTAAATCACATCCCATTGTGAGACCAACAGTCAGCCATATTCCACACTGCACACTACTAAGTCACCCTGGCAGGCCCCGAGGGCCATTCCCCCGGGGCTGCATTTTAAACCCCTGCATGCAGTGGCCCACACTCAGCTGCTATAATTAAATATCGATTCAAATCACACACTGCGAGTAATCAAACGCTGGCACGGTCATGTTCTTGATATTCTGTGGGTACAGGAGTGATGCCTTGCATCCTTAACGCCAGCCATTTTTATTATGTTTTATTTCCAAACTGCCATTAATTCATAACAGCATACATATGCAAAACATGTCACTTGCAAGGACCTGATAAATTTACTGCACTTCTTGCCAGTGTTGCTAAGGGGGAATGCTTGAGGTTAAAAATATCTTATTAGTTATTCTTTTCAGAATGTTTCACGTGATTGCCTACTGGGCATGCCTGACTCAGGAGCTGGCCATGGTCCTGAAATGCCTTGAGGCGATGCAGAGTGTATGTGTTGCCCATAGGCGCCCACTATGGGTGAGGGGTGGTTTATGCTGAATGCTACAGGTGAATGAACTAAAGACTGGGGACTGTGGGTACCTGAGCAGTGTGCCACTGCAGCTGAGATAGGGCTGGTTAGAATCTTCCAGAATAGAGAAGTAGAAATGACTGAGAACTGTCAATCATCCTCCAGTGATTCCCTGGAACTTCGTTACACACCATGTATTGAGTATAGTGTAAGGGTACCTAAATTTGGAATTGAAAGTTCTCATAGCATTCCAACCATAATATAAAAGGAAATTTAAAATGTGAGAAAGAGAAAGAGGCTGACACATAAGAGCTTTGCCTCCCAGCAGCATCTGGTTGTGCAGGGCCTTCATATGCTAAGAGCCAGCTGGCATGGGTACTCCGGCAAGCCTCTGAGCCAAAACCTATGAGTGCATGTACAGTATAGAGGTATATGTATATGTGTTTAGCGATGTTTGTGTGTGTGTGTGTACATCTGGGTGTGATTTGTGTGTAAATGTCTACACTTTATCAGTATGAGCATGTGTGTATGTTCATGTACATGAGGTCACAAAAGATTTTGGGATTGTCTGAAATTGTCTGGCTGTTTAGTGGCTGGCTTAAAGCAATGCATTCTGGATTTGAAATGGTGACGTTTTTGCACAGTCTTGTCTGAACATCAGTGCACCACATGGGTGGGATGGTGACGTTCGGTCCAAAAACGTCACTATTTCAAGTCTAGAATGCATTGCTTTAAGCCAGCCACTAGCCAGCCTATTTTAAACAAGCCCTTTCTTTGAGGGTGAATGTTTGAAAGAGTTCTCCTTCCCGCCATTACAGCTCCGGGCCAGTAGGGGGTGCTGTTGGAGTGGGAGGAAACTCACCAGTTCCCAGGCGGCAGGGTCGTGCTTGAAGAGTGAGTGCGTCAGCTCCACAGACACCCGCTTCCTGTAGTCGGAGCTCTTGTCTTCCGAGATGCGGAACAGGACTGCGGCCGCGTAGGTGGCTACAGAGGGGGAAGAATGGGGGGTGGGGTGGGGTGGGGTAGGGTGGTGGGAGAATGAAACAGACAGGTAAACAGTTCATTTTCTTTGCTTTGTATGTGTCTTCACAAAATCAACAGTAAAATGTCTGCGTGTATGTGTGTGTGTGTGTGTGTGTATGTGTGTGTAGGTGTGTGTGTGTGTGTGTATGTGTGTGTAACTATGCACATACTTTAATAATAAAAAAATTTTTTTTTTTTCGTGAAATTTCTATATTTCTGTGCTCAATGGTCATGGCAAGAAAGTGCACTGAATTGAGAGACAGCATGAGAGAGAAGGAGAGAGAGCGAGAGAGAGCAAGAGAGAGTGAGAGAGAGTGAGTGAGAGAAAGTGAATAAAGAAGAGAGACATATGGAGAGTTTGAGAGAAAACGATAGAGGGAAGGAAGGCAGGACAGCGTAAAACCAAAACAGAGATAGGGAGATGGGGTGTGATAGGTAGAGGGAGTGAGAGGGAACAAGAGAGATGATGACAGCAAGAGTGCTAACAGGAAAAAAACAGACAGACCAAAAATAGGGAGAGATACCACATGTACATAATTACTAGTCACAGAATGGTGTTAATTGGCATTTACAGAGGCAATTAAGCTCCCCTTCACATCAAAGACAAAGAGATGGGTAAGGGAGGTACTCGTGAGTGAGTGTGTGTGTCTGGGAGTGTGTGTGTGTGTGTGTCTGGGAGTGTGTGTGTGTGTGTGTGTGTGTGTCTGGGAGTGTGTGTGTGTGTGTGTGTACCGTGTGTGTGTGTGTGTGTGCATGTGTGTAGGGGCGGCATTCGTGACTCTCAGTGATACGCAGCATTTGAAGGTTTATCGCCAGGACAACACGCTGAAGGGGAAAACACCAATTAAGGTGATAAAGTAGATCAGGAGCAAAACAGGAAGTGAATGGATACGCTGTTTGGTGGCCTGTTTGTGAAGCCATCAATTAAAGTCTGACAAACACATACATACTTAACGGCCACAGCCACACACACACAGATAAACATAGACACTTCCAGACACACACACACACACACACACACACACACACACACACACACACACACACACACACACACACACACACACACACAC
>CM050216.1:34768742-34771242 GCA_027475355.1 Coilia nasus
CCCTTCTCTCCTGCTCCAGTGTGATGTTTAGGACACCTGACACCAGTGGGAAAGGGGGTGGTAAAGGATTTCCCCATGGCTGTCATTCAGCCCCGGGCACAAGGCCTGAGGCCAGGGTAATCACTGTGAATACGTCTCTGCATGCTCCGCAACCCATTAGGATGTTACAGACACTATTACACAGCTTTAGAGTCCTCATACCTCTTTTCAGGTATACTCTCACACTAGTTTATTACAGAAAAGACACTTGGACAGTGCAGTACCACATTAGTGCAGTGGAAATCTATCTCAAGTGCAGGACTGTTATAATATTCTATATCTTTTTATACCCACAATTATACCCATTCTGACCAGTTATTCAGGTGTATATTAATTTATGTCACAGGTATGCTCGTGTCTCCTTCTTCTGTCTTTTCTCTCCCTACTCTGATTGGCTGTTCGATATCTCCCATGGGTGTCACTAGGATTGGAAGACAAGGGTTCAGCCCTCAGGGTTGCTGATGTAAGTCTGTGTGCATAGTGAGTGCCAAATAATCTCGGTCATTACAAAGGCTATATGCATGTCCTATATTTTGCCGTTTTCTGGACTATTCAAATGAAGAAACATATGTAAAGAATATAGGTGGGCCATTATCGGCGTTAACGTGAGACTCTTATCGGGCGATAAAAAAAATAGCGCCGTTAATCTATTCTCAAAGTTGGGTTGGGAGCTGGGTCTATAGGGAGGGAAAGTAATCTCATTGCCCCCTGCTGGTTGCGTTCCCCACCTCTATCAAAATGAATGGGATTTTTTCTTCAAAAAATTACATTTCGGCTCACACTCCAAAGTTAAGATAGTGGCTTTCATATGATATGCATGCTGGGCAGTTCTATCGATTCAGGTGGTCATACTTTCTTTTTTTCACTAATCTGAATTGTTTTTAATGTTAATTAAAAAGCTGATAAAGGACTACACTGAACGATAGGCGCGTGTATGACGTCACCGCAAAATCTGGCGCCTGCCCAAATCTAAGTTAGCTGCCGGCGAGAGAAGTAAGTGAAATCCAACGATTGTGTACATGACTCATCTGATTATAAGAATCCACAACTGTAGCTTTATGGAATCTTTATGAAATGTGAAAACTGGCATTCATTTGTTTCTCCGTGGTTGCAATCAGTTACGAATTACAGCATGGTGAACTTGTGTTTACTGACGTAACGGGAGCGACTCAAAGTTGTAGTCCGTTTATGACAAGTTAGGCACAATTTAGATTTTTTAAAATAGGACGAAATTTCACACAATACTTTCACAGTTAGTAGATAATCCCCATATATAGCCTGAAAAATTTGTCTGGTGCACAAGTTCCGTGTCATACCTTTGTGGGATTTTTTTAAAAATCCGTCTATGGGATTTTTAATAGGATTGCTCTGGGGATAGGAACGCCACCGCTAGGATCGCTGTGTTCCACTTTCCCTCCCTATACTAGCTGCTACACAAACTATGATGACTTTCACCCAGGATCTTAGATTCTACAAAGATAAGCCAACATAATACGTTACTATGGGACCAAAATGCCAACAAATTCCTATTTCGAACTCTTAGAAAATAATTTACTGTGTCTGTAAAGTGAGCTAGCAAGCTAGCGAACTAGCAGCTCTAGCTCATTCAAGTGAATGGTAGCAACTATGACAACACCATGTGCTATACGCTAACAGCGATTGGACTCACCTTGAATTTAATACATTGCTGTAACCCTATAACTTTATATTACTTTGTCTGCTTACACTATAACCAGTAACAGTATCTAGGTGGGTGTTAGTGAGTAAAGTGACAGCTTTCAATTTAAAACATTACGTTAGCGTAGTTCGCTAGCGTTAGCGCGCTAACAACCACATAGTAAGTGGTTGCTGCCTGACCTGAAATAAAGCTAATTTTCTCAAAATCCAAACTGTAACAACTTACACTATTAGGCTTGAAATTATTACAAATAGTTGCGGATTGTGACACATGATTCCAAAAAAACCTTAACAACTCCAGAAAAACGTAATGACCAATTTATTAGTTAAACTCCACATGTGTCCCATTCATTTCAGTGAAACGAACCTAGAATCTGCTCTGCACTGCATGAAGGGGGATTCCCCCCCCCCCCCCTTGCGAAAATAGAACGTGGAAGCAAACGGCTGTTGGCCACTCTCCCTCCCTCAACACTCTCTGCTTTCACCTTGATATTTTAGCGCGGATGCATACCTACCTATATATTTTAGCGCGGATGCCTTCGGCAGAATTCAAATGAGCCATTTTAATCTAGATTAATCTAGATTAATTTTATGATTACAGTGAGATTAATCTAGATTAAAAAAAAATCTATGCATCTTTACACATATTTGTGTAAGATGCAGGAGTCTGACAACATAAGAACCATACAGGAGGAAAAGCTTACCACCAGTAACCAAAACCAAATCGTAAGTACCTGACAGAAATAATGATCAATTTTCCCCTTTTTTCTAACAAAATAGCCTA
>CM050216.1:34776242-34783742 GCA_027475355.1 Coilia nasus
TGTTCAGATAAATTAAATGTTTGTCAAACTACGGCCAACTAGTGGACAATTTCACCATTTTTATACTGTTTGCTTGCTTTGGTTCAAGAAGTAGAATTCTGGTTTAGTGTTGGTTAGCTTGCTAAACTGCCCTTGTCAACTATAATCAACCAAACATCAACCAAACATCAATCAACCAACCAACCAATTAATCAGTCAACCAAACAACCAACAAATCAATCAATCAATCAATCAATTTTTCGATCAATCACACACAAACACAAGTATACAGACATACAGACAGACAGCCACACACACGTGCACACACACACACACACACACAAACACACACACACGCACACAATGTGGTATGATGTAACCATGGTTGCACCTTGACGATGGGCCAGTAGTGCGGCTGTCCCAGCAGCTTGACGATGGCAGGAATGCCGTAGTGCAGGCGCACGGCATTCTGGGCCAGCTCGGCGTCGGGGTGTCGGCTGGTGAGGTGGCGCAGGGCGCAGACGGCCGGCTCGGCCACGTCCTCCTTCTCGCCGGCACGCAGCACGGCGTGGATCAGGGCCTCCACGCCGCCGCACTGCGTCACCAGGGCCTTGTTGCGTGCGTTGTTGCACGTCAGGTTGGACAGGATGCCCGTGGCGCACGTCAGCATGTTCACGTCATCTGAGCCCAGCTGGCTCACCAGGATCTGCAGCAGCCCGTCCAGGCCCTCCTGGAGCACAGAGAGGATTCAGGAGTCAAGAATACAACATGGCACAGAATCTCATGCAAGATCATGTACGTGTACATCTGCAGTGACATAGGGTTTGCAAAAGGATTCAAAAGAGAAGATTAAAATAAAAAAGAAATAAAAATAAAATAATAAGTAAAATACTAATTGGTCTATAGTTGTTCATATAGTTGGCCTTTACAAAAGTTGGCTTTACAAAAACACATTTCAACACCCTCACCCTCACACACATAGAGACTGGTGTGGCACCACTACTTTTAATGCCCAAAATTATGACTAATGACTTGGGGTTTTAGTACACCCAAAAAGCCTGCTTTTATTTCTGCTTCTTACCCCTCAAAACTTCTCCAATTTTGAACCTCTCTCTCTTTCTCTCCCCCCTCGCTCTCTTTCTCTCCCTCTCTCTGTCTCCCCTCCCTCTCTTTCTCTTCCTCTCTCTCTGTCCCTCCCTTTCTCTATCTCTCCCTTCCTCTCTCTCTTTCTCTCTCTCTCTTTCCCTCTTGCTACTTCTCTTTTTATCTCTGTCTCTCCCTCTCTCTTTCTTTCTGTCTCCCCCCTCTCTCTGTCTCCTTCTCTCTCTCTGTCTCTTCCTCTCTTTCTTTCTCTCTCTCTCTGAAAAGGCCACCAGGCCACATCCTAATCCCCCATGCCAAAGTGCTTATGACAGCTAATGAGCATGACTGAGAGAACCCCAGAAGAAAGAGTCAGAGGGGATGGGGTCAAGATTATGATTAAAAAAATAAAAACATATACTGTAAGTAAAATAGTTCTCTGAGGAGAGAAAAGGGCAGATGACAGGAGAGAATGAAAGGATTTTCAGAGAGAAACAACAAAAAGAGGAGAAAATTACTTTCTGTGCGTCTTGTCTTTTTTTTTTGTCTCAACATTAGTGGTGAGAGTGCTGCTATGACCCAGATGTCACACTGAGAAATGAGATGTCAAAAAATCACCACAGCGATCGCCACTTGGAAAGTGGTGTGGCAAATCCCTGCTTGCCGCTGCGGCAGAGGCATTACGACCCAGGGGCAAGGAAGACATGCAGGAACGCTTCTGTCTAGGAAATATGGAGCTCTATCAGATGTGTGGGACAGACATACACACATCAAAATAATAAATTAGCACTCTAATGTAGATTTCTAGAAGCATTTCAGGAAAAGTCTGTCTGTGTGTGTGTGTGTAAGTGTGTGTGTGTTTGTGTGTGTTTGTGTGTGTTTGTGTGTTTGTGTGTGTGTGTGTGTGTGTATGTGTGTGTGCATGCGTGTGTATCTGTGTGTGTGTGTGTGTGTGTGTGTGTGTGTGTGTGTGTGTGAGTGTGTGCGTGCATTGGTTTGCGTGTCTCTGGGTTTAAAGACAAATATAATGTGAATGCAGAGGACATAAACGCAAGCTGATATTGATTCAATGCACAGGATCCCTGTGTGAGAGAGGTAAATATTATTAATACTTGACTCTCAAGAGAAATATTATAGATTGTGTGAGGAAAACACCATGCTTTAAGCATGTAGGGTCAGTAGCACTGTAGAATGTCTGGAATGCAGCAGTAATCCACAGGGACCCCACCATCATCATCTGCTGAAATAGCTAACTTTTGTTAGTAGTGCCGGTCTAAGGCATCTCTGACTGTTTTAGTAGTGCTGGTGTAAAGCATCTCTCGCTGTTTTAGTAGTGCTGGTGTAAAGCATCTCTCGCTGTTTTAGTAGTGCTGGTCTAAGGCATCTCTGACTGTTTTAGTAGTGCTGGTCTAAAGCATCTCTGACTGTTTTAGTAGTGCTGGTCTAAGGCATCTCTGACTTTGTTAGTAGTGCTGGTCTAAAGCATCTCTCACTGTTTTAGTAGTGCTGGTCTAAAGCATCTCTGACTGTTTTAGTAGTGCTGGTGTAAAGCATCTCTGACTGTTTTAGTAGTGCTGGTTTAAGGCATCTCTGACTGTTTTAGTAGTGCTGGTCTAAAGCATCTCTGACTGTTTTAGTAGTGCTGGTCTAAGGCATCTCTGACTGTTTTAGTAGTGCTGGTCTAAAGCATCTCTGACTGTTTTAGTAGTGCTGGTCTAAGGCATCTCTGACTTTGTTAGTAGTGCTGGTCTAAAGCATCTCTCACTGTTTTAGTAGTGCTGGTCTAAAGCATCTCTGACTGTTTTAGTAGTGCTGGTGTAAAGCATCTCTGACTGTTTTAGTAGTGCTGGTTTAAGGCATCTCTGACTGTTTTAGTAGTGCTGGTCTAAGACATCTGTGACTGTTTTAGTACTGCTGGTCTAAAGCATCTGTGACTGTTTTAGTAGTGCTGGTCTAAAGCATCTCTGAATGTTTTAGTAGTGCTGGTCTAAGACATCTGTGACTTTTTTAGTACTGCTGGTCTAAGGCATCTCTGACTTTGTTAGTACTGCCGGTCTAAAGCATCTCTGCTGAGCACCAGACCTCGCGGTGCTCAAAATGGAAGTTGATGTTGAGTTCCTTTAAGTCTGTGTTAGGACTTCTGTGTGTGAGAGAGAGTGCCAGTGTGTGGGTGTGTGTGATATGTATGTCAGTAGGTTTTTGTGTTGTATTGTGTATGTGTGTCTGTGCTTGTGTCGGAAGAGAGAGAGAGTGACAAAGTTGGTGTGAGTGTGCACATGTGTGTGTTTTTAAATGTGTTTGTTTGTGTGTGTGTGTGTGTGTGAGAGAGAGAGAGAGAGAGAGAGAGCAGTGTGTGTGTGTGAGTGTGTTTTTAAATGTATGCATGTGTGTGTGTGTGTGTGTGTGTGTGTGTGTGTGTGTGTGTGTGTCTGTGTAGGTGTGTGTTGCTTACTTGCTTGGTGGCGGCGTCTGACAGGTTCCTCAGAGTCCAGAGGGAGTTCTGGATGAGGCGCTGACTCGACCCAGTCAGGTGCTGCCCAAGAGCCTGCATGCCCCCTGCCAAAAAGAGAGACCACCTCTGAATGCCCCGTCTGGCCACACACTAACAGCACGCCTGCCAAAAAGTGAGCACAGACCTAGGCTTGGGCTGACTAGACTAGCAGGAGCAGCCCTGCCAAAAACTGAGAATGGGGCCTGAAGACCAAGGCTGCATGCACATGAGGCATCCCTGCCTGCCAAAAACTGAGAACAGGCCTGAAAGCCTGGGCTGGATGCATTCCGGGCACCTCTGCCAAAAACTGAGAACAGGTCTGAGAAATGCTGCTCGGATATGGCATGTTTCCTCCAGCTGATGACGCTAAGCTAGAAGCCTGCAAACTGGCCTCCTATACGGTGTCTGATTTGTGCCAAAAAACACGAGGCTTCCTGGCCAATCTACACTCTACGCTCCTTGCAGAGGAGAGAGACACAGACAGAGAAAGAGAGAGAGAAAACAGAGAGTGACAAAAAAGAGAGATAAAGAGAGTGAGAGTGACAGATGAAAAAAGAGAATGAGAGAGACAAAGATAGAAAAGGAACGAGAAAGACAGATATAAACAGATAGGGAGGGATGAATAGAGACTTTGACTACAAGAGAGGAAGAGAGTGAGAGACAGAGAGATGGCTATAGAGAGAGAGTGTGAGAGAAATAGGGAGAGTGAGAGACAGAGAAAGAAAGAGACAGAGAGAGAGAGAGAGAGTAAAGGGGGGGGGGGGGTGGTGGTGTTAAAATATGGGCTGCAGAGCCACGGCTAACACTAGGGATGAGGGATCAGAAGTGCACTCGTCGGCTCCAAGAACCAGAAAAACAATCACACAAATGAGGCAAGATGGGGATTTCAGAATCTGCATGCTATCAAAAGCAGCACCTCAGCAGCTCCCTACACATCTGGAGGCAGTACAGTACTGTGTGTGTTTGTGAGGCAGTACGGTGTGTGTTTGAGGCAGTGTGGTGTGTGTTTGTGAGGCAGTACTGTGTGTGTTTGAGGCAGTACAGTACTGTGTGTTTCAGGCAGTACTGTGTGTGTTTGTGAGGCAGTACTGTGTGTGTTTGAGGCAGTACTGTGTGTGTTTGAGGCAGTACGGTGTGTGTTTGTGAGGCAGTACTGTGTGTGTTTGAGGCAGTACGGTGTGTGTTTGTGAGGCAGTACTGTGTGTGTTTGAGGCAGTACGGTGTGTGTTTGTGAGGCAGTACTGTGTGTGTTTGAGGCAGTACTGCGTGTGTTTGTCGGGCAGTACGGTGTGTGTTTGAGGCAGTACAGTGTGTGTTTGAGGCAGTACTGTGTGTGTTTGTCTGGCAGTACTGTGTGTGTTTGAGGCAGTACGGTGTGTGTTTGAGGCAGTACGGTGTGTGTTTGAGGCAGTACGGTGTGTGTTTGGGGCAGTACGGTGTGTGTTTGAGGCAGTACGGTGTGTGTTTGTCTGGCAGCTGAAGATCAAATGAAGAACAAAGGACGGCTAGTGCCCTTAGGGCTAACAAAACAGCACTCAACAAGACAGAGCCTGACTCAACAAAACACCAAAGACAACACACACACACACACACACACACACACACACACACACACACACACACACACACACACACACACACACACACACACACACACACACACTTAACTACCACTGAAAACAAAGCAGGAGCGTTTGACTTGAACCACACACTGCCACACACACTGTGAAAGTGACATTTTGTTTTGTGAGTGTTTGCATGTGTGGGAGTGTGTGCACGTGCACGTGTGTGTGGCTTTCTGATTGGTTGTTTTTTTTTTCATCACAGCTTTTACAAGTGGGTCCTGTGGATTTTATGACTACATGGCAACAATGGCTCGATGTCCTGGTGGACTATTTCATTTGGCAAAGCGAGTTCATTATGTGAAACAGAGCTTTCAGTGAAAGCTGTGAACGGCACTGAAGGGAGATTTACTGGTGTGCCAAGGCCCGTGCCCTCCAGAAGCACACACACACACACATAAACAAGCGGCAAGCAGCGTAGGCTAATACAGTGGCACTGCTTTCACACACAGGCAGCCCCACACGCAATGGCTCAGCTCAGGCATGTACAAGTCTGCACATATGGGCTTGTGTATAGACACTGACAGATAGAGACGCACAAACACACACACACACACACCCACACACAGCCACAGACACATACACACAGACATAGACACACAGACACAGACACAGACACACACACAGGTGTAATACCTGCATCCACGATGGCCGGCTTGTTGCTGGGGCAGACGGAGAGCACCTTGAGCACACGGCTGGTGGTCCAGAGCAGCTTCTCATAGTTGTAGTTCCTCATGATGTACACCAGGCTCTCTGGGCCACCATTGGCCAGGATAATCAACTACAGACAGAGACAGAGAGAGAGAGAAATAGAGACAGAGAGAGAGGGCGAGAGAGAGAGAGAGAGAGAGAGAGAGAGAGAGAGAGAGAGAGAGAGAGACAGACAGACAGACAGACAGACAGAGATACAGAGAAAGAGAGAGAGACAAACAGAGAGAGAAGGAGAGACAGAGAGACAAACAGACAGAGACAGACAGAGAGAGAAAGAGAGAGAGAAACAGAGAGAGAAAGAGAGAGAGACAAACAGACAGAGAGACAGACAGACAGAGAGAAAAGAGGATGATGAGGTAGATCAGAGTGAGATAAAGAGCACGGAGGAAAAAAAAGAGTGAGGGAGAGAAAGAGGGAGGGGGAGAGAGAGAGTTTATAGCCTACAGTAATGTTACCCATGTAATTTCCCATTATATCACTACAACTGAACACAGTCCAGTCCCCTCCTCTGCTTACCAATGCCCATAAAAGACACTGGGCTCTTAACCTCCAGCCTTTGTCATTTGTCCTTTGCCTTTGTCCTTTAACCTTCAGCCTTTGTCCTTTGCCTAACATAATCCAGAGAGCATGCTCCTCCACTCCTTTGCCTAACATAATCCAGAGAGCATGCTGCTCCACTCCTTTGCCTAACATAATCCAGAGAGCATGCTGCTCCACTCCTTTGCCTAACATAATCCAGAGAGCACGCTCCTCCACTGCTTTGCCTAACATAATCCAGAGAGCACGCTCCTCCATTAAAGCATTAAAGCACACCCCTTCAAGCCTAGGGATCTACTGTACTATCCAGGGAGTTTTTATTTTCATTCTTTCCGCCTCTCTATTCTTTCTGTCAGCTTTGTTCTCTGAGACACACCCTTTGGGGTTTTTTCTTTCCTGCTCCGTTCCTTTCATTTTCTTTCCCTTCCTCTCTTTTTCTATTCTTTTCTTTTCTTCCTCTTCATCTCCTCTTCCTCTTCTCCCGGTCCTAATCTTCTCGTTAGTGTTCTCTGAGACTCACCCTTTTTTCTTTCCTTTCATTTTCTTTCCTTTTTCTTCTCTTTTCTTTTCTTTTCTTTTCTTTCTCTCCATCTGCTCTCCCTCGTTCCCTGGTCCTCTGCCCTGGTCCTCTGCCCTGGTCCTCTGCCCTGGTCCTAATCTTCTCCCCCATTGCTGTCATCTTCCCACACTCATCTGCTACGCCTCATCATGTCCGCCTCTCTCAGACACACTAAGATGGACACACTGCCACGGTTAGAGTACAATGCTCTCCACATACTTCTTTCTACCATCTCATCCATGGGATTAAAGTAGAGTGTGTACATTATATCTTATATCTGGGTAACCGTAAGTTGTGTTGGCATAGTACTCTACTGATTCCAGTGTAGAGCAGTGAGGTAATTATTCTAATACAAAACTCTAGATTTAAACACACACACACACACACACACACACACACACACACACACACACACACACACACACACACACACACACACACACACACACACACACACAGAAAAACAGAGAGAGAAAGGGGGGGTGGGGGGGGGGGCACACCTTGCTCTCCTGGTTGCCGTA
>CM050216.1:34791242-34803742 GCA_027475355.1 Coilia nasus
GACACACACAAGGAGAAGGACAACAGGAGAAGGAGATACAGGAAGGAGAAGGACAACAGGAGAAGGAGACATACACAAGGAGAGGGACAACAGGAGACAGGAGACACACACAAGGAGAGGGACAACAGGAGACAGGAGACACACACAAGGAGAAGGACAACAGGAGAAGGAGACATACACAAGGAGAGGGACAACAGGAGACAGGAGACACACACAAGGAGAAGGACAACAGGAGAAGGAGACATACACAAGGAGAAGGACAACAGGAGACAGGAGACACACACAAGGAGAGGGACAACAGGAGAAGGAGATACAGGAAGGAGAAGGACAACAGGAGACAGGAGACACACACAAGGAGAAGGACAACAGGAGACAGGAGACAGGAGACACACACAAGGAGAAGGACGACAGGAGACAGGAGACAGGAGACACACACAAGGAGAAGGACAACAGGAGAGGGAGACACACACAAGGAGAAGGACAACAGGAGACAGGAGACAGGATACACACACAAGGAGAAGGACGACAGGAGACAGGAGACACACACAAGGAGAAGGACAACAGGAGACAGGAGACACACACAAGGAGAAGGACAACAGGAGACAGGAGATACAGGAAGGAGCAGGACATGAAAGGGAGATATGAGGAGAGGACACAAAAAGGATAGGGACAATTGGGTTAACAGGGAGGGAGAGAGAAAATGAGATGAGGGCAGATCAGGAGAAATTACATGAAGATGAAATAAAAAGAAGACCTTTTACTTTTAACTCATCATTATTAGCAATTTTCATTACTCATTTAGTGCCAATGACCTTCAATACAAGTTTCATGTTCATGCAGATCACTAATACTACTACTACTACTACTACTACTACTACTACTAATAATAATAATAATAATAATAACATTTTATTTATAAGCACCTTTAAAGGTACCCAAGGACACTGAACAGTAAACATAAGCACACACACATAAAATCATAGAAACATACATACATAGATCAAGACAGTAAAGTAAACACATGAACATTCATGAGTTAGTGACTAGCATGACTCCCAGAGGCTGTTGCAAATATCGCTGACCTTGTCCAACTCATTGGGGCCTATAACATCCAATAACCACCACAGTATCACCCATAAAGCTCATCTCAATGATCGTCTTACACCAAAGCAGGGTTACAGTAATCTGTTCTCACATCTGTTCTGTTCTCACATATATATTTTGGAGTGTAGCAAAACTGTGTTATCTGCCTTTAGGCATGCACTTAGCACAGTAGCCTAACTCAAACCTGAAATAGAAAGCAACTGTCAGCATCGGCTCATCAAACTTAAGCCCTCCCCGGAGGCACGAACACGTTCAGCAGAGCCAATAAAACACAGCCACACTGAGGACATGGCCAATAAAAGACAAGCACGGTTTGGGAACAGCCAGTAAAACGCAAGCACACTTTTGGCACGGCCAATAAGAAAACAAACACACTCTGTGAGGAGCCTATATCACACACGCACGCTTTGGGAATAGCTATTGAAAAACAGGTAGGGTAGATTACACTGGAACAGACTGGCGAAGTTAACCCACCAGGGACTCCCTGTCATGCTGCAATCTCTATGTAATTCTTCTGACATCCATGTGAAGTTTATTTTTAACATTCTATGCGCCATTTTCCCTGAAGCTTGTTTTATAGTGATTGTCTGATATGATTAGACGTGGTCTACACTCTGTATATCTTCATGTGTTTTCAGTGCTTTAGACAGAGAGATAATAAATACCATCACCAGTCATTTATGCAGTAAACTCAAACTTACGAGTTCAGAGCAAAAGGTTATGCCATAATCTGTATGTAACTTTTCTGTTGAATGTTTACTACTGCCGTGGTTACTACTGCTATGATTACTGTTGGTACAGTCCAACTGAACTAATAAAATGTATGCTTACTGTAAATACTGCGTATCCCCACAGTAAACTAAGAGTATGTTATGGGTTGGAATACAAAACATGGCTTCAAATTTTACTCAGAATATGCTTTTAAGCTTTTTATTTATTTTTACTAAGTGCTTTTCAAAATGACAACAGTACATTTAACAAAGAAATGTTTGGAATAATATTTCATTTTGGATCGATTTACTTACTATTGTACTGCTGCGAGCCTGAGACACAGGAAACTATAGATTGGTGTCACAAGACAAAGTATTCACAGTCCATAGTCCTTGGAAGCAGGGTGCGAAGGGTTTTTTTTTTTAAAGGAAATAACCATTGTATTTTTAACTTACCATTTAACTAATGCTGCTTAGACTATTCTTTTTCCAGAAACATTTCACTTCTGCAATACATACTGCATCAATACAGTATTTTCACTTTCACTACCAAAAGAAATATAATTTAATATATATATATTAGCTGAATAGCACCATGTGCTGTCAACGCTTAGGAACACTAGACAGACAATTAAACAACTATACAGTAAACAGTCTGCTTTGGTGACGAGTTTATGGTGACGCTTTCGCTTTTCCTGTCGGGGCATTATCTGCAGTATTCCGGCCCTCTTTTATCCGCATCTCTGTAAATTTGTGCGCAGGAAAGGATGTTAACTTGGAGGTCCATTCACACCAATGAACAGGTTTACATCTACATATAATTTATTTCTTCATCATTAGGCTGGGAATCATTCTGTACATGAGCGCTAACCTCTTGTGCATTTCTTGTGCTATCATTTCCAGGTGTCAATCTACTTGTTTTGTGTGCGGGTCCTGTAGAATAGGATGATATGCCTCTCTGAACGCGTTTCATATTAGTCTCCTATTTTGGCTACCGCTCTGGCTTAGCCAAGTTCCCACACAAAATGTTACTATCTTTATTGTGTTTGGTGACATTCAGAAACTTACGCGACACAGTAGCCTAATAGTGTCTACTGTGTATGGTGACAATGAAAGGCATTACTCTATTCTATTCAATTATTCTAATTGTAAAAGTTACTCTGGCACAAGATGTATGGGCCTATGTTTTTTCGATCATTAGATTTTAAGTATCAGTTGAGTTGCAGTTGGTCCCTGTCCCCACCAGGGAAAGAAATCTTTTAGCAGAGGTGGGGATATGAAAGCCAGAAAACCTTTCCACCTTACAACTTGCACCCTGCTTGG
Source organism: Coilia nasus (assembly GCA_027475355.1). Taxonomy (NCBI): domain Eukaryota; kingdom Metazoa; phylum Chordata; class Actinopteri; order Clupeiformes; family Engraulidae; genus Coilia; species Coilia nasus. The sequence continues at coordinate 34,794,380 of CM050216.1, forward strand.
AAGCATTTGCTGCACTGTACTCTGAATTCGGCTTCGGTATGACACTGCATATGGCATGAGTTCACACTGGCTGGAGGCTGCAGACCAGCACCTTGAAGGGCCAGGACCGCACCCCAAACAAGGCTGGAGTGTACCAGTTTTTTGTTTCCATGGCAGCCAACGCCTTACGAGCTACATTGGCTCGATTGGCTGGAAACGTTGACAGACAGGCCATAGCATTGAGGCGTGTGGCCGCATCAGTGCTGAGCAACACGGACCTGCAAGCCAGCACAAAGTCTTTGGTCTGGCAGAAAGGGAAGGAGTGGGAATGCACACAAAATCAATTCTCTAAAGATAGCGTGTATGTGCCTGCATGTCTTTGTTTTGGCATGTGCCATGAAGTATTAAAGATTCTAAATGCGTGTGAATGAGCACGGGGAGTCAACGAAGGTTTACATACTTGCATGCATGAGAGCATGTGTGTATGTGTGTGTGTGTGTGTGCACATTTGTGTGTGTGTGTGTGTGTGTGTCTGTGTGTGTGTGTGTATGTGTCTATCTGTGCGTGCGTGCATCTTTGCAGATGGGTATGTGAGTAATTGGCTAATAGTACGCACACATCTGTGTGTGAATGTGTGTGTGTGTGTGTTTGTGTGTGTGTGTATGCATTTTTGTGGATGGTTATGTGAGTAATTGGCTAACAGTATGGCCAACTGACTGAACTGAGATCAATCTGCCATGTCTACAGTATAACAAGAGATGGAGCAAGCAGGACAAAGTCAAAGAGACACTAGTCACAAATTAGAACACTATTCTGGATAATGAATTTGCAAAACAGCAGTACTACACTTTCAATCATGCAATACATGAGCTCTACTGACTTCCTCTTTATTTTCTACGGAGTGTAATTATGTATTTGTCATGGTTAATTCAATACGACATACCTGCTAATAAGGCAGGCAAACATGGGGATATAACTGAAGTGGCTGCATACATTACCAAGGCATGGATATGACCAAAGACAGTACGTAAGAAAAAGTACACATCAATCCGTCTTCTTATATCTTTTGTGCCTTCTTCTGAACTTCTCTAAACGCACCTCACTTCCCGTTCTTCTATATAATGACGCCATTAACATGTCTGCAGCTGCATCTTCGCCTAGAGCTCATGTGTAAATTGTCCAGCGTCTCTCTCCTTACTGTGCTGTACTGTGCACATATGCTGTGAAAGTGTTTCACATTGTAATCAGCTAGAAGAACTTGTTTTTTATTGCCCAGGTTATTTAAGGGATTCTAGGTCATTATAAACCGTTTGTCACTGTCTCTCCTCTCTCAATCTGTCCCTCCCTCTCTTAAAGTCTGTCTCTGCCTCTCTCCCTCTCCCTCTCTCTCAATCTGTTCCTCCCTCTCTCAAAGTCTGTCTCTCCCTCTCTCTCAAACTGTCTCTCCCTCTCCCTCTCTCTCAATCTGTCACTTTCTCTCTCTCAGCCTGTTCTCCTTTCTCCTACACCGTGACCATCTAAGTCATCTCATGCAGGGGTGCCACTAAAGGGTGTAGGTCAGGAACGCTTAGGGGGCCCAGAGCTTCACAGGGGCCCACAGAGGACTATGATATGGTTGGGGTGGGGGCCCAAAATTATTTTTGTTCAGAAGGCCCACGATTCCTAGCAGCTCCTCTGATCTCATATCACCCAGGCTGCTCTGTTTACAAAGCTGTCAAATACTTCAGGCATGCTCTAGATGCTCTCACATAGTTCATACACAAAGGTCAGGAGCAATGTGTGTTCTTGGTACTGCATACAGTAGTTATTATGATTGGCTGCTTTTAGCTCTATTTTATAAAGCTGCTCAACTTTTAACTTACTTTTGATGTTCTCGCCACTCAAAACTTGATGTCTCGCCACTGCTCCCTGCCGAGAGAAGCTATCTCTCAAAGAAAAGAATTACTTCTGTTGGGCAGGACACTCCTGGCACTGTAGCCGCACGGTCTGTATGCACGATCACTCTCTCTGTTTTTCTCTCTCTTTCTCTCTCTCCTCCTCTCCCCTCTTACCTGATCATCATCAGCGAGCAGCTTGGTGAGCTCGGGCACGGCGCGCGTGGCCAGGTCGGCGTCGTCCTGGTAGTTGATGAGGTGGACGATGGCCGTCTTCAGCAACTGCGAGGGCTCGGCGAGGCGCTGGACGTTGGTCTGCTGGCCAGGCTCGCTCTGGGTGGTGGACAGCACCGCCTCGCCCTCCACCAGTGTCTCCGGAAACATGGCCGCCCGCACACGCTGGGCCCGCGTCAGGGTGTACTGCGCATCCACCTCTGCGGGGGGCGCCAGAGAGCAGCCGGTGAAGAGGACAGGAGAGGAGAGTTGTCACAGAAAAACACTCAGCAACACAGATAACACCAAGTACATATGTTGTACCACAAGTTATTACCTCTGCCATGTTGTGTAATTATCGGCGTGTTCAGGTGTTGTGAAGTCAAATAAGTTACTATATCTTATATCATAGTAGTAAATTCTGAATATATCTGGGACCCACAGTCATATAAAGTAGGATAGCGAGAGCTATGAGGACTTTTACGGCTTCATAAGCTAAAACAGCAGTAATGTCATTTCAGGTGAAATACGTAATATCTTGCCCATGATCTAAGCCCCTACAGCAGCTTATTTACAAATTTGTTACACATTTGTCAGCCTTTGACAGTAGTTTCAACTGCATTTATATTTGTACAACATTTTACACAAAGCTGACTTTATACATTTTAGGTAAGGTAATTTCTTAAAATTCCAAAATACACAGACTAATTGTGAATGGGTAAATTGGTTGTGATGTAAAACTAAATCCCGTGCGTCATACAGAGCCCAGCACAGCACAGGACACAGTGCACACAGTGAAATTGCAACCTGCATTTAACCCATAACAAACGTGAGCAGGGGACAGCTGTGAGCCCAGGTAAGCGGTGTGTGTGGACGGTACCGTGCTTAGACACTACTGGGTGGATCTGAATTTGTGACCCTCTAGTCACAGGCCATTACCTTAACCGCCACTGCACCACTGATATTGATGATTGTTGTGTAACAAGACAATAACAAACAAATAACAAAATACTATAGTCACACAGAATACTTTAATGGGTGTTTGTATACATCTAACCAAGCCTACTATGAAATATTTTGTCTGGTGTGGTTTCATACTGAACATTTTCAAATGTTGTTTTCTGGCTAAGATTTAGTTTATAAGATTATGGCAGGAAAAAATATGCAAGCATTTATTTAGAAACCACTTTCATCCAAAGCAATTACAGTGAGCATAAATATTTCAACAACCCTCTGGAATACTCTTGGAAGATAATACCACACAGAACAGGACAGGAAATTCTAGACAACAGCAAAAATGATTCTATTTTTTGTTTTTAGTGGATCACACTTTGCTGACAAAATATCAGCAGAGAGCATAGAGCCCAATCCATGATACTCACCGGAGTGACTGTGTTATCGTAATTCTGACAAATGAGTCAGAACTACAGGGAGAGGTAAAGGGAGGTGAGTTTAAAAATAGTAGAACAAAAACACTGACACAGAAACAAAGATGTAGAGAAAAAGAGAGTAGATGGAAACTACATGGTGAGGAAAAACAGCAACCCTGAGAGGACAGACCTCTTTCATAATAGTATCTTGAGAACAGACAGACAGAGGGAAAAGAGAGAGAGAGATTGAGAGAGAGAGAGACAGAGAGGGGGGTAGCAGAGAGAGAAAGTGGAGAGAGAGAGAGAGACTTACTGGTGAAAAACAAGAATCTACCCATGAAGCTCTACGCCTAAATCACTGTGAAGACAGCGTACTTGTTATGAGAGGCAGAGAGAATAAAGCGAGGCAGGTGTGAAGGAGGAAGTGGAGGAAGTGGAGAGAGACAGAGACTTACTGGTGAAAAACAAGAATCTACCCATGAAGCTCTACGCCTAAATCACTGTGAAGACAGCGTACTTGTTATGAGAGGCAGAGAGAATAAAGCGAGGCAGGTGTGAAGGAGGAAGTGGAGGAAGTGGAGAGAGAGAGAGACTTACTGGTGAAAAACAAGAATCTACCCATGAAGCTCTACGCCTAAATCACTGTGAAGACAGCGTACTTGTTATGAGAGGCAGAGAGAATAAAGCGAGGCAGGTGTGAAGGAGGAAGTGGAGGAAGTGGAGAGTCTACCTGAGCTGCTCTCCACCACTGTGGCACTGCTGACCGTGTGCTTCTTGCTGTACTCAGACTCCTCGTCGTCTCTGACGGTGGTGGCTCCTGATTGGATGCCCGAGTCTGAGGCATAGTAGGTCTGCTGCCACTCCGCTACCTTCACGGAGCTCTCCGTCTCACTCACTGAGAAGGAAAACAACACGGGCCAGTACGTTAGCAGATTAGCCTTTAGTGGCTCTCTTAGTGTAGTAGTCTACTGCCTATGCTGGGCCTATAGGGGAATGCATAAACATATAGCATTTACTATTAGTGCTACTTTGGTTGTGTTGTGCTTAGACTGGGGCAGATCATGAGCAGATTGGCATTCATTTATTTTGTTAGTGTTGCTCTACTGGTTTTGATAGGCCTACACAGGACAGTGAATCATTAGCAGATTAGCATTAATTGTTACTATTACCAGTCTCCTACTGTTAGCTTTTAATACTATGCCCTGGCAATGCATGTAGCCTTTATTTTATTTACACAATATTTCTTTCACTGTTTTATCTGTTTACATTTCTGATATGTAACATGAAACACCCTCACAAAACTCTCAGAACTCTCAACTTTCAGATGCACTCTGAACTTTTCTTACAGAATTGCACATTTCAGGGTGTAATTAGACTTCAACTTAAGTTTTCAATGCTTTACTGCGACAGCAACAACAACCTTCGACAATAACTCTAATACTTCATCTTTGAGACAGTGTGCCACACACACACGAGACAGTAAACCTGATGTTGCACCTTGATATAATACCAGCTTCGTAAAAGCCGACATTAGGTCATTACATCTTTACAAATCTGTCAGCATAGGGTTTTTGCGATCAAACACCATATCTTCATGTGAATCTTACAACACATGCGGCACGCTCTGAGTTTCACCCACAAGGGAAAGACCATAACATTTTATCACCACAACAGCGGTTATAGAAGCGGGAGATGAACACACAGAACACAAAAGAGGGCAGTTTTACCTTCTTTTTTACTAATCTCTACTTACTTACAGTCAAGATAGCATGGCCGTGCGTCTTACAAAACACCACTTTAACAGGCACCAGGGGTATTACCAAATGAGCCAGTGTTGTTGTAGTTTTATAGGCCTGCCACTTACTGCCACTTACTTACACTTTACACACATTTGCACTAGGCACAGTCAACACTTCTGTTTCTCTGTGAATACATTGCACAGACACAGTCAACTCACAGTCAAAGTCAACTTGCACAGGGGTAGTCAGTTTGGCACCAACACAGTCACAGTCAGCTGGCAACGGCATAGTCAACTGGCACAAACACAGCCAACTGGCACAAACACAGCCAACTGACATAGCCAAAGTCAACTGGCTAAGACACAGTCAACTCTTTTTGTCCCCCGCTGAGAGACAGAAGCAGCTGCAAGGACATCGGAGCCAGTGCAGATGCATAGCAGGAAATAGACTCCCGACATCCTGTTTATGTGAGCTGTGAGAATAAGCAAGTGTCATCTCTCAGTATCATTACATTATGTTCCAGTGCGCGTTCCAGTGCAGACACTTTATCCAAGGTGACTTACAAGTGAGCTGCAACACTTAAGATACAAAGTGAACCATGGGACATCTAGAAGTAGTTTCTAAATGCTGAAAAATAGCAACGAAGTGGGGAAGCGTGTAGTGTAATAGTGCAGATTAAGATGGCAGGGTGGCAGAGATGATAAGACAGTGGGAGTTTTTGAAGGACATGAGTGAAGAGAGGGAGAGTGATGAAGAGAGGGACACTCTCGCTCTGGGAGCTTTTTCCACCACTATGGAACAACGGTGATTCCCAGCTGTGGCTGTGACTGGGAAGGCCTTGTATTATGGGGCGGCCATTCCGGGCGGCATTCCATTAGGAGGAGCGACACGTGCATGAACCACTGGCTTACCAGGCAGGGTGGAGCTGGGAGGGGATGCAGCGGTAGCAGCGAGAGCGCTAGCAGTAGCAGCAGCAGCGGCAGCATCACCTGATGTAGCAGCGCACCGATTGCCCAAGTCAGCAGGGTGTGACTAACACACACAGCAAAGCAAGCACAGATTGCTGAATCGGAGCAGCAGCTTGCACTCCTTCAGCAAGGCGGTTGTACAGTACAAACACTCCGAACTAAAGCTGCTTAATGCTGGCACAGCACAGCACAGCACAGCACAGCACACACCGTAGAGAAGCTAAGGCCCGCAGCTAAGATCAACACAAGATCAATGGCAAGTGATATGCACCCTATGACCTTGAACGATAACCAAAAATTAGCCAATTAACGAGTACTATTACATTACTATTACATATATTATGGACTTCACTGTATTACTTATGACGATGACGGAAACAAAAAAAGATTTGCGTTCTTTACAACTATTAGATGAAAAAAAAACTATTTTTCTTTGTTTCTACTTTTAGAACAGTCAAAGTTTTACAGTCAAAGTATGTTTCGACGAGCTACGCATTCTGAAACAGCCCTAACTCTGCGCAGAGATATGAGAGGTATTTAGGCCAACGCTGTGGGAGAAGCGCAGCAGCTCTCCTCTCTCCTGCGTGACATTTCCTCTGCGTCCAGCTGCAGCGCTCTTGGCTGGGCTCCTGGGCACCAGGGACCGCAGCCGTCAGGAGATAGCAGCAGGCCTAAACCCCAGCAGAGGCAGAGGCCCAACTCAACTCCAGTGTGTGTGTGTGGGAGAGGATGTGTGTGTGTGTGTGTGTGTGTGGGAGAGGGAGAGAATATGTGTGTGTGAGAGAGGGAGAGGATGTGTGTGTGTGTGTCTGTGTGTGTGCGTGTGCATGCAAGAGTGAGTGTGTGTGTGTGAAAGAAAGAAAGAGAGAGACAGAGAATGTGTATGTGTGTGAGAGACACACAGAGCCAGTGTGTGTGTGAGAGAGAGAGAGTGTATGTGTGTGTGTGTATGTCAGAGTGTGTGTGTATTTGTGTTTGAGTGTGTGTGTCTGTGCCTGTGTATTTTAGTGTGTGAGTGTGGGGGCAGCTGAGTTTATTTGGCTCCCAAACTTCAGCTCCTCCAGAAGGAGCCTTCAGCTCTCTGCTCCACACAGTGCAACTGATTCTGGAACTAACTCGGCTGAAACTGAACTGTCCTGATCTGGCCCATATCTTAGTTCAGATTCCCTGCTATTCGGAGGGAAACGCAGAGAAGCAGATTAAGAGCCTGTGGAGGGGAAGGATATAGCAACGGAGGATGTCAAGGCAGCTGATCGTGGCCCAGATTCCTCCTCTATCTGCCACATCAGATCAGAGACTTTGGAGGACTAGTAACAGCAACACTAAGTAGTTTTTCAACCTTAAAATAATGTTTCCAAAATCGTTTCAGTGGTTCATCAACTTGTTACAGGATGAAAGGCACTTCCGAATTCGTTTTGCCACCCTCTATGGGCTGTAACTGCACTAAGCATGTTTGAAGGAGTGGGCTGTCTCTCTGCAGTTTGAATCAGAGACATAAGACAATTCTGCATCCAAATCTGTAGGGTGTAAGAGGAAAAAACTACTTAGTGTTGCCTTAAGTTAGAGCCAGCTGCAATGGTGATCTATAAAGCAGTTAAACTGGTGATGGATAAACCAAGCAAACGGGTAAAGCATCAAACAGCTGGGTAGTAATTCTATTAACCAGATAAGCTTCGTCAGTACATCTGGCCAGATTAACGTTTGGGTCAGGACTGATACGCCAAATGATAAGCTGTTCAATGGTTGCTGGAAAAAGTGCCAGTCAGATCACCAAAGCCAGAGTCTGGCCTCGATCAAGCTCTTGCATTACTGTGCATCTTACAGACTCCAGAGAGCTGCCGGAGGTACAAATCAGCTGGACATCTCTCAGTGTCACTGATCCCAAATAAACATCAGAGCCAGGGATTCAGATCAAGGCCAAATCTGATTTAGTTCTAGGCCAAATCTGATTCCGATCAGGGCCACATCTGATTCTGACTCTTGTCAAATCTGATTTAAATCAACGCCAAATCTGATTTAGACACACACACACACACACACACACACAGAAACACGTGCACACACGCACGCAGACGCACACCCACTCACATGCACATGCACACACAAAGACACACAGACACACACACATACACAAACACACACGCAAATGAATTGGAACGTTCGTGAAATGCCAAATAGCTTCACATGTTTGCCGGTATATATGTTTGTGGTGTATGTCACACCTCTGTGCTGTTAGAGGCAAACATGCGCCAAACAGATTGTGAAGAGCAGAATTGTGTCCCTGATGAATTCCCCTGTTTGGAGGAGTGAATGTGCAGCATAATCTCCCTGTCAAACGCAGAACTACTGCGGCAGAACCAGGAGCCTTGGGAGACTGACGGCTGCCCGAGTGGAACGAGCTGTAATGCTGTCTGTCACGCTGCTAATTAACATCAAAGGCTGCCTCGCCAGGACGGTGAACAGCTATCGATGGCGTTTAAAGGGATCCTGTGTGGCAGCAGGGGAAATCAATCAGGGAGACTAATATGTGTGGACTAGTGCTGGGCCGTATACCGGTTGATACCGAAAAAAAACGTTTTTCATTTTTGTTATGATATGAATTTTTTGTATACCTGCATGCAGTTTTAAATAGCAAAATTAGTGTTCTGAAGGTAGCACAGTGGGAAAATGTTTCACAGGGGACGTTTTTCACTGCTGCACCACCCAACCCACATGGAACAGAGCACTAGGAACATTCTGTTCTGTCTTTCTCCCTTTATAAAAATTAAGTGGACCATGTGGCTGTCACCAGAGACATACTAGGAGGCTTTAGGGACTTTGTGGTCACTTTTCCAGTCCAGTATTGGCTATGCACCATGTCCGCTGTTAGTGATCATGCTGCTGGGAAGACTGTTATGGCATAGTGCATAGTGGTGAAGCTAGCAACCCTACAGCTAACGGTAGTCTGGCAGCAGATTTGAACTGACCTGAGGTTAGTTAGCTTGCTAATTAAATTAAAAACTTCCAGTGCTAATGGACAGCTACTGGAAATGAATTTGTGTTACATCCAAACAAAGGCTCATGATGGTACCATCACTTTTGGTCAACCAGAGACTTTTTAATAATACAAACACATTCACGTTACTGGCTTCACACGCAATAGTGTTGCTCAGATCATTATTACTCCAGCCTCGTCAGAACACATGAACTATACACATGCACACACAACTGACTCTCTTTC
>CM050216.1:34808742-34843742 GCA_027475355.1 Coilia nasus
CAACATGATATTACTCTATAGAGTTTATGTACACAATACTTTATTGTAGTTTCATATTGTTGAAAATGATAGGACAGCACTTCATTTCCCAGAATGCAACGTTAAAGAAGAAATTCAGTGTAAAAAAAACTTTGGGTGTTTAAAAACATGATAACGAGTTGCTATGTTTGCTGAGGAGCAAAACTACGCTAGCTTGTTGCATTCCGAACACTATTATTTTTAGCATTGCAATCCATGCATTTGCATGGTATTATTTTGTACTCTCTCTCCTCCTATTTTGCCCATTGGTTCGTGTTCCTCGATTGACGTGTAGGGACTGTGTTTCAGCATGGCGACCAAAAACTACTGCCATGGACAGCCTGTACAAACAGTGTTTTTCATAAACGACCTGTAAACATACCAAGTTCTCAATGCCTCGTTTTAAATGTCAGGGCCCTTGTTATACTACCAAGGAAGTGTGGAGCTACTTTGCTTTCTGAATAGTTCATAAATAGACACAGTCACACACGCACATACACCACAGCACAATCAATCTCCATGTCAGGCAGCCCAAGATGACATTCAGTTCATTAAAAAGCACTTAGAACTCCCAGGAGAAGCTCCCGAGCAATGTAGGGAAAAAATCTGTTTTCTCTCGGCCTAGAGACAAACAACAGCACATTCTCAGATGACCCTTCCTTGCATGTTAAGGGGAGAGTGTCGACGGTCTTAAGGGTTGCATCACAAAGGCAGCAGGACAACAGGAATCACGTCGGGTGTAATTTTATTTCCATTACAGTACACTATACTACATATATTACGACATTATAATACACAGGCAACAAGAATATGTTTTAATATTTAGCACGAGTTTTACTCTGTTAGAATGTTCACTGCAGCTGTGATCAGGACACAGTGGGATAAGAAAAGGGCAACAAGAATATGTTTTAAGATCTTTAATATACATTTAATATATTTAATACATATTTAATATGTTTTACATATAGTTTTACTCTGTTAGAATGTTCACTGCGGCTGTGATTAGGACACAGTGGGGCGTGCCTATGAACCGCGTCATCACATCGCATCAGGACTAATTCAAGCAAATAAATATCTTTTGTTTTTCAAGCTTTACTTCATATGTCTTTTGTTCTCTTCCCCTAGTGTCACTGGCTGTGGTTTGATTAATTACATAATAGATCACACACACGAGCACAGTGGCAGTTGTGTTGTGAGCCCTCTGTCAGGAAAACAGTACGGCATAGTCCGCGTTTACGCTAAACATCCTCACAGGAACTTGTGTATAATAAATAGCACGCTAGTGTGCATGCTCACAGTTGATTTATGCTGGGTCTGTGTTTTCAGAGATGTGAAAAGTGTGTCTGTGTGTGTGTGTGTGAGAGAGAGAGAGAGAGAGAGAGACAGAGAGACACAGAGAGAGAAAACATGTCTACGTGTGTGTATGTGTGTGAGTACATGTCTAAAATAAGGTCATCCTCTGGCTGCGTCCAGTGACGCAAATGAGAGTGAGTGGCACTGGATGAGAAAGGACTTTACGAAACAGGACAGGAAGTGGGGGCAGAGGGGGCAGGAAGTAACTATTTTTTGACCATTGTCCTGAGGAGGACACCCCTGCAGCGGCACCAGCATAATCCGTCCACCTCTCCTCTGTTTGTCTTCCTCCTTCCTCTCACTTCATTAACTCTGTCGTTCTCTTACATTCTGTCTTTTTAACAGTTTTTTTACTACCTTATCTATCTTCTACTCTCTTTTACTATTTATCTTCTCCTCTTTTTGCCATTTTTTTCTAACCTTTCTAAATGTTTTTCTGTCTTCTCTACCATCCCTCTCTTTCTCTATCCTTCCTTTTTCCGTTGGTCCTGATTTCTTTGCAGTGTGACTCATAAACATGGGCAGAGTTCTATAAATGGCCTGTCTTTCTGACAGTCTTCTCTTTATTTGTCAGTCAACAACATCCCTGCTGTGTTGTAGCCTATTAAGTGGAGTTAAAGTCTGTTGTACACACACAGACACATACACACACAGACACACACACACACACACACACACACACACAGACACATACACACACAGACACACACACACACAGACACACACACACACACACACACACACACACACACACACACACACACACACACACACAGCACAGCCTCTCTAGGAAGTGAAATTGGCAGAACTAGTGGCTGAGGGCTGTCTGTGCAGGGTGTACAGTATGTGGACAGAGCAACTCTGAATACTGCAGCAGCAGCACTTTTGCCCACTTATGGATGACCTAAAGCCACTCCCACACAGCCCATTATATTTGGCTGGCTCTGTTTTGAAAGGACAGGGTACGTGGATAGAAGGACCGGCTCTTCTTTTTTTCGTGAGAGAGAGAGAGAGAGAGAGAGAGAGAGAGAGAGAGAGAGAGAGAGAGAGAGAGAGAGAGAGAGCGTCTGTGTGTGTTATATTCTGCCGCATTGCCTAGTGTACACTCATTCTTCTCTCCGTACTGGTTTGCGCACAGACTGGCCAGAGCTGTGCCGTACTCCGGGCCATAACTGGCCCAATCTGGACCACGACTTGGCCGCTAAGTTGCCAACTTCTTCCTGAGGGTTCTGCGACTATAAAGGCAGCGACTTCATTTTTCACCCCCCCCCCACTCAAGCGAGATCAAAGTCATGTCCTTGGCTCGTTATTTGGCATGGGGAGAGAGAAGGATATGGCCAAGGATGAAGAGATTGACAGAAAGATGAAAGAGGGAGAGAAAGAGAGAGAGACAGTCAGCAGGACACACAGAGAAGACAAAGACAGAGAGAGTGATGAAGAGTAGGACAACCAATGGGAGTCGGAGACACAATGAGAGGGATTTAGATAGATAGATAGATAGATAGATAGATAGATAGATAGATAGATAGATAGAGGATAAGAAAGGCAGAGACAGAGAAAGAAAAAGAAAAAAATAAAGAGAGGGGGAGAAAGAAAGAGAGAGAAAGAGAGAAAGGGAGAGAGAGTAGGACCAGCCGGCCTGCCAACTCCCTCTGGCTCCATCGAAAGGCACTGCCAGTCTCTTTCTGCCAGTCTCTCTCTGCCAGTCTCTCTCTGCCTTGGCTGCAAAACTGACCCCAGCAGCAGCTCAAACGTCCCCAAAACCCCAAGCCACCCACCCACCCACTCCACCATTTCACCCCATGCGCTCTCAGTGTGACAAAACACCACATGCAACCCCATAGAAAGCTACCCACCCACACCTCCACCCCCCAACCCTTGGCCAAAGCTACCCACCCACATCTCCCCCTCTCCTCCTTTTCACAAGCACCCCACAGAAAGCTTCCCAGCCACCCCCACCCCCTACTCCCCCACCCACCAGCAGGGCAGTGGAACATCTCTGCGAGGCAGATAAGCGGGCGTCCAAGTGCATAGCACTTTCAGGTGGGACCATGCTGGGCTGTAAATTGCTTTGTGGTGGCCCCCTTTCAGTTGAGCTCCGTCTGTCAGGGCTGTGTGTGTGTGTGTGTGTGTGTGTGTGTGTGTGTGCTTCAAATGGTTGCTTTCTCTCTCTCTCTCTCTCTCTTGCTCGCCCCTTGCCTTCTGCAGGGCGTTCCAGGCCTTAAGCTGTGCTGCTGCTTTTCCCTGGCCTGGCTCAAAAACCCAGCAAGAAGAAAACATCCTTCTGGACATAATGCAGTGGCATAAATTAGCCTTGGGCGTACAGTAGAGGTCCAACACAATTGAGGAGTCCACGGAAAAAGTGGGCATAGTCACAAAATCACGTTTTTCAAGTTATTCCCCCTATCAGTAGTGGCACTGAAACCCCAACTTTTTCACAAGCAATACTGTGAATAAAAGAGCACAGTCTTGAGATAGAAGCATTTTAAATTTAGCATTTACTTCCATTTCTGCATATTGTGACCGTGCCCGTTTTCTGCAGTGGACTTCTCACAGTCCTAAACTCTGCTGGAACACTGCTAGCCTGGATGTCAGCACCTCTGATGTAAATGCAAAATAGCCAACTGAAATGTACCGTCACGTAACAATGTCTACCGAATGTATACCTGTGTTAAATATTTGGTAATGAATATACTTAGTACTTGAAATTAAGGGTGGAACACAACGTGCTGTGTTTTCTTTGCACAGTGATGAGGAAAGTTTGGGTTCCCTTCATGAGGTAACCAGAGAGCTGTGTGGACACCCTACCCTACTGGTGACGGAAAGGCAGGGGCCAGTGAGGGAGGAAAAGAGAGAAAGAGAGAGAGAGAGAGGGAAATAAAGACAGAAAGACAGACATACAGAAAAAAGTAGGACGGGGGGGGGGGGGGGGGGGGGTGGTGGAGAGAACGAGATATAGAAATAGAGAGAGCAAAAGTAAGAAAGAGAAAGATAGACAGACAGACAGATAGATAGAGAGATAGAAAGAGAGAGAGAGAGAAGAGGGGAGAAAGTGAATGGGAGAAATGGAAGAATGAACTTCATCACCATGGCTGCTCTGGCATCTCAAGTGTCGGCCACTGTCCCCAGAGGACATGCCTGAAACAATAGCTGCCCTCCTCAGACAGGGTCGCAGGGCATCGCCATGGACACGCGTGACAGTGAGCCGCAGGGCTACAGCGTTCTCCTTCTGACTCGATAGCTTCGGCCATGCCTCTCCCTCTCTCTCTCCCTCTATCTTTCTCACACACATCCCCAGACACACACACACACACACACACACACACACACATCCTCTGTGTTTTTCACACTTTCTCTGTCTTGTACAGTATCTCTTTTCGTCCTCCTGCTTCTTTTTCTGTCTTCCTTTACCGGTCTTAGCCTAGTGTCCCAGTGGTCTCTCTCTCTCTCTCTCTCTCTCTCTCTCTCACACACACACACACGCACGCACGCACGCACGCACGCACACACGCACACATTCTCTTCACACATTTCATCCTCACCAGTGTGCTTTGGCTCCAGGGGTTTATGACTCATGATTCACTCTACCAGCCTAACACCTTTTCTGAGAGTACAGACTGCGTGCGTGCGTGTGTGTGTGTGTGTGTGTGTGTGTGTGTGTGTGTGTGTGTGTGTGAGTGTGTATTTGTGTGTGTAAGTGTGTGTGTGTGTGCGTGTGTGTATGTGTGTGTGTATGTGTGTTTGTGTATATGTGTGTGTGTATGTGGGGGGGCGGGGGGTGGGTATGCACTGTGTGTTTATTTTTGTGAATACCAGAACACCGTGAACAAAATGGAGGGGTTTTGGGGAGCTACCTCTGCTCATGTAAAAAGTGACCTCTCTGACTGCCAGTGCCAGTGCCACACAACTATTCAATAGCCCTGTGCGCTTGATCGATGATTCTGTGCGACACTTCCCCATTAGTGGCAATTAAAGGGAGATCCACGTGTACAAATCAATGACGCGACTGCATAAGATCTTCATGAACATCCATAGCCGAGCAGTACACGTCGCCGGACATGCTAACATGCTAATAGCACTGCATCACAGGGGTAATCCCCTTCCACATGCTAATAGCACTGCATCACAGGGGTAATCCCCTTCCACATGCTAATAGCACTGCATCACAGGGGTAATCCCCTTCCACATGCTAATAGCACTGCATCACAGGGGTAATCCCCTTCCACATGCTAATAGCACTGCATCACAGGGGAATCCCCTTCCACATGCTAATAGCACTGCATCACAGGGGTAATCCCCTTCCACATGCTAATAGCACTGCATCACAGCGGTAATCCCCTTCCACATGCTAATAGCACTGCATCACAGCGGTAATCCCCTTCCACTCAATGCTGTATTTAGACTTCCAGTTTCTTTGCAGTCTTAGATGGGCTCTGTTTAACATTATTGCTTATGAATGGAGCAGTGAGGGCCTTTAAAGCTGTAATCTGGACATTTAGAGCTTAATAAATACTGGTGAAATGAATGATAGGTAAAGGTTCTACGAGGCAGAGAAGTCCCAACAGAGTGATGCAGGACCGGCGTGAAGCGTAGGGGTCTTGAATCATTCTGAAGGAGCTTATTCCATGAGAATGACCGCCTTGCTGAACATTATCTCACTTATTATATGGCTACTTGCCAAAAACGATAACAGAGAGTTAGAACCTTCAAACAATGTCATATTTTAAATATTTTGTTGCCGCTTCATGGCGTCCGCTGCTAAAAATAGTTAATTGAGGAAATAGTGTCCACGTGTCCAGCTCCTAATAACTGAGTGCAGCTTAATGTTGATACATTACAGTAAGTGGACTATGGAGTGATATGAAAGAAGCACAAAACTTTGCCATTGACAGCAGTCATTATAGTTTTTCAGTGGTCATTATACAAAAATATGACCTCCGAACGTTCATTCAAAGTGAATGGGACATTCATCAGCATTCTGAAGAACCGTAAAATGAATAACAGTAAGCTGTGGATGGGATTTGGATGGTGGGATTATAGGTTGGATGTCATCTGTCAGCTAGGAGAGAATAAAATCCAAATCATTCTTGATGATATTAAGACCTTGATCTTAAAAAACGTATGCTTCGGTTTCTGCTTGAATCATGTAGCTAAAGGTAAAATCTTTAAAAATATTTCACTACACATAAGCATATGTGATATGCATGCATAAAAAATAGGAAAACATTTTTTATAATGTTTATGAAGTTAGTGTGGCATTTTTTATGAAGTTGGTGTGGCAAAGTGGTTTGAAAAGAGGGTTAATGCTGTCCAGGGGCTAAAGGTCTCTTATACAGTTTACTTAACTTACTTACGTGATTACTTAAGCTCTGTGTTACCATACACAGATATCATTTTCTTCTTTGTAAACCTTCCCTCACATCAAACTTAGCCTGGTAAACCCGCCCCTCGTACTTCATTTCATTTTGTACAGAGGGTCTTTACCGAAATCTGTTGAGGAGCATGTACGTAAGAGGACCGAGCAACTCATGTCCAATCAGCGAACAGAGGGTGTGTTCGTGAGCAATGACGTTGACTTTGTGTACTACAGTATTTGAATTTTATAGTGCCTAGGTAGGCTAATTGCATATGTGACAACCAGGCATTAGCGATTGGGTACAGGCAGAGGCATTGTTTTAAACTTCAGCAGAGTCCACACCTCCAGGAAAAAAATGTTTCTCACGGCCTCTGCTCCAGACCCTCTGTACAAAATGGAATGAAGTACGAGGGGCGGGTTTACCAGGCTACATTAAACTGCCTCTGTTGATGAAATGCGCTACACAAACAAACTGCCTTGTCACACAGGCGCTAAAGGAAGTAGTCTGTATCTGTGATGCGACACACAGGAGCTAAAGGAAGTGGTCTGTGTCTGTGATGCGACACACAGGAGCTGTGATGTGACATAAAACCCGAGGTGACCTCGTGACCTTTCCCCCTGGATGGGTGAGTCACAAGGTATGACCTCAGGGAGGCACGCAGAGAGGGAGAGACGGGATCTCAAAGGCCTGGCAGACAGACTGCACCCAGACTACCACCCACACAAACACATGGGACCCGGCAGGGGCAGAGGACCAGGGAGGTCAAGCATGAGACAACACACACGCAAGAAAATAAACAAACGCCAGAGATGAGGTTCAGTGCAACACTGACACCATAAATATTGTATATGTTTGAAGTTCTTGTTTGTTGCTAAAGGGACATACAATACTGTTTCATGCACAACAGAAGGAAATGTCCCGCCCTGTAAAAAGCCCACCATGTTTGGTTGGAATGCATGAAATTTTGCAGTGGTATATTACTTTAAACTGATTGTGATGATGACTTGCACTAGAAGCTGGACCAAATATAACTTCATTTAGATCTCAGCTCCCTCATCGCCTGTGCAATAATAGAGGTATCAACAGATACCAAAACCATAACAAACAATATAAAAAACTGACTGAATTCTATTTTTTTCATTTAACACCTTAACATCTGCGTATGCCTCAAGGCACTTTACGGAGCACATACTGAATTTGAAATTTAAACATTAAAGCAGTTTCCATCAAATCTTCTAACACAGCTTTTACTGTTAATAAGTGTAACCACATGACAAAGGTTAATGCAGTGCACTAACCTTATCTGATATGAGTCTGAAATGAACCTGGGGTAGTTCAGTCCACCTGATGCAGACAGGTGATGCAGACAGACAGACAGACAGACAGACAGACAGACAGACAGACAAATAGATATCGAATACTATGTTGATGCCCAAAGGGAAACTGGTGTTTTAATTAGTTTTAATTACCGTGACATTTCTGGCATGTGCCCTTCATCAGACGATGTTTGATTTACCTGGTTTTGTCCAGCACCCAGGCTTTTCAGATGGATGTGCATGCTTAACGCCACAAAAAAATGTGGTGTTTAACACATTCACAACATTTGACACAGTACACACAGAGCCACATTTACACAAAAATACACAAACTGCTTAGGCAACAGAATCAGCACATTATTTGCACCCCGCTTTCACTGAGGCGCAATGCTGCGAGGTTGTGAAGTATCCCCTTGGACACGGTTGGCTTTGATTTTGGACTCGCTCGCTTAACAGATGCTTCTATCTGGAGTGACTTGGGCTGCGGAACATTTTGTGTCAGAGTGTGTGTGCCCCCGTACCCCGGGTGTTGTTAGCCCTGTAGCAGGCGAAGGGCGGGGGCACAACCTCCGCAACACCCACACCCTCCTCTGAGGGCCGCGCAGACAGACAAACAGACAAACAGGACATGTTAGAGACACCAGCTAGATCCAATGCTAATACACTGAGGCACCATTAACACTTCTGGAAACTTCTGTGTGTGCGTGCGTGCGTGCGTGCATGCGTGCGTGCATGCGTGTGTGTGTGTGTGTGTGTGTGTGTGTGTGTGTGTGTGTGTAGGAGAAGAGGAAGCAGCTCGTGAATGAGTGAGGGTGTTGAATCATCCATGACCCAGATTTTTTGGGAGGGGGGTGAGGGCCAGCCAAGAACCTGCTATGGACGATTAGGCAGCCAGGGCAGAGCAGGGTCAGGTGTGGGGGCGAGGTGGAGGGAGGGAAAGGTTGAAAGATGGAGGGTTGTTTCGGTGAGCCCGTCCAGTGTGTGTGTGTGTGTGTGTGTGTGTGTGTGTGCTTGTCTGAGTGGGGAGGGCATGGGTGCTGTCAAAAACCACACTCAACTCCCAAGGTCGAGCTGACAAACGGGCCAATTAAAGTGAAAAAGAATAACTGTTGATGCCAATTAAACCCCTAACAAAAGGGTAAACTGCACCATTAATAATATACCTATATATCATTTTAGTTACAATTAAGCCATCACTCCTCGTATTTAGGCCTGCTTCCCTCACTGTTAGGAAATAAATTTACCTAAAAAAGTACCCCCAAGTGTCACAATGCAGCTGCTGTGATATTTAACAGAGAGAGTATTCTTAGTGAGAGTCTATAATTTAACAAAAGTTGTAAAAAATGGTAACACTGCAATTGGTCTTCAAGTATTGGGTTCACTTTTCTAAATGCTCAGAGAAGCATTACCTCACTGTGTTTGCTGAACAACTACCAGTACTGTGAGGGAAAGAGCATATTTTATTTCTTACTTTTCATTTCACAATAGAATACTTTTTCAAAAGGCATAATTGTTTGGCCTAACTGCCAAATTTGTAATAGTACATCTTTATATGACTGTGCACTGTGTGTGTGTGTGTGTGTGTGTCTAGGCATTAAGGGTGGGGGCAGAGGCGGTTTTTGGTATAGGCAAACCTAGGCATGTGCCTAGGGCCCCACCAAATTTTCCTTCTTTATGGGGCCCCAAATGTGAGCAGCCAAGCCGCGGTAAATAAATTTAAAAAAAATATTATTCCAGTAAATATCAGAATAATACTGAATTAATGTTTAAACAATATTTGTCCCAGGACACATACCCCCCTTCACTGTTGTGCATTGGACTAGTCCATATGTAGCAATGCGTGACACAACGTGACTCAAACCAAAGCGGGAACTGTAAACATGAAGCGGAATTATGAGAGTGGCTATGCTAAAAGAAAAAAAAATGGGCAGAAAACAAAAGGAATACAGACACACTGCCAAAACTAACTTCATTTTTTACACCTGCTGCCACACACACACACACACCACTCAATCTTTACTAATCAATCTTTTTTGAGAACTTTACTAACTGCTACCCTAAACACACACACACACTCTCTGTATCTCTGTGTCTCTATGTCTCTCTCTCTCTCTCCCTCTCCCTCTCCCTCTCCCTCTCTCTCTCTCTCTCTCGCTCTCTCTCTCTCTCTCCTCACACACACACATTTTTATTCCTGTCCACATACACACAAAAAATATTTTCATCAGTCCTGTTGAAATGTAGATAGCAGTTTCCATTGGCTCCATCTCCATTTTGTATTTTAGTTCTTATAAGCACAAGATCAGGTTTTGTCTCTGGCAGTATTCAAACATGATTTCAAACATGGAGCATAATAGTGCACTCTCTCTCTCTCTATCTCTCTCATTTGCTCTGAGCAATAAACAAATAATTTTAGCAAATGCTGGAGTAATTTGAAACTGATTTGCTGTGGAGAGTTAAGATCATTGTAATAAGACCATTGTTGGTGGTACTGCAGTCTTGGTTCATTGCGATAAGCCAAGAGGTATAGGGATGGTTATTTGACTTAGGTGTGTGTTTCAAATATGAGGGCCCCACATCTATATTTTGCCTAGGGCCCCCACGTGGCCTCTGGGTGGGGGACAGGGATTTCTACCACCCACAAGCTACAATCCAGTGTGGTTCTCTGCAGTTCTCTCCCTATGAGCTGCATTCATGCACACGTAGCACTTCTGAGAATATAGAAATCTCCCTTGCCTGTCCAGCGTCTCTCTGGTGCTGAGGCCAGAATGCGCTGCCAGTGTGCAGGGGTTGACAAAATGGCTTGCGAAAGTTAAAAACCCTGCCATGTATTCCTTCTACCTGTGCTCCTAACAAGTGCAAGTGCTTTCATAATGAGCGTATATACTGTACCTGGCTCAAGAGTTGTGATAATTAGCGTATATACTGCACCTGGCTCAAGAGTTGTGATAATTAGCGTATATACTGCACCTGGCTCAAGAGTTGTGATAATTAGCGTATATACTGCACCTGGCAAGAGTTGTGATAATTAGCGTATATACTGCACCTGGCTCAAGAGTTGTGATAATTAGCGTATATACTGCACCTGGCTCAAGAGTTGTGATAATTAGCGTATATACTGCACCTGGCTCAAGAGTTGTGATAATTAGCGTATATACTGCACCTGGCTCAAGAGTTGTGATAATTAGCGTATATACTGCACCTGGCTCAAGAGTTGTGATAATTAGCGTATATACTGCACCTGGCAAGAGTTGTGATAATTAACGTATATACTGCACCTGGCTCAAGAGTTGTGATAATTAGCGTATATACTGCACCTGGCTCAAGAGTTGTGATAATTAGCGTATATACTGCACCTGGCTCAAGAGTTGTGATAATTAGGATTGGCTGGTTAAGTGAACTGGATGGAACAAATATGTGGCAGGACTATTACTTTCTGAACCGGAGGTGTCTGCTTGCTTTGTCCAAAGCTAAACACAGAGCAAGCTTATCTAAAAAAGAACAGTGCTACTTTTCATTCATTTCGCTACTCTTCATCATCACTTGATTCACTTCACGTGTTTAATAATTATTCACTAAATAATCAGGGGTTCGTTTTCCAAAAGTGTCACCAAGCAAGCAACCACTATGGTGGCTGCACCAGAAAGAGAGTATTCTAAATTGTACAATGTACTATATTTCTTTTTTGCTGTAGCAGGCTGTTTTTACTGATGTTGATTATCAGACTATTATGTGAGGATGGTGTAGTTGCTGAGGGAAGCCTACAAACAGCACAGCACCCAGCCTCTTTGGGGCCTCTGCCTGATGATGAAGCGAGACTGGGAGTCGTGACAGAGAGAAAGAAGGCTCAGTTGGTGACGTCAGGTGACCACAGATGGAACTAATGGAGGGCTCCAGCCGAGAGCGAAGGAAGCATCTGTGCTACCGTCACGCGTCTTGCCTCCCCCTAGTCCCTGAAGTCACAGTCCACCAATCAGCGGAAAGCTTCTTGGTATGTGCAACACAGCAGCCAATCAAATTACAATACTCCTGACAAAATGTCTTGATGGGCTGGTTATGGCTTGGTCGGTTTGGTAGGATCAATGAAGCCACTGTGGTTGTTTTTCAGTAACACAATCAGGACTGTTTACAAACGCATATATATTGTTTATTTAACAGATCTTCTGAACAAGGAGGGGGACAGTGTGTGGAGCAGTTTGCTAAATGTGATAAATTGTGTACTAGATGAATTAACTGAATGTGCATTGTTTGACTACATTTGATAAAAAGTGTAATGCATTACTACACTTGATAAATGGTGTGGTGGATTAATAAACTTTGTGTTTATTAAAGGTGTACTGGATTACTACATTTGACATAAAGTGTAATAGATTACTTGACTAGTGTAGTGGATTACTAAATCTGATCAAATGTGTGCTGGATTACAACCACAGATTGCACCTTCCTGTCTATCTATTCCACACACAGAAGATAATCCCACTTCCACTCACGGAAAAAAGAGAAAGAAAAAAGAGAAAGGAAGACAAATGAAAAACAGAGACAAAAGTCTGAGGCTGGCAATGACATACTTTTTGGTCAGCGACACACAATCCCCATCCTGTGGTGAAAAGATGCATAAAAAGACAAAAGGCAGAAGAGATGCGAGGCACACATCTGGATGTTGGGGACAGCAAGACATGAGGATTTCCAGTTGTGAGCCCCTGTGGTTTCCAGACTTCAAAAAGCTCTGAGATTTCAGGAAAAAAAAACCCAAAGCCTAGGGCGTGATTATCTACAGAGGACAGAAAAGGGAGGAGAAAATAAATCCTATTATCATTAACTTCACATAGATATTAGTGAAAGGGTGCCAATACAATGATGGGCTTTAGGGACTAAATTTAGAAGATAAAATTCTTGGAAAAAGAGCAGTGTTTGGATGACAGTGATGTGTCTCTTGGCCCCTTGATACCTTGATTGCTAATGAGGCCAGGGAGAATGAGAGTGTGTCTGTGTGTGTGTGTGTGTGTGTGTGTGTGTGTGTCTGTGTGTGTGTGTGTGTGTAATTGTGGGTGGTTGTCTTCACTCTGGCTGTCACATTAAGGAGAAAAAGAAAAAGGTCTCTTGAATGCACCCAAACACACACACACACACACACTCACACAAACAGACACACACATGCACACACACAGTTAAAAACACACACACACACACACACACACACATATGCACACACACGCCCACAAACACCCACTCACCCACACACACATAAGTGTAGGGCCTTTCATCTCTGGTCTGCATAATCCATTCCTATTAGCACTGCTGTGAGGTGGATGTGCTGGAAGTGACTGGCATGGGCCAATGACGCCATCACAGCACCGCAGCACACCGCACTCAGCCGGTCGCATCCAGCACCGCCACTGCCACCCCACACCCCACCTACACCACACACACCCGCCCACCCATCCACCCAGCCCCGAGCCCACCCGGCCTGCCTGTGCATCTTCAAAGAGAACTAAAAAGTTTGTGTGTGTGTGTGTGTGTGTGCGCGTGTGTGTGTCTAATCTCCAGCAGAGCCCCCTGCAGAGGGGCCCGGTAACGGCCACTTAAACCATGGGCCGGGTGCTAATTAAGGAGAGACTCGTTTGAGCCTAACCTGCCCGCTAGCACCCGCTTATCGCCACCGCACTCAGTTAAGTTCGAAGCAAACCACCTGTTCAACACAAACAGCAACAGCTAAGACTCACCCCCAGCAACACAAACATTTGGGGTGAGCAGGGGAATGAAAGGAAGGTAGCTTTTACGCTCACCTGTAAGTCTGTCTGAGACAACCACAGCTTAGGAGGATAAAGGGTATTAAGAAAGTACCTAATATGGTATGTTTATCTGTTTGGTGTGTGTGTGTGTGTGTGTGCGTGCATGTGGTTTTGTTTTTGTGCGTCTGTGTGTGTGTGGTACATTATGTGTTTTGGGGTTGAGGTGGAAGCGGAGGATTTTAAGTCCCAAAACACGTGAAGGGATAATCTGGTGTAGCCTGGTAAACCAGCCCCTCGTACTTCATTTCATTTTGTGCAGAGGGTCTGGAACAGAGACCGTCAGAAACGATTTGTTGGAGGTGTGGACTCTGCTGAAGTAAAAAAAAAGTGCCTTTGCCTTTACCCAATCGCTAACGCCTGGTCGTCACGTATGCAATTAGCCTACCTACGCACTACAATTCAAATGTAGCACACAAGCTCAACGTCACGGCTAACGAACACACCCTCTGTTCCCTGATTGGATTGGTCTTGCTGGGACTTGCTAAATGACCCTGAAGAGATTCCGGTCCAGACCCTCTGTGCAAAATGAAATGAAGTACGAGGGGCGGGTTTACCAGGCTAAATCTGGTGTGCCTCCAGTGGTGCGATCGTAATCCATGCAGGTAGTGTGTCCAACTGTGAAACTGTACCCCTGATAGCGGCTCGCTGCAGCACAGCAGCAGTCCTCGTGAGGCCCCGATATTGCAGCATTCCCAAATCGTGGAAGACCATTGATAACCCACGTCCTGTGTCAGCCAAGCCTTTCAGCTCTCTCACCCATCCTCCCCCATGACTGAGGTGCCCTGTGCGTGGCACTGTCCCCCACACACTGCTCCCCGGGCACCGTAGTCATGGCTGCCCCCTGCTCACTTGTGTGAGGGGTTAATTGCAGAAGTAAAATTTCGTTGTGTGCGCTGTGTGCTGTGATGGGCTGTGTGCTCACAATGACAAATGGCAATCACTTTCACACACACAGACACACACCCAGCCACACATACGTGTGCACACACAAACGCACACAAGCACTCACCGACGCACAGACACAAAAACACACAAAGTTCTTTTCTTCTTCCTCTTCTACTCTTGCTGGCTCTCTCTGGCTCTCTGCTGCATGTGTGTGTGTGTCTGTGTGTGTTCTCTCCGCAGTGCAAAACCTCATCGATGCGCATGTGGCGCATTTGGGTCATGCGCAGAAAGCCACTTGAAGCGCCACAGCACAGGAGTCAATCAATGCCACACTAATGGCTTTACATAATCACCATAACAAGTCAATTGCTCGGAGAGCAGCAATGTTTAACAAGTCAGTCCAGGTCACCGGCCGGCTTGGGGGAAGTTTTGATGCACAAATTCGACACACTTGCTGCCAAGCCTTGCAGCCATGGAGGAATACTGAAAATATTTGAGTAGGCTGACATTCATATGAAAGCACTTAGCCTACTTTCAGTGCCTGTTTTTTTAGACAAACATATACAGTGTTATTAAAGGCCTCATTGTGCGAGAAACCATTTAGTACTTATAGATAGATAGGTCACTCCAAGTTGCATATGCATGCTGCACGTGAAAATGTTCTTCTACCCCGATTGCCTCCATTAGTCAATAAAAGAAAATAGGTGCGAAAACGAGCGAATAAGAAAAAGGCAAAGAAAGTGACATAAATTTGTAAAATAGAACAAGCCATGCCACAGTTGTGATTACCGGAGGAGTCTCATTGCAGCACACATTCACTTAGCAAAATATAGGTAAGTATGTGTTTTTGTTTAGAATGTTTAAATCTTCTATTTAGTGTGCTATGACCGAATGGGCTTTGAATGATTAGCCGCATTCCCATTCCGGGGCCGGTGCCGGCCCGGGCCTTTAGGGGCCGCCCTCGGTGCTTGTAGACCCAGGGCACTAGCCCCATGACCTGAGAGCTGTTGTGTTCCCACTCCCTGGCTACTAGACCCTCTGCGTTACGCCCTCGTTTGCGAAAACGTCACTGATACAGCCCATTTTCAAGCAGGATAGGCGGGCAATTCAGTAGCATCAGTAGAAGACGATTATAACTACTGCCGATATCTCTGACTGAAAATACTTCTTTGGAGGATAATAGACGCCATGGAACCTCTGCTGGCGCAGATCGTCCTCCTTGTTGTTCATGTTCAAATATATTTCTATATATTACTATCGGCTATAGCCTAAAGCAAAAAATACACCGTCCCTATGTTTTAATGGAACAAGACCGACGGGAGCGTCAAATGCTTGTTAGGGAATGCGTCTCACATTCGGATATTTCCACACAATGCTGCCAACAAAACAGCCAAATGACACAATTTACTGCTACTTTAAGGTATAACAATGACCGAAACAGTTAATTTTAATACTAATTAGATGAACAACTTGCATTTTTTATCAGCCAAATATGAGCTAGGTCATCTATATTGCATTACTTTTGTTTACCGATGGCAACGGTTGCTAAAGGAAGAAATCAATTCTTGTTTTAAACCAACGGTACCACCACCGCCAGCCCAAACGGTCGGAAATGGAAAATATATATCAATTTAATAGAAAAACAAGTGATTTTGACCTATTGGCTTGACACTCACGTTTAGAACAGTTAACTGTGTCACCGCGGAGAACCACGTTACCATGCACAAGGCATAGCCTAAAGAAGAGACACTGGCAAGTTGGGATTTTATGTCGGCAGCCACACACTTCAGCACTGCAAAACTGCATTAAAAAGTAGCCTAAAATGACACAAGGCAATGTTATAGGCCTAGTCATTTGTTTCTTTCATGTTTTAGTGAAACAAGACCGACGGCCACGGAGCGTCAAATGCATAATGCGTCTCACATTCGGATATTTCCACACAGTGCTGCCAACGAAACGTAGCCAAATTGCACAATTTACTGCTACTTTAAGGTATAACAATGACCGAAACAGTTAATTTTAATACTAATTAGATCAACAACTTGCAATTTTTATCAGCCAAATATGAGCTAGGTCATCTATAGGCTATTGTAGACTATTAGAGAGTCTACTTTTGTTTACTGATGGCAACGGTTGCAAGGAAGAAAAGTCTTGTTTTAAACCAACGGTACCACTACCGTCAGCCCAAACGGTCGGAAATGGCAAATATATATCAATTTAATAGAAAAACAAGTGATTTTGACCTATTGGCTTGACACACACGTTTAGAACAGTTAACTGCTAAGTCACCGCGGAGAATGCACAAGGCATAGCCTAAAGGAGAAACACTGGCAAGTTGGGATCTTATGTCGGCAGCTGCACACTTCAGCACTGCGAAACTGCATTTAAAAAGTAGCCTAAAATGACACAAGGCAATGTTATAGGCCTAGTCATTTGTTTCCTCCAATGAATTTGACAAGGAGTCATTTAATCCACCGCATCACGGTGGGCAATTGAAATGTACCAGCCAAGCATTCACCACCAGCACGAGACATACAGAGAATGTAGGATTAAGCAGTAAAAGCAATTCAGATTTATTTTATGTGGGGAAGGGGGATTGGTTTGTTATATCATGTCTTTATAGCCTATCAGTAGTTTTTTATGCTTCTCGCGAATTTGCCGGGCTGTTGTTCGCTGAATGTCGAACTTCCTCGTTTCTGCAAACCTCGTCGTTTTTTTTTTAAATTCATGTCGTCTTCTGCCCAGACCACGGAGAGAGCACGGATATATTCAGCTGACCAGAACTGGTGATCCATCTTTTTCATATTCTTCAGTAACAACGGTAATACAGGTGCAGATAATACTCATGCCATCTTCGCTTTATTTTGCTTCCAAATGTTGACGCCGCCCCGACCTTGACACCGCCTCTAGACCCCCTTTAGCCCCTCTAGGACCATCGTTTTAGTTGGGCCAGAAATCGCGGGCTACTAGCACCCCGGACAGCCCCTGTAGGCCCGTGTTAGCACCTCCCCCTGAAGGTGTGAAACCACTTAGCACCGGTACACCCGTGTCGGCTCGGGTTTGGCCCGGTAATGGGAACCCCGCTAATGTAGCCTGTGACTAGCATAGCCGAGAACCCGTCATTCTCCCTGCTTCATCTCCTCCACCAAACTAGAACAGCCTGTAAAGCACTAAAGCATTTTTTTCACCAAAACTGACTCACAGGGCTTCTATAAATGAAAAAATGATGCAAAGAGACCTTTAAACAATCAAATGGAGTCTAAACAAATTAGACTGCTGCCTACCAAAATGTGCTTAATGTGTTCATGGAGAGATTCCAGTCTGAATTAATTACTAGTTTACCAACGAAAACACATAAATAATGCTCTAAGTAAGAGGCATGCTCATGAATTATACATTTATTGTTTCATCCGCCAGCCATTCCAGGACATATAATGTGTCCATTGGGGACTGAAGGTTGCTCACTTAGCGATATGGTTTTCCGCCTAACACAGAGACTGCATGCTGTAGTGCGCACAGAGGGTGTGAATGTAGCACACACACACACACACACACAACACAGAAAGTACATAAACCAACACACACACACTAGCATACAACATCAAAAACAAATGCGAAAACACACAAACACACACACATACACACACAAACAAGAGAGTGCATATAGCATCAAACACACACACACACACACACACACACACACACACACACACACACACACACACACACACACACACACACACACACACACAGGGCCAATGCTCACCCTGGGGCCAAATGACATGAAATCTATGGCAGCACGGAAGCGGCCCATCAGAGCTGAGTCCATGCGGGGCCAATCAATGGGGCCGGGGCCGGGGCCGGGGCCGGGGCAGCGCTGCATCAATCAGAGCCCCGGGGGCCAGCACAGCAACAGGCACCGGCAGACCACACTGTGTGGCTGTGGAGCTCACAACCCGGCCCGCTCAACACATACCCACTTACCCAGCCAAGGCCCGCTCAACACATACCCACTTACCCAGCCAAGGCCCGCTCAACACATACCCACTTACCCAGCCAAGGCCCGCTCAACACATACCCACTTACCCAGCCAAGGTAAGAGGGAGAGGGGGAAAGAGAAACAGGCAGAGGGAGTGTGTGAGAGCGAGAGAGAGGTGGTGGGAGAGAGAGAGAGAGAGAGAGAGAGAGAGAGGGGTGGGATAGGAACTGAAAGAGAGAAAAAGAGGGGGGGGTAAGGTGAGAGAGACCAAAAGGGTGGGAGAACGAGAGAACGCTGACTGGGGAGAGAAAGAGGGAGGGAAAAAGAGGGAGGGGAAAAGAGGGAGGAGAAGAGCTGGGAGCTGGAGGGGGCAAAGGAGTTACATGGTGTGAAAAAGGATGAAGCCAACTTAGCAGAGATAGAGAGGGATGGAGGGAGAGAGATTTAGAGAGGAAAAGGGAAAAGAAAGGAGAGTTAACTAGAAAGAGGTGACTAGTTGAACATACAGGGATCACAAGAGAATCACAATGGAATTCTGAGAGTGAAAGTCCCATTTTTGTCAGTGTGATCACAGCACACACAACAAGATTCACCTCTGCATTTAACCCATCATACACATGTGAGCAGAGGGCAGCCATGACAACAGCGCCCAGGGAGCAGTGCGTGGGGATGGCACCATGCTGATGGTACCTCAGTGGCGCTATGGGCGACCAGGGATTCGAACCTGCAAGCCTGCGGTCACAGGTCCAATACCTTAACCGCTAGGCCACCACTGCCCCCTCACTGAGATCTTGAGAGGCAGACAGAAGGGACAGATAGAGATCAAATGAAGAAAAAAACAAATAATGAGGTAGAGAGGAGGTAAGAAAGAGTGTGGTTACTTGGCATATCTGGGCTGCGTCGGTATCGGGCTGTACTGGTTCTAAAAGAACTGACTCAGCACTCCATGATTGTCCCTACACATATAAACTTCCTCCACTAAACAATAGTGATTATGCTACTCAGTTGTTATTGATTATAAATTAAAATATAAATAGGCATAAAGTCACAGATTAAATTAAGCACAAAACGGGGAAAAACTGCAGCCCAGCCCTCCCTACCCCAATGATTGGTTGACCACTTCTCCTGGGGGAATCGTGTGCCATCCACCCACCCATAAACACCTGCACAGGACTCTTTTGCCTAAATGGTGGAACAGTGGTCCCTCGCTATAACGCAGTTGACTTTTTGCGGCCTCGCTGTTTTCGCTTTCAATTTTTTTTGTGTACTGCATGCTTTTTTTTTTTACAGCGCATTGTGTTCTGCGCCCTGATTGGCTAAAGGACTGTAGAACATTGTCAATCAATCTCCTGTACAGTACAGAATGCGCTCAGCTTGTAAAATGTACATAAATCTTGCAAGTTTTAATTTTGAGAGTAGAGAGAAATGTGAGAAAATGTCAATGCCTGTCTGAGAAAAGTGTATAAAGTGTGTAGTGAGGGGTTTTACAGCCTTAAAACATCTATAATAATTGTAAAAAATAAAGCCGACTACTTCGCGGATTTCGCCTATCGTGGGTTATTTTTAGAACGTAACTCCCGCGAATAACGAGGCGCCACTGTAGTTTTAGGGGTGACGGCATCAAAATACTGCAGAGAGCTGTTTGCAGCCTGACAGTCGTTCAATAGGGAGGGTCAAGGGAGGGCCAGGCCATGCAGACAGCCCATGTGAGATAGCACTGTGCGTGTGTGAGAGACAGCAAGTGTGTGTGAGACAGTGTGTGGAAGACAAAGTGTCTGTGTGTGTGGGTGTGAGATAATGTGTGTGCATGTGTGACAATGTGTGTGAGAGACAGTGTGTGAAAATATGTGTGAAAGACAGTGTGTGAAACAGCTTATGTGAGATAGACAGCATGTGTAAGACAGCGTATGTGAAACAACCCGCGTGGGACAGTGTGTGAGGCAGTGTGTGTGAGCCCTGTCTTTGTTTTTGTTTGATTTTTTTTTAAAGCAACACTATGCAACTTTGAGTGTTTTTTTCCAGCGGAGCTACCCCTAGTGTCTCCAAGTAAATAGACACTCTCGTAAAAAAAGGTCTGTTTTCCCTTCCCCTCAGCCTGTGCATGTGTTTTCAACTCCACTGATCAGAGTAACCGGCAAAAGTCATGTCCACCAAAGTAAGTAAAGTCAGAGACACCCAGATATTGCATGCGTGGTATTCTGTCCACAGACAGCGGGGAAGATCGAGAAAATCTTCATTCGCCTGGTAATGACTCATTGAAGCACCTACTGACTTATGAAGATGATTAATTAACTCACCAAACATGTACAGACCCTGTAATCTAATCTCTTATTTGTCCACCATTTTGGCAGTGACCTACTGTGCATCCCTGCACAGCAGGGCAGTGAAAATGTGTCGTTTTTTTTCCCCGTCTGTTACTAAAGCCATCATCTGATAAATGACTGTTTTGCCTCTTGCCCTCCGCAACCCCCGCCTCCCTACCCATCCCCCCATTCCTCTCCCACTCCCACCCCCTGTGTCCCTATAATTACCCCTCTGGAGTGCCTGTGTTCCCTACCTTTCTGCCAACGCGATTAGCGCTTCAAACCACTGCAGCTGCAGAGCCTGATGCAATTTTGCTAAATAGAAGTTGGGGGCAAATTAAGTCTCACTGAACTGTGGCATAAAGGCAATGCTTAACACGCACACAAACAAGCACACAGACACACACACACAAACACACACACAGACACACGCACACAAACACACAAACACACGCACACAGACACACACACACAAACACACAGACACACACACACAAACACACACACAGACACACACACACAAACACACACACAGACACATGCACACAAACAAACACACAGACACCCGAAAATGTTGTCGTGTGGACGGGCCCACAGACACACGCACACATGCACACAAACAAACACACACACAAACACACACACAGACACATTCACACAAACAAACACACACACACAGACACACGCACACAAACAAACACACACACAAACACACACACAGACACATTCACACAAACAAACACACACACACAGACACACACACACATGCACACAAACAAACACACACACAGACACATGCACACAAACACACAGACACACGCACACAAACACACACACAGACACACGCACACAAACACACACACAAACAAACACACAGACACACACACACACAAACACACACACACACAGACACACGCACACAAACAAACACACGCACACAAACACACAAACAAACACACAGACAGACACACACACACAAACACACAAACAAACACACAGACACACGCACACAAACAAACACAGGCACACAAACACACACACACACAGACACACACACACACACACAGACACACACACACAAACACACAGGCACACGCACACAAACACGCACACAGACACACACACACACAAACACACACACACACAGACACACACACACAGACACACACACACAAACACACAGACACACGCACACAAACACACACACAGACACACGCACACAAACACACACACAGACACACGCACACAAACACACACACAGACACACGCACACAAACACACACACAGACACACGCACACAAACAAACACACAGACACACACACACAAACACACAGACACACACACACAAACAAACACACAGACACACACACACAAACACACACACAGACACACGCACACAAACAAACACACAGACACACACACACAAACACACACACAGACACACACACACAAACACGTACACAGACACACACACACAAACACAGACACAGACACACGCACACAAACACGCACACAGACACACACACACACAAACAAACACACAGACACACACAAGCATTCACTGAATATGCATGCGCACAAAAAGCACACACACACACACACACACACTGACAAATGGATCCATGGAAGCACACAAGCAATCACATACTCTTAAATCTACAAACACACACACACACACACAAACACATACACACACACAGGCATCGACAAAAACAAAGCAAACACACACACACACACACACACCCTATCCCACACATGCACGCACACACACTCAGGCAAACACACACATACACCCTATCCCACACATGCACGCACACACACTCGGGCAAATACACACACACACACACACACATACATGCATAGTCATCCATAGGGAATAGTGTGCGACCTGGATGGAACACTGGAGATGTTCCTGGTGGTGGTGGGGGGGGGGGGGCGTAGGCTTTGGGGGGAGGAGGAAGACGAGCAGTGCACAAGGAGCAGGTGTGAGGATGAAGATTTAGAGTGCACTAACCACAGCCCACAGAGCCCAGATAAATTCCTGATGGAGGTTATGGTACCCAGACTTCTCAGAGACAAAACATACACACACACACGTACACACACACACACACACACACACACACACACATACACACATATATACACACACACACACACACGTGTCCACTTGCGCAGACACACACCCATGCGTTTGCGGCCTTCACAGACCACATCGTCAGATTTGATGACCCAATTTCAAAAAAGTGATTTGCCAGTTCAGTAGCTCACATCCAATGCAGCACAAGAGGTATTTCCATTTGGGTCAAATCATAAAGTATAGCGACAAGTATACAGAGCCATTGTGTTGGATTTACACTTGTTGAGCCACATCTCACACCTCCTCCCCTCACACACACACACACACACACACACACACACACACACACACACACACACACCATAGCCCACAGGGCTAAAATGGTTGTACCAGCTTTGCACTCTGCAGTCTGTTTGAGATAAATACTGATCCAGTCGGCCTGCCCCAGACACAACAACCCGGCTCAAATGGCCACCCTGGGACATGGTCTGTACAATACTGCAGCAGGAGCAGTCCCACTGAATCAAAAAGGCTCTCTGGAAATGAATCACAGTGGCTTGGCAAGTGTTAAATAAACCGTCGTCTCAAACAAACTGTGAACTTTATGAAAAAAAAAGTCACAAAAGTTGCCACAGGGGAAAACTGGGTTGTGGCAGCCAAGTGTTCACGGCAACGTCGCTATTTAAATCTTGATGTTGACTCTTTCTGTCACTGTGAAGCAGAATTCACCAAGTGTTGGATTGTTCACCCACTACTAGGGAACATGAGGTAGGTTTAGACTGTCACCAGACAGGTCAGCTTTCAGTAACTGATTATGCACTGTTGCGATGACACTCTGGCAAAGTGAGAGAAGGGAACTGAAAGAAAAAAACAGTTTTGTCGGTGAAACAACTCGGAAAGATGGCGAACTAGAGAAACTGTCAACACGGCCTTAGAGCAGCGCTCACCTGACGCAGGCGCGAGTCTGACAGTGCCATGGCTGCTGTCTGCACTAATAAGCCCCACCAGTCAGAGAGCTGCCATTTTGCCTCAGGGCCTTCCTCACTCTGGGGCTCCGGTCGCATTGCATCTCACGCACCTAGGACCTCACAGTCCAGCCAGCGCCTGTCCGTTTCTCTGTGTGTATGTGTGTGTGTGTGTGTGTGTGTGAGTATGTGTGTGTGTGTGAGTATGTGTGTGTGTGCATGTGTGTGTGTGTATATGTATGTGTGTGTGTGTGTGAGTATGTGTGAGTGTGTGTGTGTATGTGTGTGTGCATGTGTGTGCATGTATATGTATGTATGTATGTGTGTGTGTGTGTGTGAGCGTGTGTCTGTATATGTATGTGTGTGTCCGTGTGTGTGTCCGTGTGTGTGTGTGTGTTTCTGTCTGTCCGTCTGTGTATGTGTGTTTGTTTTTGCTTCCTGTAGGTGGGATTTCTCCCAGCATGCTCTGGGGCTGTCGGTTTGCTGCACCGCGTCTGGTCTGCTCGCTCCCGAGCTGTCAGGCTGCACACACCCACATGCTTCGAGGCCTCGTAAAAGGATTTTAATTAAAGTCGCACTGAGTGGGGAGACGGATCAGCATAATCGTAAACAAGCATTTTTCTCGCTCTCTCCATCTCTCTCTCTCTGTCATTCTCTCTTTCTCCCCCATCCCTCTGGCTTGTGAAGTCGCTCTTATTATTCACTCACTCACTCACTCATTCTCATCAGGCCACTCTTCTATTTTTTCTTTTCTTGTCTCTCTCTCCCTCTCTCCCTCTCTGTTAGCCTGGTAAACCAGCCCCTCATACTTCATTTCATTTTGTACAGGGGGTCTGGAACAGACACCGTCAGAAACGATTTCTTCCTGGAGGTGTGGACTCTGCTGAAGTTTAAAACAGTGCCTCTGCCTTTA
Organism: Coilia nasus; assembly: GCA_027475355.1. Classification (NCBI taxonomy): domain Eukaryota; kingdom Metazoa; phylum Chordata; class Actinopteri; order Clupeiformes; family Engraulidae; genus Coilia; species Coilia nasus. The sequence continues at coordinate 34,833,705 of CM050216.1, forward strand.
CCCAATCGCTAACGCCTGGTCGTCACGCATGCAATTAGCCTACCTACGGACTACAATTCAAACGTAGCACACAAGGTCAACGTCATGGCTAACGAACACACCCTCTGTTCGCTGATTGGATCGGTCTTGCTGGGGCCGACTAAATGACCCTCAAGAGATTCCGGTCCGATTCTCTATTTGTCATTCTTTATGCACAGCTAGTTGCTGTCTTTTTCCTTATCCTTGTTCGACTATCTCAGTTTCTTCTCTTCTCTCTTCCCTTTCCTTCTTTTATTTCTTTCCAGTTCCTGGCACTCTCTTCTCCTTTTCCTCTTCATTGCTTTTTCTTCTTACCCCTTCCTTTTCTCTCTCTTTTTGCGTGTGTGTATTTGTGTGTGTTTCATGTGGCTGTGTTGATGGCTCTTACCGCTAGCGCGTCTCCAGTAAGTCGTTAGATGCTGTCAGATGTGTGCACTCTTGGAGTAATTAGTCCTTGTAATTGGCATGGACTGCTAGGCTTGGGCATGTGTGGATATAGCCTCTATAAATCTGTGTGTGTGTGTGTGTACATGTATGTGTGTGTTTATTGATTCATTTCAGAGTGTACGTGTTTGTGTTTAAGCTGCTGCAAGTATTCCAGCTGTGTGCACATTTTGGTGTGTGTGTGTGGGTGTGTGTGTGTGTGTGTGTACGTGAGACCTCTTCCTTGGTGTCCATTTACCAGTGGGTGATCACACAGCATGAAGAAAAGCTAAGAAGTCACAAAAGGGCACAGCGAGAGTGAATCTGGTGTATTGTTGGTGCCTGTGTGTGTGTTTGTGTTGCATACTTGTGACTGCTGTGTTTCTGTTTTTTAAGCTTGTGAATGTAGGCTGTATCTGTTTTTTTTACAGCTGCTTGTGTACATTATTTTTTGCTCAAGAATATGTTCTTTTGTGTATGTTTGAATATTTCCTCACCCTAGTTTCCTCACCCCCTGACTTTAACTTTAACCAATGCTAACATTATCTTTAAGTTTTACATCCTGTAAGAATAACTAAAGCTCCTGTTTCGACCCTTATGCTAAGGCTAGTTCCATTTTCAGCCTGCATTAGTACTAGCTATTGCTACTGTTAATTCCTCACATCTTATTCTTCAGCCCTCCAGAACTGTTCTTCTAGACCGACCAGGGAGAACTGCTGGTGCGGATGAAAAATAGAACACAATTTGAAGAAAGGTAGCGAGAGAAAGAGAGTCATAGACCATAAAGGTGTCATTGCATAATTTTTTCATTAATTTTGCGGTGGTCTCTAGCATTAATGAATGCCCTGTGAGCTGGTTTTGGTGAGCCTGTTTCAGGCTGTTCTAGTTTGGTGGAGGAGATGGAGCGGGGAGAATAACGGGTTCTTGGCTATGCTAGTGACAGGCTACCATCATTCAAAGCCCATTCAGCCATAGCACACCAAATAGAAGATCTAAATGTTCCAAACAAACACACCTTCTTACCTATATTTTGCCAGGTAAATGTGTGCCGCAACGAGACTCACAACTATAGGTGATCACAACTATAGCACGTCTTTTCCTAATTCACGAACTTACGTCACTTCGTTTGTCCTATGTCTTTCATTGACGAATGGAGGAAATGGGCGTAGAAGAACATTTTTATGAGCAGCATGCATTATGCATATGCAAATGCAAATTCAAATTCTTTATTGGAGGATAACCCCTTGAGATGAGGCATCTCGTTTTCAAGGAGGTCCCCAAAATACAACTATAACACCAAACACATACAGCACACTCTCACACACACCAAAGCTCTTCTTCACCACCGACCACCCCAGCCTGTCCCATCTCTACCCAAAGACATTCACATAGATAGTACACAGAAGATAATGCAGTAAATATTGAGTATAGTAAGTGTTGAATATTACAGGAGAAAAACGCAATTAAAAACTGAAACAAACAAATAAACATGTACAGTATATGTACATATACACACACACACACACATATACACTCATACACACATATACACACATGCATACATACCCATGCATACCTGCAAATACACACACACATATATACACACACACATACACACACATGCATACATACCCATGCATACCTGCAAATGCACACACACATATACACTCATACACACATACACACACATGCATACATACCCATGCATACCTGCAAATACACACACACATATATACTCATATGCATATATACACACATACACACACATGCATACATACCCATGCATACCTGCAAATACACATACACATATATACTCATATGCATATATACACACATACACACATACATAGATACATACTACATGTACACAAACATACATACATATACCTAAACATAAAAGACAACATCAATGAAAGAGAAGTCATACACCAGAGAAGCATCTACATGGGTCACATGAATGCAGGTGGGTTGAGAGGGATGATTTAAAACGGAACACAACAGAAGAAATGGGCCTTAATGAACAGGGTAAGTGCTTCCAGTCAGATGGGGCTTTGAATTTGAAGACACACCTTCCAATTGGTATGCTCGGGACAGAAAAAAAAAAAAGATCATTGTGTCATGAGTTCATAAGTAGACCGATATATAACCCGGAGTCACCTATCGTATTTCAAAAACAGCAAGGACTGAATGCTTTCGCAGGGGATGACGCCTTTAAGTCAGCAACAGAAAGAGGAGAAAGAACATAAGAATGAGTGAATAAGGGAGCGTGTGAGAGGTAGGGCTGTCAACGAATATTCGAAATTCGAATATATATTCGAATAGTTTTTTAAAAAAGGAATTCGAAGGTGAAAGTTAATATTCGAATGTGAAAAAAACGTGCACTTGCGCTTTGAAATGTCGAAGGCAAAAGAAATACTCGGTGTCCGCTTAGTGAGAGTAAAAAAATCCGCCCACACGGTAAATTCCATGGCAAACCAATAAAAATGAGGACATTTACATCACTTTATAAAAAATAAACTTTGGGCTCTGGGAGATACCCTCACGTCGCCCAGATGGCGAAGAAATATCTTTCCATCCCCGGATCTTCAGTGCGCTCTGAACGCGTCTTTTCCTCCGCTGGGAATATAGTAAATAAAAAGAGATCGGCGCTGGCCCCTTCAAATGTGGACTATCTTGTGTTTTTGGCAAATAACCTGTAGGTCTTCAGGCCAATAAGACCCGACGGTGACAGTTTTTCTTTTTTATACAAGTACCAAGAATGTAAGTAGCCTTTTCGTTTTTAATAGCGCTTTATTTTTTATGAACCTCAGGGTAAAAGTTCTTTGTTGTCACATTTGTCGGAATTGTGTGCCTCGTTTTATTTAACGTTACAGTTTCATGCACTTCAGGCTTGCACTGGTTTGTTTATTTAAAGTTTCATGTCAGGGAAAAGTGTCATGTTTAGGCCTACCTCACTACAGCTCGCTCAGAGCATTCCAGGTTTTAAAAAAACGTGCGCAGAGAGCGTGAGGCTGCGGGCGAGAGAGAAAGAGCGAGTGAGAGTGAGCGTGCGGTCTTGGCAAATATTTTTTTGATTTACTTGTTTTGTGTAGGTAATGCATTCTTAGATATGTTTAAATAAACTACCTATACAAGTAGTTATGTTTCTTTGTATTAATTTGTCCTGTTATTGACGTAATGCGCGTCATTGACAAAATGTGCAACCTGTTGTTCGAATAGTTCGAATATTCGTGTTTTATTTGGAGCGAATATTCGAAAATCATTTTGAGCAATGTTGACAGCCCTAGTGAGAGGATGGGATACAGAGACGGAATATGCTTGTGTGTGTGTGTGTGTGTGTGTGTGTGTGTGTGTGTGTGTGTGTGTGTGTGTGTGTGTGAGAGAGAGAGCGAGAGAGAGAGAAAAAGAGAAGGAGTGGGTGATAAACCATGCATCAGAGAGTATGTGAGGGATTTTGTGAGTTGGATTGCATGCATTTGCATGTGTTTGTGTGTAATGTCTGAATGACTGAATATACAGCATGTGTGTACGTCTATGACTAATTCTGTGTGTGTGTGTGTGTGGGTGTGCATGAAGGTTTATGTTTTATACTTTTTGTCTTTGTGTGTGTGTCTGTGTGTGTGTGTCTGTGTGTGTGTGCATAAATGTTTAAGCCTAATGCTGATGTGTGTGTGTGTGCATGTGTCTAGGAAGGGTTATGTTTTACACTTTTTGCCTTTGTGTGTGTGGGTGCATAAATGTTTATGCTTCATGCTGATGTGTGTGTGTGTGTGTGTGTGTGTGTGTGTGTGTGTGTGTGTGTGTGTGTGTGTGCAGCTCTGTGTGTCTGCTGGGTAGGCAAAGGCAGACACAGGCAGCTATGCCCTCCATCCTCTGATAAGCAGAGCGGTCGGTGAGAGGGCCCATAAAACATGTGCACCTTTGAAGCTGGGACAGGGTCTCAGCATGGGGATGCCAGCACTGCCCTTGGGGCCAGTGGCCCTACATATTGACACCAGACAGCGACGGGACCGGGGGCGGGGAAAGCAAAGCACAACAAAGGAGTGGAGGCACCTGGCGGTAAATGCAACTGACACAAACAAATAAAAGCAAACACAAACAAATAAAAGCAAATAAATGACAAAGTCAACATGCTCTAACGGGTTCCTGTTGTTAAGGTAATCAAAGAAGGCCTTTGCAAGTCAATCACATGCTTCGCAAGGTTTCCTCTGAAATTAACACAAACACGTGCACACGCACACACACACACACACACGCATACACACAGACACAGACACGCACACACATACACACATACACAGACACACACACACACACACACAGAAAAACAACCCCCCACATGCAAAAATGTCACATCAGAATAGCTGTGTGCAAATAGGGGCGTCTTCGTCTACTGCTGATTGTGCTGGAGGTTTCAGTTACATCCAACACAGAGTAGGCAGCTTCGCACCAAACCACAAACACATTATGGCTTTCTGAAACGCTACACCATACACAGTAGCATGGTGTGCTAACACGAGCAGACACAGGATAGACCCACTGGACCTGCCAACTCAAAACAGGGATCACGATGGACCTTGGTGCAAACCAGACCCTAATGGAAGGCCCAATAAGAGGGAGCATGCTGGTGTTTACTGGGAAGGGTAATCAGCCAATCAGGAGCAGCCTGAGTGTGCTGTGTAATAGTGAAAGTGCACTCACTCGCTCTTTTATTCACTCATTCACTCACCAACATACTCACGCATTCACCTACAGTACCTTCTCAAAAACCCCCTTACTCATTCACATTAACACATACACACTCACTTTCGATCAGTTTTTGTGTGTGTGTGCCTCTGTGTGTGTGTGTGTGTGTGTGTGTGTGTGTGTGTGTGTGTGTAAGTAAAAGAGTAATCTGAAGTCTGGTTAAGTGTGGTGAGTGACAGCAGAAGTAATGTTTCCCATGCCATACCCCTGCCTACTCTTTTAGCAATGGCTGTCTTATTTAGTCATGGCTTTAGTACTTATTCCAGTACCATCAGTGGCTAAGAATCACAAAGGCCACTGTGCCTGTGGTTGCCCCAGGCCACACGGCCAGAGATTAGCAGATAGAGAACCGTAACCTACTGTAGATCGCAGCCTCCTCAGAGGCAACCTCACTTATCATCTTTTATTCCCTGTCTGATTCCCACTGATAAGACATCAGGTCTCCATCCAGGACTCCAGGGTACAGACAGACAGAGAGAAAGAGAGAAGAAGAGAGAGAGAGGGAGGGGGGAGGGGGATAAAAGAGAGAGATAGAGAGAGAGTGCCTGAGTGTGAGAAAGAGAAAGAGAAAGCAAAAGAGACAGATGAAGGTAAGTTCACTGGACACCGCTTTCCAGAACATTCCGTTCCCTCCGTGTATCTCACACTATCTTCCACTGAGAATGCTGTAAAAGGAAGTACTGTATGCTGTGCCAGGCCCCAGCTCACCCTACCAGGAGGTTCATCTCTGCGTAATTCAGCATATTAAGAAGGTGACAGCTAGATAAAACAATCTCAAGACAAGAAGCCAAATGGGAGGTAAAAACTCTCTCGTGGGCTTTGGCCTGGAAATAAAAATAAGTAAATTAATAGGTAAAATGATTCAAGGATGACACAGTTTAGAGTTGAGTGAATGGAAAGACATCACTGACAAGATTACTGCTGACGCGAGACTAAAACAGCACTAGGGGATCTTAGCGAGGAGCAAGGTGAAACATGACAGGAGGAGGGGAGATGCGCTGGGTTGAAGCCAACCCAACACAAATAAATCCAAAAACAAGAGGAGAAGGTAGAGGAAACAGCAAACAAAGGCAGTGAAGGAGATAGAAATGTTGGGAGAAGAAGGGAAGGGAAGATAACAATGTTGAAGTAAGGATGGTAAAAGAATTTTAAACTTATACAGCATGTACATTATCACAGACACTAGCCTATGTAAATAACATAGACATTTGTGTAAATGTATATGACCATAGACACTTTTATCTGTGAATAACACCCCCGAAACTAGTATTTTTTACCTCTCATAAAAACTAGAGAGAAACTTGAAAGGTGCAGCGCCCAGCCAAGGCCACCTGCCGTATCTCACAGTGCTGGTGAAAGTGAATCAACCTTTGTGAAGTAGTCTTCAGAGACGCTCAAAGAAATGCTCAAAGATCCTCATTCTCAGGGATCCTTCATTCGCTTCATTTCCAACAAGTTCTCTGAAAACAGGGCTGGTAGTTCGGCCAATTTACTGACAGAAAGCCAAAATAAATACATAAATAAATAATTGCCTAAAAAACAAACAAGAACATTTCTTCTAAAAAAAGTAATTTACTGTCCACAAACGAAATGAATAAGCACAGAGAGAGAAGTATGCTGGATAGGTGGATGATGGAAAGAAAGGAATCCACAGCAGGCTCAACAGGAGCGAAAAACAGCCACTACTGAGCTATAATGGAATTTTTCGAGTACAAATAAATAAATCACGTAGCCTGGAAGTCCCAGACTGCCTGCATTGCAGCCTACACCTACACCTACAGCTACATTTTCCCCTTTCCCTGTCTCCCCTCCACCTGGAAGCCCTTTCCCTTCCACTCAGAGGACACCGGAGGACTGGAAGAGACACTGAGCACTGGAGACACTTCAAGACACACAGTTGAGAAGTGAGGCATGTAGAGGGGTGAGGGTAAATAAATGAGTGGGTCATCGAATGAGTGGGTTATTGAGGAAGTGAGTGCATTAACAAGTGAGTGAGTGAATGTGTGATGGATTGAGTGAGCAAGTTAGAATGGAAGTGCGTGGGTTGCTAAAATGTTTGATGACTGAGTGAGTGAGTATTTGAGAAAGAGTGAGTAAGTGAGTGAGTGAGAATCTGAGACAGTGAGTTGGTAAGTATTTGTGACTGAGTGAGTGCGTAAGGGAGTGTCTGGAGTGAGTGAGTGAGTATTTCAGAAAGAGTGAGTGAGTGAGAGAGAGAGAGTGAGTGAGTTAGTGAGTATTTCAGAAAGAGTGAGTGAGAGAGAGAGTGAGTGAGAGAGAGAGAGAGTGAGTATTTGAGAAAGAGTAAGTGAGTGAGAGAGAGAGTGAGTATTTGAGAGAGAGTGAGTATTTGAGACAGTGAGCGTGTTAGTGAGTCAGCCGCTTTCGATGATTAACTCAGGTCGGCCACTTAATAGAGCCGCCTTACGCATCCTGTTTTGGCGCTGTGCCTCCCCACTGTTTAAGCAGGTGAGGATTTCTCCTCCTAATTAACTCACTGCCTGTGTGCATGTGCTGCTTTGTTTATTTGAGCGGGACGACCCGCACCAGCGGGCGTCTCAATATGCCAAACAAAGACTGGCAACGGAAAACAATAACATTTTACAGTCCTGGCCCAGAGAGGAGAAGAGTGGGGGATGAGAGATGAAGTGATGAGAGAGGAGAATAGGGGAGGAGAGGAGAAGAGAGGGGAGGAGATGGGAGGAGAGGAGAGAAGGACAGAAGAGAGGAGAGGGAGAATTGGATAAGATCGGGCCGCGCCACACTCCCACGTCGTGCCCGAACGCTGTAAGTCTGCCTGGACGGCGAGTGGAGAGCTAGCAAGTGAAGACCGTCTGCTAGCGAGCGGTGCCAACAGGAAACGGTATCGACTGGCACGCACACACAGACACACACACACATACACACAACACACCGACACACACACACACAGACACACTCTGCTTGCCGGCGCCGTGCATTTTTCACCCATTTTTTTTTTCTTTCAGAGGTGAGATGGTGTGACGTGAACCGAGCCAATTTGCGATCCAGAAATTGACGAGCTGATTAAACAGGAAATGAGAGAGAGGAAGAGGAGCAGCGGGTCACATCAAGAGCGAAAAGGGAGAGAGAGAAGAGGAGCAGCGGGTCGCATCAGGAGCGAAAAGGGAAGGGGGTGGAGGTGGGGAGTGGTGGCCATGGCAGGGGTGGTAAAAGACCATGAGAGGGGGAGAGAGAGAGAGAGAGAGAGAGAGAGAGAGCGAGACAGAGAGAGAGAAAGAGAAAGTAAGAGAGACAGAGAGGGTTATTAAAGAGGAAAAAGATGTTCTCCTTTTCGGAGAAAACATTCAAGTGAGCACACACACACACACACAGACACAGATACACACAGACGCAGACACAGACACACACACACACACACACACACACACACACAGACACAGATACACACAGACACAGACACACACACACACACACACACACACAGTCACCCTCATCTTCTTCCACTGTCTTGTATAAGATGTTTTTCTGAACTCCCTTATCATATTTTAAAAATACCCCTCTTTTTTCTCTCACCCTATCATTCTCTTTTTCATGCCCTTTCCCTCTCCTTCCCTTCATCACAGCCTAATGCTGCATGTTTAACCCTTGCCTGTCCACCTTTGCCCTTTGCCTCTCCTTCCCTTCATCACAGCCTAATGCTGCATGTTTAACCCTTGCCTGTCCACCTTTGCTTTACATTGCACCCTCTGCCTCCACATCGCCCACTCCCTGTCTCTCTCCTCAGATCTTAGTGGCTCTGTGTGTGTGTGTGCGTGTGTGTGTATGTGTCTGTGTCTGTGTGTGTGTGCGTGTGCATGCGTGTCTGTGTGTGTGTGCAGCAGACACACAAAAGTGAAGTCACTTCCTTTCAGACAGCACACACACACACACAGAGTAACGCAAAGATGCCTACACGTACACATACATATCTCCACCCCAGTCAAACACACACACACGCGCACACACACACACACACACACAGTCAAACGTGTGTGAAGGCAGTCATCCATGCAGAAAGCAGTTCCAGGGCCCTGGCTCCAGAGCCAGTAAGTAGCGGAAGGTCTGCTGTTCAGTCAGCCGAGGGGGTGGAGGTCTCTGGCAGCAGAGGCAGTGGGGAGGGAAGGGTCAGTGACAGCAGAGTGTGTGTGTGTGTGTGTGTGTGTGTGTGTGTGTGTGTGTGTGTGTGTGTGTGGTGTGTGTGCGTGCGTGCGTGTGCATGTGCGTGCATGTGGACTTTCTGTGGGAGTGCTGTACAGCAGCAGAAGCAGTGGACCTAGGAGGGCCAGTGGCAGTAATGTGTGTGTGTGTGGATATGTGTGTGTGTGTGTGTGTGGGTGGGTGTGTGTGGTGGAGGATTCATTAACTGCTGTGTGCATGGCTCTGTGCAATGTGGACATGTATGGTGTGCATGCCTGTGTCCTGGGAACCACTGGGTCCTCTGCTGTTGCTTCGCTGTCTTTCAACTCCCAACCCCAATCAGTCTATGGGCCTGTTTACACGAGAACGCTTACGGGAAAAAACGACAAAATATTTTATCGGAAGTGCCTTTCGTTTACACGGTGACGGCGTTTTCGGGGCCTAAAAACGCACAAATTTGAAACCAGCCTCCAGAGTGGAAAAGTTTAATACACTCCGCCGTAGCGTTTCTATCTACACGGCCCAAGACGCAAAACTCTGGTCAGATCAGCTCACGCTGTGTACGTGTTTACGTCACATACATAAGGCAGTACAGGGAACCAAATGGATCCAAGCGATTTCCATGCGTCGGACCTTCAAGCTGCTCTAACAGCTCTAATAAACTTGCAAGAGGCATTCCAGCAAATGTACAGA
>CM050216.1:34848742-34851242 GCA_027475355.1 Coilia nasus
ACAGACAGGGAACACAGACAGGAAGTAAAAAAAAACAAAAAAAACAAGGGCAAAACATAAAAAGACAACCAACCTAAGAGGCTACTATGAAATTTTCTTAAATTCCTTCTGTTCCCCATGTCTGATTTTGCTGAGAGTGCTCTCAGAACTAGTGCTTTTTTGCCCTCCTCTGAGGTCGCTTGTAGGAAATTCTGTTAGAGCCCAAATTGTGCTGAAAGCCTTTTTTCTGAGCACCTTAAGCTGTCTTTGCCCCACCTAAATCTCCATCAGCTGGCTGTCAAGGAGGGCTTATGCGAGAAACATGCCCAAAATATGGGCAAAGCTGCCCACGGGCCCCAAACACTCACACAGGGACACCAAGAGCTGTGTACGCAGCGCTGCAGGAGGCTTCCGCAATTGTGCAGGACCTGTCTGGATACTTTTACATCTTTATCTCTCCCTCTTCCTCCCTCCCTCTCTCTTTCTGTCTCTCCTGCTGTGTGTGTGTGTTTGTGTTTGTGTGTGTGTGTGCGTGTGCGTATGTGTGTGCATGTGTGTGTACCTGTGGTTTTTGTCCGCGTAAGGTGCATGCATCTGTGTCCATACATACGTATACATGTATATTCCTATATGTGTGTATAAGAGTGTGTTTTGCATGTGTGTGTTTTATGTGTGTGGTGAGAGTCTGTGTGTGAGTACGTCTGTGTGTGTGCCCTGTATATTCATTATTGTGTATGTGTGTCTCGTGTCTTCCTGTCAATGTATTCTGTGTTTGTGTGTATCTATGCGAGACTGTGTGTCTGTGTGTGTGTACTGTATGTTTAGGTGTTTTTGTGTGACTGTGTGTGTGTATGCTTGTGTGTGTGTATGTATAAGTGGCTTTGTGTGATTGTGTGTGTGTCAGTCTGGCAGTGTTTGTCTGCAAATGAGGGAGGAGTGGAGTGGAGTGGAGTGGAGAGGAGAGGAGAGGAGAGGAGAGGAGAGGAGAGGAGAGGAGAAGAGAAGAGCGCTGGAACTATAGGGAGAAATGGCTCATCTGAGAGGCGAGCGCGGCGAGCTGGTCCACACTGACAGCTTGTGTAATAATGAGTGCTTATATAAGCGTGCAGAAAGCATACCTGCAGCCGCCACGCTGGGCCCTCTACCAGCGCCAGGCCTGTCAGCTATCATTAGCCACACACACACAGATGTACGCGCACACACACACACACGCATACACACACGCACACACACATACACACACACACTCTCCCTCTTTCTCTTTCCTTCTCTCACATTCTCTCTCTCTGTCGCACACACACAAACACATACTTTCCCTCTGTCTCTTGCACACAAACACACTCACTCTCTCTGGCACACACACTCTCTCCCTCTCTCTCAGACAAGCACACACAAAAACACACATATACAAACAGGAACAACCTCACCAGGAGTTTAAGGCAGGCAGACAGGCAGGAAGACACTCACACACACGCATACACACACACACACACACACATGCATGCATGCACGCAGACCCACACACCAAATTATAATATTCAACATTCACATGCAAAACGCATGGTCACATACCCAAACAAATGGAAACATACACACACGACTAAGAGCACACACAGACATACGCACACACACACACACACACCCCTGGCAAAAACCTCAGCCACATCCCAAACTGCATCTAATATTCATGCATCTCCTAGGAAGCCCAACTATCCAGAGCACACTCACTAGTCATGAGGGTGACTACACACCAACCCAAAACATTTCTTAGCCATCATTTATATTTAACTGATTTCCATTTACACACACACACACACATACACACTGATACACACACACACATACACACAGACATACATACACACAACCTACCAAGGAACATGAATAGGTAATAATAACCACAGTCTATGTCAAAGTAAAAATCTGTAATTTACCGACTCTGAAGGGTCCTTAAGACAGATTTGACAAGTGGGCTTTAAAAGCCTTACACAACATGACATGATTGAGCAGGAGTGGGTGTGCTAATTAGGAACTGTGCCCCCTGCTCCTGTTCTTCCGTTCTGCCGTCTACCTTTAAATACATTTTTAAGCTCTCCAAAAAAAGAAGTGCTGACAGTAAAGGCATACTGAAGACATAAGTTGTGAGGTCTGAACATGAAGAGGTCAGAATGACATTTAAGTAGATAGGATAAAATATGCAGAAAATGTACTTTTTGCTTTGCACTGGTGCTACGATGTATACTGTTCCACCATTACCATAGCTGTTAGCGTTCCTGTTGATAGATCTTTTTCTCTCTCACACATACAGAAAGGCATGAACACACATACAGTACATATATAAACACATGTGAACACACTGAAATCACATAGTGAATTCTTGCCATCTCTCTCTCTCTTCTGTATTTCTCTCTCTCTTCCCCCTCTTTCCTCATCGCCATGGTGAATCCCATTTCTTTATCTGTCTCTCTCTCTTTGTCTCTCTGCCTGTCTCTCTCTGTCTGTCTCTCTCTCTGTCTCTCTC
>CM050216.1:34858742-34871242 GCA_027475355.1 Coilia nasus
TGAAAGAATGTTCAAATACCCCAAGGCTACCCGTGTACGTATAACGAAACATCGCGCCGCGAAGTCCCTGGTGATATAATCCACATGTCATTCTTGCACAGAGCGACTGCCCGATACAATATTAGTAGGAAATGTATCTGGGCATCGACGAGAAATTCAGGGAATATTAAAAACGAGCGATGCGGTATCTCGTTATAGCTGATGGGGGTAAATTGAGCCTGCAATGCCATGGGTATAAACGAGAGATAGGTTCTTAAAGTTAACTGACAATGCATTTGCATGGACAAGCGGATGGTTTTATCGGTACGCTTCAGCGACTCAGTTGTATGAATAAGCCAACTGCAAATGCATTAGAAAATAGGTTGGGAGGCAGAATGTTTAACATTGGTTTCATTAACAGACACATTTCCAGCCATAGCAACAACTTACGCACAGGCTGGGTGGTGACCACGACTAAGTTGCGCATGTAAATGCATGAAATTGATAGGTGTGGCACTGACACCCCGCTTCACTAATTCTCCCAGAAACCCAAACCTACTCTACTCGTTTGTAAACGCATGTTGCCATTGCTAACATACGAGATAGAAAATGGAAACGCTCTCAGGAACGAACATGAACTTTTCAGAGTAGGGTAGTAAGGTATATTTTCAGACAACTTGTTGGCAGAGATAGACCCCCCTAAATGTTATCCTCCGCTTATCACTGTATGCAACACAATTGCCGATAAATATGCGAGCTGACCATGCCGGCCGTTTATTTTGGTACTTTATGGATCAAGCTCTTTAGAATTACCTCCCAGTGCAATTGTAGGAGATCCCCGATGCCGATGCGCTATGGCTTCAGCTACAAGGGCATGGCGAAGAAGTGCTCTTTCGTCACGGTTCAATGATGTCGTGTGAACGATACTATAACATGCATTAGATGTGGAGAAATTATGTTTATTTGCAGCTGCATAAGTACAACTTCTTTCAGGCAGAGTGTTCTGACACGTGCCACGATTGTGCCGAACGCTCCTCGATTTCATTCCAGAGATGTCCACTGCCCATAAACATTTCTCTTCTGACCCGTGCAACGCCAAACCGCGAGAAATCTTGACATTCTTTCTGGACCACAAATGTGACAACATGAAACATGACATTCGCAGCAAAGATGACTCGTGTTTGAACCTATTCTTCGTACAGAATACATGACAAATGCAAATGGAAATAAATCAAGAGACACTGTTAAGCGAAGTCATCATATTGTGACAATACACGGTCAGTGGCAGTTGGATGACTTCTCGTGATAAAATATGTCCCTGTATGCATGAGTGCCGCAAACCACAGCAGGCCTTTCCCCGCAACATTTAAGCGTGTCCCCGGCTGTAGTTCATTACCTTATCAAAGCAGAATAGCCGGTTTCAGAACGTCCTCTGCGTAGTCCACCGATAATAAACTTCTAGTGTCCGCTAGTCCCTTGATCTCTGAAGTCGGGAATGTGTTGGGCAATGATACAGTGACAGCAGCGCTCCATGAAGTCCCCTCCCACGGTATAAAGGCCAACCCCACAATGGGCGGAGCTTAAAGATGTTGTTGGCCAAGAGGCGTAGTTCAACTCTCTTTCAAATTGACCTAACCCCATTTACACGGTTAATGTGTATTTAGATGTGAATTATTAGTTAATGAGAATGAGCCATGATTCTCTGATAGATGGACACCACATGACCAAATAAAAAAGAGTGAAAACTTATTGGTATAATTCTTTAGTCACTCTCTCTCTGTCTCCCTCGCTCTGCCCTCATTCACATTGTACAGAAATAACAGCCAAAATGACTAGAAGGATTGTAGTCAAATTTGTGCATACTGTAAGAGTCAGCCTTTTGCATGATGAGAGGCATTGCATGGTCCTGTGACAGGAGAATTTGTCTGCTGGTAAGAACAGACATTCTGTGACAACTGTGTCACTAAAACCAGAAAAGATTCTCACTGCCTTTTATAGGAACCCTGCTTCTTTAATGTTCCCAACACCATTTAAGGGGAGACTATAGCTGATCCAGCTGTACATGATACATCCTGAATGAGAATCGTACCTGATGCCAACACTAACCTTATTTAGGCAGAGGCAAACAAAAGACAGCATTTTTTCCTGAAGAAAACAAGTCTTAATGTTGACAACCCTCGTCACACACTGCATGTATGTGTTGACTGAGTCAGTTTTAACACTCACTGTGATCTGCTGTGTCAGTGTTTTAAGTGTGAAAAAACAACCCCCAGACTGAGATAAATTGTGGATGTGTGCAGTAAAGATGGTGGTGTAAAGTTAAATGATGTTTACCACCAAGCACCAAATGGGACCTGGACAGGATAGCCAGGCAATTTTATTGGACTCCCAGCACTCTTTACACGGAAAATGAAATCTGCTTCCCTCAGAGCTGAGGTTCCATGGCCTTGTGGGAACACTAACAGATATATATATATACAGTAATGTGCAAAAGTTTTAGGCAGGTGTGAACAAAATGCTGTCAACTAGGAATGCCTTCAAAATGGAATTGTTAATCATTTATGTTCATCAATCAACAAAATGAACAGTGAATGAACAAAAGAGGAACCTAAATCAAATCAATAATTGGTGTGACCACCCTTTGTCTTCAACAGAGCATCAATTCTTCTAGGTATACTTGCATACAGTTTTTGAAGGAACTTGGCTCTTAGCTTGCGCCAAACATGTTGAAGAACTAACCACAGATCCTCTGTGAATGTAGGCTTCCTGACATATACACCCAATTTGGTGTAATTGGTTGATCATACACCTGACTGAAATCCTGCAAAATCCCTGACTTTGTGTGTACCCCTGTGTGTGTACACTTTGTGTGCACCTGCCTAAAACATGTAAAAACAACTTATGCCCATCAAGCCTATTCAGCACCATGGGTGTTTTAATAGTAAACATGTGGATGGCTAGATCTAGGAAGATTTAGGCAGGTGCCTTCAAGCCAGCATGAATTCACACAAAGGGGTACACACAAAGTCAGGGAGTTTGCAGGATTATAGTTATGTGGATGATCACCCAATTACACCAAACTTGTTGTATATGTCAGGAAGCCTACATCCACAGAGGATCTGTGGTTAGTTCTTCAAGATGTTTGGCGCAAGCTACATCTTGCACATTACTATATACAGTATAGACCCAAATATATATACAAGGCATTATAGGCTATTTCATCTGCTATCGATTATTATTATTATTATTTTTACAAAATGGGATATGACCTGTGACTACCTGTAGAGATGTGTTGCCCCTCTTTTTTCTTCTTCTAGCTCTTTAGCGGTTCAAGTTATGTGTATGTATGTCTATTTTGCATGTTTATTTAACACTGATGGTTATTCTTGCAAGCTAAACTGCCCCTTGAGGACATTAAAGCTCTACTCTACGTTACTCCTTCTTTCCTAACAGTTACAACTAAACAGTCCAAGCATAATTATCTCTCTCTCTCTCTCTCTCTCTCTCTCTCTCACACACACTCTCTCTCTCTATTACACACACACACACACACACACACACACACACACACACACACACACACACACACACACACACACACACATATATATATATATATATATATATGACAACCATTTTAAATTACATATCTACTAAAGAAGGTACCTCAGCAATGCAGTGCCAACTTCTCTTTTCTTCTCCGTCTTTAGTGCATCCTTCTTACAGTGTCATTATAATCGGCCCACAGTGCAGAAGTATGAGGTTATTCAGCAGTTCCCACCTTATTATTGTCAGTGGCCAGCACATTAGAAAGGTTTTCAGGACGCGGGTAAATTGAAAAATTACAGATTAATCACACTTTAAACACTTAAAGATGGATGCACATGATAGAATTTATATCCCAATGAAATTTTTACTGACGTACTCACATTTAAATAAGCTCAGAGTATGAGCTCTGCTCGGCTGCCAGGAAGACGGAGCTGCTGCTCCCTCAGATTGTAATCATGAGTGATGTGCGATGTTTCACTGCTTTGCTCTGCCCAAGCTCCCCACAGGAACGCAGTGAGGAAACAGATACATTCATTTACTGTAGGACCAATGCTATATTCTCTGTGCCATACGTCTTACATAAATTGTGGCCACGGTTAAACACATTCTTTCCACAAAAAGTCCTCCACATAAACAGATCTGTTATAATTTCACTTGCACTATGCTGGCATTAGGTAGCAATGCTATAAGTAAATCACTGTCCAGTCCACACCAACAAAATGAAATCTGCACAATATTTCTGCATCAGACATCTTGTTCATACTGTGAGGTAATATGTCTGCTAAGTGTAATGTAATGTAATGTAATGTGTAAAACTGCTTATCCCATGACTGATAGATTTTAGCGAGCAAGTCAGTCCGTCAGTCAGTCCCACTTTAGTGAAGCAAAAGCATATGTGTGGAGACAGCTATGCAGGAATGTGGTGTGAATGTGGGTGGGAGCCATTAGCTGAGATGAGCAGAGATGGGAACCCCAGCCTTAGAGAGCACAGATAGTTCTACCAAGACTCTGCTCCAGCCTCTAACTAGGCCAGCTGTTTCTCATTAGCAACAGCTTTTCAAGCCGATAGATGAACTCATTAGCAAAATCACTTGTTTTTGTGCCGCACAGGTAGAACTAAAACACGGTAAGACTTTTGCTTTGCTGAAACCAGGTCGCTCATGTCTGGAGACAAGCTTTATATTAAAGATTGTAAACAAGTCCCGAGACGCCGCCCCAAAAAGGCAGGGTGCTGCACTGCTGACTGGAGAAAAGTTATTCTGACCACTGTCATCTTCAGGACCATCATTTAGCAACACCACAGTGTGAATATGTTTCCTCCAGATTGTAGCTGCACTCCGTCCAAAACATTTACATCCAGTGTCTTTTGGTAACCACTCTTTTCCTGACCTTAGTGGAAAGCATCATGAGGTCAGGGAAAGATATGCCAGGGAATGCATAAAGATTTGTAAAAAAAAAAAAAAAAAAAAAAAAAAGAAAAGAAATGTTAACCAGCATGCTAAGAGAATCCAGCTGCACTTATCATAGGCTACATGAAAATGTGATGAAGGGTGATATTAACATGGGTTTCTAAATGATGCTGACGCAAGGCATGCTGGGATAGCATTATCTCCTTTCTTTTCATACAAGATGCTCCAGTGCGCTTTACGCTACAGGAGATAATAACAATGAAAGCACTGAAGCACCTTTGCTTATGAAGTTACAGAATTAAACCAGCCCATATTATGGGTTTACACTGAGATATTTAGTTAAAATACTATTATGGTATTGACTGCAGCCTGTGGCCATGGACTAAGATGCTATTTGCCTGCAGCCACAGGCGTCTTGAGCTATACCGCATGAACCACCCAGAGTCACATTCGGACCTGTAGGATGTTATTTCAGCCAGAAAGACTCAGGGAAAACGATTTAATAAAATAGAATTTAATAATTGAACATTCAGAAGGGGATTAGATATTCTTTTGGCGTAGGTCCAGTCATCAGCCTAGGTCTTGCATCTGTAGATCCAGCAAATTCTGCCATTGCCGTATGACAGGGACCAGAGTATGACAGGGACCCAGGCGGATACGCAGGGACCAAACTGGTGGTGGTGGGGAAGGAGGAGGATGCATTGACACGTCGGCACCTGAAGCAGCAGAAAAGGTGAATAAGTCATTATAAAGCAGGTGGCGGCCGTTGATTGGTCAGAGACAGTGGGCTTCCGTGACATTAGAGTCATCCTGACAGAACTTGTGCAAGCTTAAGGCCTCCGCACACCGGTTCCGACAAAGTGCAGAGCACTGCGCTTCCAACATTCCATTCTATTGGTTTCAATGCAACCCCGCACACCAGCACCGAACTCTGCCGCCGCTGGCGTGTCGATACGATTGAGCTCTATTTTTGTCGGAGCCGCCCGCTGTTTATCCATGCTCTATTGTGACGAAACTAACCATTTCTGTAGGTCCATACGATGGGTAAATGCATTAAAAACACGAATGGTAAAGTTATGATATATTCTGACAAATTCTGATAGATTTCTGATGGATTTCCTCTCTCGAAATGGCTATAGACTCGGTTATCATTGCCTTGATCACGATATCTTTAATTATCTATTGATATCAACGTGACAGCCCGCCTAGGCCTATAGACAGTTAAGTGTAATGTCTAGCCTGTAATTAATTGTCTAAATTATTCTGAAACAACAGTGATACAGTGTTTCCCTAATATTTCCTGGAATTCTATTTGCCGAATGCACGCGAACAATTTAAATTTAGACCGTTGTTTACTACTACTTTCACCTACCCGTGTTGGAGACATGTTGGACGACGAAAAACTTATTATTGAAGTTCAAAAACATGAATGTTTATTCAACCCAAGGGATAAGCACTACAAAAACAATTTGAGAAGAGACAACAAATGGAATGAAGTCAGTGAAGCTGTTGGAGCTACAGGTAAGCAGTTTTATTGTTTAATTAAAAAGGTCTCAAAGTTTTAAGTTCATTTAAGTTAGTTCTCTTTAATCAAATGTTCATCACATTTAGAAATAGGCGTAGCCCGTAAACCTAAATTGACATTATAGTCTGGCCTATTCTGTGATACGGGCAATGCTGCCCACTGGTGAGTTGAAATATCGAGCAAATGTATCCCGCACTTCATAGGCAGCATTGCTTCCCCTGTTGCCTCCCATTGCTGGCACAGAGTTCAGTTCAGTTATATGTCTGTCTGTCTCAGTGCCTGTCTGATGTGAGGGCTGTGTTAAGTAATTATGAAGGATGCACGTCGCCATAACAACTTTGTCAACCTTGTGTGGTTCTAGCATAATTCTGCTAAGCAAAACCCTCCAGCGAGATGATAAAATGCCAAACGCGTCTTCCACTGTATTTCTTGCTCTTGACAGTCTGTAATTGAATGTCTTTTTGGCGTGTGAAAGGTTGTGACCAGGATATGGGCGCATCAGGTTGTCATGTCACAGTTGTTGGTTGATTTTAAAACTAGGATTACAGGATAGCAGATACTTACCCATAGTGACCGTTGATAATCCTTGGAAGACGGTGATTCCAAAAAGACTACTATGACGACCGTGGCTCCGCAGTGCGCCGCCAGTGTGCGGGAGCAAGCGAAATTGTCGAATTCGAAAGTGCTCTGCAATGCTTTCGGAACCGGTGTGCGGAGGCCTTAACATTTCTCTATGCCATTAGTGTCTCTCAGGGTGCTCATGTCCCTGTAGGATTATTGTCTATTCGTGAACCTGTGGGATTAGTGTCTCCTCATGTCCCTGTGGAAATAGTGTCTTTCATGTCCTTTTCTGCACTGACAGACTAGAGGCAGTCAGAGCATTAAAAGTCACCCTGGCTGCTTGGTCAACGATGCTGTTGAAATTTCATCCATGAATCTAGACACTGTAACGCAGGCAGGAAAGTTTCTATAAAACTAGTGTCGCTCATGTCCATAAAGAACCTGTGTCTGTGATGTCTTTATAGAATTTGTGTTTCAAGTCTCTATAGTGTCTATTCAATTCCCTAAAAGATTAGTGTCTATTTATGCCACTATAGGATTAGTGTCTTTCATGTCCCTATAGGACTGGTGTCTTTCATTTCTGTAAGAACTTGTGTCTTTTATGCCCCTGTAGGAATAGTGTCTTATGTCCCTGTAGGAATAGTGTCTTATGTCCCTGTAGGAATAGTTTGTTATGTCCCTGTAGGACTAGTATCTTTTATGGCTCAGTAGGACTAGTGTCTTTCATGTCCCTGTAGAACTAGTGACTTTTATGTCCCTGTAGAACTGGTGTCTTATGTGTCTCTGTAGGACTAGGGTCTCTTATGTCTCTAAAGACTAGTGTCTTTCGTGTCCCTATAGGACTAGTGTATTTTATGTCCCTGTAGGACTAGGGTCTCTTATGTCTCTAAAGACTAGTGTCTTTCATGTCCCTGTAGGACTAGTGTATTTTATGTCCCTGTAGGACTAGGGTCGCTTATGTCTCTAAGGACTAGTGTCTTTCATGTCCCTGTAGGACTGGTGTCTTTCATGTTGTAGGACTAGTGTCTTTCATGTCCTTGTATGACTAGGGTCTCTTATGTCTCTACAGACTAGTGTCTTTTATGCCCCTGTAGGACTAGTGTCTTTCATGTCCCTATAGGACTAGTATCTTTTATGCCCCTGTAGGACTAGTGTCTTTCATGTCCCTGTAGGGCTAGGGTATCTTATGTCTCTACGGACTAGTGTCTTTCATGTCCCTATAGGGCTAGTATGTTTCATGTCTGTAAGGACTAGTGTCTTTTATGTCCCTGTAGGACTAGTGTCTTTCGTGTTGTAGGACTACTGACTTTTATGTCCCTGTAGGACTAGTGTCTTTCATGTCCCTGTAGGACTAGTGACTTTCATGTCCCGGTAGAACTAGTGTCTTTCATGTCCCTATAGGGCTAGTATCTTTTATGTCCCTGTAGGACTAGTGTCTTTCGTGTCCCTGTAGGACTAGTGTATTTTATGTCTCTGTAGGACTAGGGTCTCTTATGTCTCTAAGGACTACTGTCTTTCATGTCCATGTAGGACTAGTGTCTTTCACGTCCATGTAGGACTAGGGTCTCTTATGTGTCTAAGGACTAGTGTCTTTCATGTCCATGTAGGACTAGTGTCTTTCATGTCCCTGTAGGACTAGGGTCTCTTATGTCTCTACGGACTAGTGTCTTTCATGTCCCTATAGGGCTAGTATCTTTCATGTCTGTAAGGACTAGTGTCTTTTATGTCCCTGTAGGACTAGTGTCTTTCATGTTGTAGGACTAGTGACTTTCATGTCCCTGTAGGACTAGTGTCTTTCATGTCCCTGTAGGACTAGTGTCTTTCATGTCTCTGTAGGACTAGTGACTTTCATGTCCCTATAGGGCTAGTATCTTTCATGTCCATGTAGGACTAGTGTCTTTCGTGTTGTAGGACTAGTATTTCTTCATCAAACTCTTCCTATGTGTTTATGAGAACCGTCACACAGATGGAACAAATAACCCACAGAGCCTGCTGTTAAAACACTGGCTGGCGAGACATGTCTTAAAGACTAAGATACTATATTTTATGATGAGTGAAGAAAACAGAAACTGTGCTCTCTTACTCACTCACTTACTCTCTCTCTCTCTCTCTCTCTCTCTCTCTCTCCATTCTCCTGAGTCAGGCTTCACACAGCATTCTTAGTCACTTAGACAGACAGCACCACAGCAAGTGCCAAGGTGGCAAGCTTATTGTTGTTTACCTCCTCAACAGCTGCAGTTAGCTATAGCTACGTGGCAATGTTGATGACTAATGATGCAGATGGACTGAAAACAGCTGGAGATTCTAATTTCACATTCACATCAGACTGTGTGGGGGATGCAAAAAAATACGACACTGGATGGAAACTTGACGTAAGATGCGACAAGCAGCGTCCCTGTCTTTAGAGAGAGTTATTCAGAGAAGAGGGGAAGCAGTGACTGATGACCACACAATGACTGATTACTAAACATGCAAACACAGACACAAATCATAAGCACACACATGCACACTGTCACACACAAAAACACTGCTCTTGGCTCTTACTCTCAGTCTTACATGCCTGAACACTGACACACACACACAGGCATGCATGCATGCAAACACACACACATACACAGCTGTTGCATGTGCCCAATTTATAACATATGTGTGCTCTGTTGAAATGATGTTCTTGTTTTTATCTAGGCTGAACAAAGACAGAAGCAAGGCCACGCTTAAATATGCGCAAAAATCTGTTGAGCATCTAGTGAGACTTTGCACTTCCGTGATCAGACTCTCTGCAAGTCGTGGACAGGTAGCAAATGAACACAGCAGTGCGTGAGGTTGGATGACAGGGTTTGATTAGCCTTGATGCACAGGAGTTAAGCATGAATAGATTCAGTGATCTAGGACACTTTTGTCTGTAGTTGTTAAATTGAAATAACATTACACGAATAAATAAATTCATAAACAGACAGGTAGGTGCCACACTATACTCTACACACTGTAACTTTAATAAATTAAGTCTGAGAGGAGCCTGTGGGAATACCCACCGTATGTCAATCAACCCACCTCCACATTCTGAGATTTGCGCTGTATTTCTTGGACATACATCAACATGGCAAAGCATCCCACCTTCTCTCTAGCCCTCGTACTTCATTTCATTTCGTGCAGAGGGTCTGCACCGAAATCTCTTGAGGTACATTTGCGATGTTCCAGAAACATTGATCCAATCAGCGAACAGAGGGTGTGTTCGTTAGCTGGGACGTTGACCTTGTGTGCTACATTTGAATTGTAGTGAGTAGGTAGGCTAATTGCATACATGCCGAACAGGCGTTAGCGATTGGGTAAAGGCAGAGGCACTTTTTTACAACTTCAGCAGAGTCCACACCTCCAGCAAATCATTTCTGACGGTCTCTGTTCCAGACCCTCTGTACAAAATGAAATGAAGTGTGAGGGGCTGGTTTGCCAGGCTACCTTCTCTCCATTCTCCTCCCTTTCTCCTGTAGCTCTAAGCTCACATCTGTGTATGCTTTACCTGCAGACATCAGGCTGTATCCACTTATGGCATCCCAGGACCACGGTCAGTTACCAAACCAAATAGAAGAAAATATTTATTACATACAAGCATTGAAATATAAATGTGCCACTTCATTTTTAGTGTACTTTGTGAATAAATGTTTAAGACAAACAACGAAAACCAGTCATCGTGTCCCTTCAACTTTATGTCTGTGCTGTGCGTTTGCGTGAAAGATGACCTGACTGAGTTCAGCTCTGGGGGCTAAATAGTTCCTACAGTGTGCATACCCTGGAGACAACTGGATTGGATTTTAATATTGGATCAGTGGGCGCACGCTGCCTTTGAAATGTTCTTCTGTGCTCTTATTGCCTGGGTTAGTTTGTACCATTTAAATCACTTCACACATGGTAATCATTCCCACCCACACGCGGGTTATAGTCCCATCTGATTTTCCGCACTACGGCATGCTGTACATGTGCGGCGTGTACATATGCATACACAGCTGGAGAGGACTGCATTACTGCGAGTGTGGAGCTCAACGCGTATATGATAGAGACCGTTAGCTACCTGGAGATGCAAGAATGTCTTAAAAGGATATGTTGCGACACACATATGCACACACACACACACACACACAGTGAGAGAAAGAGAGAGAGAGATAGAAAGAGAGATGGAGAGAGAGAGAGAGCAGTTTGAAGAAAGGCGCTATGCGTCAGTTGGCTTACTCTCCTCTCCCAAGGATGGGATGAATAAGTAATCATCTCTGTTATCATGACAGTGTTATTTCAATGCTCCATTGCGTGAATGCTCTGTCTGACCTTGTGACCTCTTATGCCGTGGTAGCTGCACTACAGCTTCACTGTTTACTCATTCCTCTCAGTTAGCCCACATTGCAAAGTCGTCCAACTATAATTGCCCATTAGGGCTATAGTTCAGTTAATACAGACGCTAAATAATTGCATTTGTATTAGCCACTTGCAAAAGAAGCAGCATTGCTGAGATACTGCCAGAACTCGTGTAGATAGTATTGGCTGTCTGCTGAAAAGGAAATGCTTTGATGTCAGGTAGGGCCTGTTGAGGTAAGTGTTTGTATTTGTGTGTGTGTGTGTGTGTGTGTGTGTGTGTTTGGGTGCGCGTGTGCACATGGAGGGAGGAGGGGGCACACAACCAGCAGAAAGGTGAGGGGAGTGTGTGTGTGTGTGTGTGTGTGTGTGTGTGTGTGTGTGTGTCTGTGTCTGTGTGTGTGTGTCTGTGTGTGTGTGTGTGTGTGTGTGTGTGTGTGTGTGTGTGTGGGTGCGCGTGTGCACATGGAGGAAGGAGGGGGCACACAACCAGCAGAAAGGTGAGGTGAGTGTGTGTGTGTGTGTGTGTGTGTGTGTGTGTGTGTGTGTGTGTGTGTGTGTGTGTGTGTGTGTGTCTGTTGTGCGTGTGCACATGGAGGGAGGAGGGGGCACACAACCAGCAGAAAGGTGAGTGTGTGTGTGTGTGTGTGTGTGTGTGTGTGTGTGTGTGTGTGTGTGTGTGTGTGTGTGTGTCTGTTGTGCGTGTGCACATGGAGGGAGGAGGGGACACACAACCAGCAGAAAGGTTAGGTGAGAACAGGAAGAAAGCCACTTGTTTTGGTCTTTGCAAGACAGTTGTGTTTAGGAAGTTCAGGACATTCAGTCGGAAGGTGCTCTCTGGGGTTAGGATTTCAAAAGATTTTCAAAAAAACTAATCTAAGGCAGTCCTTTCTTCCAAAAAAAGAAAAAAGGTATTATATATAAAACTGAAGGCTTTTTGAAATAGTAGAGTGCTTTGGACGTGTTCGGCTTGTTTGTCTTGATCATCTGCACTATCCAAAGTTCCATTAAAAACAATTTAACTTGTGTAATTTCGCTGCGAACACTGCAGCACCACTTTTTTTTTAACCGTTTATAAAAATTGCACAACCAGCCAACCATAAAAGGCAAATTCATCATAACAGATGTTAGGAACT
>CM050216.1:34878742-34881242 GCA_027475355.1 Coilia nasus
TAAAAATATCCAATCAAAACTGACAGTGAAGCAACTAAGCAGAAAGTGAAGTCATATCTTGGTCAATCTTTGGTTGATAACCATGAAATTCATAGTAAATGTTTTTCACATTTGATATCGATTAAAGCTGTTTCTGTGGAAATTATGTCTAGCTAGGCTTCTAGGCCCCCATACTGTTGTTAGGTCCCCATAATTTCAAGAACACACTTAACAGAAACAACCAATTCAATTCAACAACAAATGAATGGCTGTGCATAATGATTAATTCCTGACTATTTCACTGAATTGCATGCATTATACACGAGTAAGGGTAAAATAAGTAAGTAAAATAAGTACATTTGTACTGAGATTTTCAAAAGGCTTCCCTCCACCATTCAATCTAGATTACGGTAGGTAAATCGAGCTCTCAAGTGCAATTCAGATGCTTTGTTGGGGAGGTAGTGGCACATAATTCCAGGTGGGTGTATTCCTCATTTCGGTACCCCCATGATATTTCTAAGTACTAAAAGTACTGTTTCTAAGCAGAAATAAATACGTTTCTACTATAGAAATGTTTTTGATACTGTATCATGACAATAGTTGTGATGTGACTGCCAGTAATGCATTTAGGCAAATTTTGACACCATCTTGTTTTTGCCCAAAACAGCAGCCTACATTTTGCTTTTATCATAATTAGATGGCACAGAAACATTCCTCAAATGAGAGCAATAGGTAGTTATTAAGAAAAATGAAGTACAAGGAGCAGAAGAGCCATAGATACAGTGTCCTCATATGAGGACACCAGAACTTAGGAGGATATTATTTACATTGTAGGTATTTTCTTGTGTACATTCAAGTTCATTTGCCATGAGCTTTCTGTACTGTATGTATCTCCACATTTGTAAGAAATGTGATTATTCAAATCAAACCCTCTTGTAATTCTTTCCTGTTTGGTTGTGAGGGTGCATCTGTGCATATGCCATAATCCCTCATGCTGGATGCATATGCTCACTTGCTGTAAAAGGCTTCCTGTGCACAGCAGACTGCACCCACACCGTCACCCATTGGACAAAACAGACCTGGTGTTGCCAAGGGAGAAACCTGGCTGATGTCTCTGGCTTTTCTCCCATACCCATGCTCATACTCACTTATTAATTACTCTTTCATTTATTTTTGTTGTTCTAAAAAATGTTCGATCCCTATTTCTCATAATTACTACCCAGTTCCCAATTACTGTGTCACCTCTATCATGGCAATTACTGTCGGGCTGGGGGGAACAACAGTGCAATAGGCACCTCTTATCACCAACGCTTCCAGAACGTTCACTGACCATCAAACGCTGCGTCTCAGTGGGCAGATAGTGGCCATTATCTCACTAATTAGTGCCCAAGGGCCCCAGCAGAATACGACGACTGGGCCAGTCATTCATTCCTGTCCATAAACACTAAGTCAATGACAAGAGAAGACAAATTAGAGAAGTGATGAAATGAGAAGACATGACAGGTTTTAAAAAAGTGAGGAATGAAAAGGAGACGTGAGAAAAGGAGACGTGAGAACTGAAACGAATTGAAATATGGTAGAGGGAGGGAGAGATAAAGAGAATGAGGAAGAGTGGGGCAAAAGGAATAAAAAGAAGAGAGGGGTGAGAGCATAAAAAATTACACAAAAATGAGAAAAATGAGAGAAAAGATGAAGAGTGGGAGGAATGCTGTAAACAGCAGACAAGAGGAGTAACAGCTAACGACAAGACAAGAACAACAGATAAGAGCAGAGGGATACGGCATCGAGACATCAAGAGATTTCTTATCCCTCAGGATTAAAAATCAAGAGAAGATGCGGAAGCACATTATTATTCCTGATGTAAAATTGCTTTCCCCACGGCAACCGATCGCCCCTACTGTGCCACCCTCCCCTTTCATGGCCATAATAGGTCTCAATTGCACTCCATTTACTCAGCAGGATGCGCGTCTCAGCGGCTCACTGCCTTTTCAGCCTTCTTGCTGCCCACGTCCTCTTGTTCTCCGTGTCCTCATGCTCTTGACACGCTTAGAGAAATATGCCACCGGCTCTTTGTGAACCCACTCATGACAAGGAGCCTGTAGATTGGGTCACCATGTAATCAAGGCCAGGGAGATACGACCACAGCTGACACCGACAGCCTTTAGGCCTTTAGTCACTTGTATTGCTGTTTTCTTGTTTCTCACATTAAGCAGCTACTATGCTATTATATGGCTATTAAGTCTGTATACGTCAACTGCCAAATGCAACGCCAAGCACTCAGCGGATGTTACAGGAGGACTGTTCCTGTAGTTAGTTCACTATAGGTCACCCTTGATAAGAGTGTCTGCTAAACTGATGTGTAATGTAAATAAAAAATGCTGTTCCTGCTGTAATGCTGTTACAATTTATCAATGCATTATAACATACAGGGCAGCTCATTAATACCTTATAAATGCATTACATAAAAACATAAATATACATTTAATATAAATACATAGATGTGCCAGTTAGTCAGTAAAGG
>CM050216.1:34888742-34893742 GCA_027475355.1 Coilia nasus
TAGATCAGTAACCGGGGCACTCAAAACAACCTGCCCCACAACACAGAACAAAGTAGTTAAATGTTGATTTTAGATGCTTCACATACACACACTTCCCTATCCATTAGTGACCTCCAAACAGAGATGGGCCAGAGTACAAGGTTTCTGGGTGTTCACATTAATCATGACCTTACTCTGAACATAGACTCTGAACACCCCCTACAATACAAAGAAGCCCAACAGCATCTGTACTGCCTGTGGAAGCTGT
This sequence comes from Coilia nasus, assembly GCA_027475355.1. Classification (NCBI taxonomy): domain Eukaryota; kingdom Metazoa; phylum Chordata; class Actinopteri; order Clupeiformes; family Engraulidae; genus Coilia; species Coilia nasus. Next base: position 34,888,990 of record CM050216.1, read on the forward strand.
GGAGCCACATACCCTCCCCCCATTCTCACATCATTCTACAGTGGAGCTATTGAGAGTATCATCGGCAGTGTCAACGCAGTGTGGTCGAGGAACTACACTGCTTCAGATAGGGAAGACCTCTTGACAATTACAATATAAACTCAATTGGCTCACTTGGCTTACACTGTACCTAGTCAAAGTATACTAAATGTCATGCTGTATTCTATATTTGCATCCAGTTCAACAGAACAGTAGCTCATGACTAGATAAATAACAAGTTTATTCAGATGCAAGTTTTGTATTTTGTGACATGCTGAACATAACACTCTGTTCTTGCTAAATATTACTTAGGATGTCACTCAAATGATGATTGGCAGGTGTTAATACAAACAGTTGATCAAGTATTTAATTTCTGAATGTTGTTTTGTAAGGTATATTGTTGAATGTTAACTAAGTTTTAGCTAGATGATAAGGTGTTTTTTAACTGCTGTTTAGCTCAGTGGTGGCTCAGTGGAAACAGCACATGGACAATTTTATTTGTCCTGCCAAGAGTTCTGGATGACAAAATAATAATGTCTCAATCAGTGTCTATCAAAGAATCTTGGTGTTGTTGCTACAGTGATAAAGGTACTATAGTAATAATAATAATAATAATAATAATAATAATAATAATCTTTACTTGTATAGCACAATTCATACAACATGCAGCTCAAAGTGCCTCACAGTTTGGCAAAAAAGACACGACAACATTTCTTGCAGTCCAGTGGCGCCGGAGTGGATGAACGCAATAATGCAATGACGAAATGACGCAATGCCCCATTGATGCGGGCTCTTGCGTGACACTATACGCTGTTGTCTATGACAGGACCAACAACAACACTAAAATAGATTTTAGATAGCAAATGTTCACTGTGCTGTTCTTTCCCTGTTGGGATGTGGTCTCCTCCATGTTTGCCAGTTCTGTCTGTGGCTAAACATCTTATCCAGACAGAGACAGAGAGAGAGAGAGAGAGAGAGAGAGAGAGAGAGAGAGAGAGAGAGAGAGAGAGAGAAAGACAGAGAGACAGAAACAGAGAGAGAGAGAGACAGAGAGAGAGAGAGAGAGATACAGAGAGAGAGAGATAGAGAGAGAGAGAGAAAGAGTCCCTTTGCTCAGATTCTGCTTCAACGCCACTACCATGTCTGTCACTTCATCATCCATGGGTACCAGCCACCGTATGTCACCAGCCCTCTGTCTCACTTCCCCAATTAAATCCCTACCTGTCACAACTACCGCGTCCTCTCTTTCTCAGCTCTGTCATCCCTTGTACAGTGAAAGTAGCTGGTGAGGCAAACAGCTCTGTCAGTTTAGCACAATTCATTGTGTCTATCCTGAAGCTTTGTTTAGTTTTTATCTTTTTTCCTTCTGTTTCCTTTTGCAGCTCTTAAAAAAACATGGTTTTGCAGACCATAATAGGCCCAAGAATGGCAGCCACCAACCCGGAGTCCTGTCTCCCTCAATGACAAATTTAAGATTAAACTGAGATGGAGAGGGGGTTGTGTGTGTGTGTGTGTGTGTGTGTGTGTGTGTGTGTGTGTGTGTGTGTGTGTGTGTGTGTGTGTGTGTGTGTGTGTGTGTGTGTGCGTGTTGATGTGTTTGTATGTGTAACAAAGAAAGAGAACTACAGAAAATCCATATTCTTTTGAGACTCCCTGTAATCTCCCAAGACTCCTCAGCAAAGGCCCCGCATCACTATACTCCCATCCATTTCCCTGATGGGCCGCTAAATCTGCCATGCTGGAACGCTGCCCGGATACACGTCTGGCAAAGGGGAACTCCACTGAAGGTTACAGTGACAATATGTACATGTTTGTTGGTAGTAGGTGGAATTAGCACGTTGTATAACATATTCATTTTTTTTCTATGGCTCATGGCCGTATAATTGGGGAGATAAAAATGAAACCCTCTAGGCTAATCACTATATAGTTTTGTGGTTGTAGCCACAAGATTCTACAAAACTGTTTTAAAACACCTTGTCAGTAAAATCAATGACAAAATGTATCAGTTCAAGTAACAAGGTCACTTCCTATAACAAGCTCAGCACTAACTGTTCCGTTGATGTTTTAAAGATAAATAGCTGATGGCTGGTATCCCATTCGAGGGGTTGCTGCCAGACATTTTGCCAACTTGCCAGCATGTTTTCAACATGCTGTTAACCCTATGTGCTAAAAGTGCTATATCAGTCATTCTATTCCTGGTATGAAAGGTGCGTATTAGTGTTTTTGTTGTTTGATTTCTATTCTATTCACGAAAGGGGCTATATCAGTAATTGTGTTTTGCAAAATGGCCTCCTTAGTGCAGTTTAATATTAATATATAAAAACCAGGTGGTCTTACACAGTACAACAACGTTCAGGCAGCTTATTCCCATAACAATTGTGTAGACTTTCTGGTTTAGCACTGAAAGTCAGGGTGCTCTACTGCTCTGCCATGTTTTGGTCTATCACTGGGGCCTATATCAAATTAGTTATGTTGAACAAAAGTATCAGCAAAGAAATGCAAACATAAAAAACGAATACAAAAATAAACAATGTTCACCAGCGTCACTGTTATCACCGATAACTCTGCATGTGCTGTTAGGGCCCTCTGCCAGGGTCAGGCCCTCAGAATCAGCCCAGATTCCTGCCTCCACACTGGCGTCTCTGACTAGACCTCCGCACTGGCATCTTTGTGCAGCTCTCATTGCCACTGCTGCTAAAAGACAGGACAGCCGGGTGATGAGATGAACCACCAATGCTGCTTTGGCATGATTAGCTGTGCCCAATGGGCTTACGGCTGTATTCATTTACGAATTATAAATGTGTGAATTTATTTATCCTAATCAAATAATATATTGTCCTTGGGATTAACATCATCTTGGAATATTAGTGGATTTGTGAGCTATTAGCCATAGCCCTTGAAAATGGCTGTTGGTGAAAATACTGCTTGCACATAAAAGAACCAATTAAAAATCAGAGCCAGTCAGTCAGTCATTTAGTCATTTAGTCATTCAGACAGACAGACAGACAGACAGACAGTCAGACAGACAGACAGACAGACAGACAGACAGACAGACAGACAGACAGACAGACAGACAGACAGACAGACAGACAGACAGACAGACAGACAGATAGATAGATAGATAGATAGATAGATAGATAGATAGATAGATAGATAGATAGATAGATAGATAGATAGATAGATAGATAGTATGGATGTATGAAATGCTGCTGATTCATAACACGATGGCTTTAATCCAGCATTTATTTTCTTTTAAACTGAATGACAACTGGTTTTAAAAGCAATCCTGATACCCTGAAGTCCCTGTATTCATTATGAGTGAATTGGAGTTTCAGTATTTCTTATCATTGTATAGGAATTGAAATAAGTGATTAAAGGAAAGGACTTTCATTGTGTTTTGAAAGTGTGTGAGTCCATTTAACACAAGCAACTATTATCTTGCAATTTCACAATTCCTTAATGATGTAGGCATTTTACACATGAGACATTCTTAAGAAAAAGTTCATCTATCCCATTGATGTTCTTTTTTCTCAGGTATTTTAATCATGAAAGCATTCTAATACACCTGAAAGCAAGACTATCAGTACCTGGACATAATGAAATAAACTGATTACATTATGATCACATTGTATTTGCCACAGTGTTTGCCAATAATTGGATGGTCTGACAAAATATTGAACGCAACTAAATGCAATTAAATCAATCCCCAAGAAAGTTATTTTGAATGGCTGTGCCACGGGCTAAATTAGTGAGCAAGTTTGGTCAAATATCATTTGCTGTTGCTGTTAAATTACTTTGGAAATGTAAATATCTGTCCATCTGGAATTAACTGACTGTGTGGCTCCTGAATCAGTCAATTAATGACAAAAGCCATTTGGCTGTGTGTCTAAAAAGCACGGTGTACTGAGCTCACCAAATAAGAGAACATCCAACTGCATTCCAGAACCTGCTCTTGCTGAACCCGGCCAATCCAACCCCCCGACCCCACATCAGATAGCTGTCAGATGGGGAACACATGCTTCCTGCTGGCCCTAGACCGGCCCTGCATCCTACACTACTCAGTGCCATGGAAACTGCCATGATAACTGAAATGTGATGGCATTTGTGTGTGTGTGTGTGTGTGTGTGTGTGTGTGTGTGTGGTGGGATGATGTCATTTGCACCCACCCACACCAGTGTGTAGGCTCACTGGATGGTTCTTGACATGGGGTCCTGGATTGATTAGCGTCCCAGGGTTTAGAGAGAAGTAGAGAGAGAGAGAGAGACAAAGGGAGAGAGAGAGAGAAAGGGAGCGAGAGAGAGACAGAGAGAGAGAGAGAGAGAGAGAGACAGAGAGAGACAGAGAGACAGAGAGAGAGAGAGACCCCTGTAACTGTAGGGTAAAAATGTAGGAAGGGTGAGAATGTGAAAATGGGAGACAGAAATAAGGGAAGTTCAGTAGGTGTGTGAAGCCTTAAAAAAATGTCCCTAGGGATCACCCTGAGGTCAATTCTCATCAAGGGTGATGTCATTTCCTGACATTTTAACAGGTGGTTTGGTACTTTTACCTCATATTAACGTGTAAAATTCACCATTTTAAAATCTAACCGTTTTTTTAAATGGAAGATAGAAAATGAGAGAGGATGGTGGACAATAAAGACAGACAGAGAGAGAGAATGTGTGTGTGTGTGTGTGTGTGTGTGTGTGTGTGTGTGTGTGTGAATAAGAGAGAGGAGATAGGCAGAGAAACCAAAGGG
>CM050216.1:34903742-34931242 GCA_027475355.1 Coilia nasus
ACCACCATAATCTAATGACTTTTAAGTTAGCCCATTTTTGACCTACCCAGGAAGGTGGTTTAGTGAGCAAACGCCTGTCACCACAAGAGGGTGAAGAGTTCTATGGGGAACAAATTGGCCCTCGTAATCTCGCAATGGTGAAGAATGCTCAAAAAAAAATCCTGGATCCGGATCATATCCTCAAATCGAATCACTTTTAAGTTAGCCCATTTTTGACCAATTTCATCAAAATCCATCCAGTACATTTTGAGGTATCTTGCTAACTTACCAACCAACCAAACAGCAATGATTACATAACCTCTGCCTGGCGGAGGTAAAAGCAAACTCAGTGTCAGTGCAAGAATGAGCTGATCTTGTGAGTTTTCCATTCACTCACACCCACATTTTTCAACACTTATTTAAAATGAGTCGGGATGTCATTAACCTTGAACTGGCGAGCATGAATGGAAAGATTGCTGCATGCAATTGTGCTTTTGAAGGTGAATTGAGCACTTACTCACATATTCCAATGATTATTTGAGAAATGTACCAGAGTGACTAAGTATATGGCAAATTGCTCACAGTGTATAGGAAAACATCCTTCTAATTCTAACCAAAACTTAGTTTAACAAAATAAACACAACTCAAAAACCCTTCTGCAAATGCATGTCTAGGAACTGGTGCATAAATGGCAGAAGTGTTAAGGCGTCCGGTGATACAAAAACTGGACTGTAACATGATACGATTTAATGGATTCGGCGGAGTAAACTCCATTGTTTGCCTGTGAACTGTCAATTAATTCCTTTGCAGCCATAATCTCTTACCAGCCAGCCCCAACACCAACACTATCGAAAGCAAGGTTGTGGAGACGAACATGTGTCTGTCTGACGCTTCCTCCCTGCTGCTGCTAAATAAGAGTGAGCTGCTAAATGACTGACTGCAAAGGTGCCATAGATAACAGTAACTTGCTGACACAGCTCCTCCTGATGCTCTATCTGAGAGACGCCGTCTGCTTCCTCATCACTCCTTCGCCTGTAATTAATTGCCTATCGGTCCTCTGGGTAAGTAACTCATTCATTACGCAAAATGTATTATTAAGATGGAGATAAGAGGCAGAGCCTCGTTGCTCTTGTCACACACACACAGAGACACACACACATTCTCGCTCACACACACACACGCACACACACACACACACACACACAAACACACACACAAGCACACAGACACACACACAAACACACAGACACAGACACAACCTATGCGCGTGCACACACACAAACACACACAGCTAAGAATAGCAAAGGACGTGATCAAGAAAGCCTTCTGTGGGGGCTCCAGACTGTGGCAATAACATCCCATATGTAGCTTGGTGTACAGTCTGTAGGCTCTAAATACCACAATTCTGTTCCACAGTGCTGTATCTGATCTTTTGAAAGCATACATTACAAGAGGCCCCAGTGTGGTGATAAATGTTTATCGGAATGTATCACCAAATGTAGGTCTAATTTAAGTCTAATAGGACTAAGTTGCAGTTAATTTTACCAGTAACACTTTATTTGAAGGTGTCTACATAAGAGTGACATGAGCATGACATAAACACGACATGACATGTGTTGTAAACATTATTAACACTTCATTCATGTTTATGACTGGTGTCATTAAGTGCCATTTGGTTTTTGTAGTGTTAAGATTATATTTTTTGGGATGCTGACATAGCAAAAAAATGAATGACACTTAATGACAAAAGTCATAAACATGAATGAAATGTCAGTAATGTTTATGATTATGTCATGTCATGTTTATAAAGGGCTCATGTCACTCTTATGTAGACACCTTCAAATAAAGTGTAACCATTTTACCAATAGGTATACTACCTGAATACTGTCTTTAATCTGTGCATATAGCTTTTTTGATCAGTATACATGTTTACTTCCTACTGTCTGATCTGTGTCTGTGCCTTATTAATTCACACTAACAGAATACTGTCTTCATACTAAATGGGAGTGAATGCTGGAACATGCAAATGCAATGTGAAGTTTAATCGGGACTGACAGTAAGGTGCTATACAGTATATCCCTCTGCCTGTCTGTCTGATTTGACTGACTGATGTGATGGACTGAGGTGACTGACTGGCCAAATATCTTAGTATCTGAAGTACTGTCCAAAACAAGCAAAGAGAAGCCCCATTTTGCTGGCCAGCCCAGGCTGCAGCAGCGTGTGAAATGGTGTGCAATGGTGGGCAATGGTGGGTAATGGTGTGGGCTGGCCGGTGTGTCAGAGGCAGATAAACATGATTTGTGTCTGTGTGGCTCCGCGCCTCTTCACGCGGACCCCCACATTCCTCTCCGGAAGGGCCAAAGGCCAACGAGGACCCACAGACACCAGGGACTCTCACAGGCTTTCATTCTGCAAGACGGTATCTGCAGTATGTGCACGTGCGCACACACACACACACACACACACACACACACACACACACACACACACACACACACACACACACACACACACACACACACACAAACACACACACAAACACACACACACACATGCACATGTAAACATATAGTGCACACATTGTATACACATACACAAGTATGTAGTTCATAAAGTACACAGAAAGACACACACACACATATGTACAAAAATAGTACATACAGTATACACAGACACACACACATATGTAATTGTGGAGTACATGAAACACATACACAACACTTGCACTTGCACACTGCACAGAGTTCACAGAGGGATTCTGCACTGACTCAAGTGTATTACAGTAATAACGGGCTGGCAAACAGAGGGATTCTGCACTGACTCAAGTGTATTACAGTAATAACGGGCTGGCAAACAGAGGGATTCTGCACTGACTCAAGTGTATTACAGTAATATCGGGCTGGCAAACAGAGGGATTCTGCACTGACTCAAGTGTATTACAGTAATAACGGGCTGGCAAACAGAGGGATTCTGCACTGACTCAAGTGTATTACAGTAATATCGGGCTGGCAAACAGCGAGAGGCAGGAACAAAGCGTAAGGAACGCGGTCTTCCTTACACAAACAGCGAATTGGCTCAGGGAGCACCATAGTGGGTAAAGACATTTTCATTTTTGATTTGATTTTACAAGTAAATGCTATTTCAATATGCCTCGAGGCTATGTTCATTTATTCACAGGATTACTTTTGAAAAAAACTGGGGTTTCAATGCAACTATAGATAGTAGCCAGTTCTCCCTCTCAACCCTAACTGCACTTCATGCACTTTATCCCACCCCCCTATCACCTATTCTACCTCTGCCCTTCATCTGGTGGCTGTCCCCCCAACTGCATTCTACGCACTTTACTCTCTCCTCCACATGCCCAGTTTACATTAACAATCAGCAGTTTCACTGCAGGTCCTACTCTACCCAGCATGTCTGTGCATGTGACAAATAAATATCCTTGTATCCTTGTACCATGGTTTTGTAATTATGCCCATCTTTCCTGTGGATTTCTCATTTGTTTAGAATATTTAGACTAATACCCCGTCAATGAGATCATGGGTCACGTCAGAGATTTATTTTCCACCAGAAATACAGATGAGTAAATGTATCAGCCAGCACTTAAAAGTCTTAAGAGACACTTTATCTTGGTTAAACTTTCTAGGCAAATTAACTTACCATATTGACAGTCCTTAGACAAGTATACGTATAAGACAAGTATACATACACAGGTGTTATCAAATCTTATTTATAGGTTGCAAGGTCATGTGAAAATGATCAATTGCAGGGAAGTAAGGAGATAAGCCAGTAAGAACACTGCAGCAGTGTTAATAAGAAGCCAGTAAGAACACTGCAGCAGTGTTAGTAAGAAGCCAGTAAGAACACTGCAGCAGTGTTAATAAGAAGCCAGTAAGAACACTGCAGCAGTGTTAATAAGAAGCCAGTAAGAACACTGCAGCAGTGTTAATAAGAAGCCAGTAAGAACACTGCAGCAGTGTTAATAAGAAGCCAGTAAGAACACTGCAGCAGTGTTAATAAGAAGCCAGTAAGAACACTGCAGCAGTGTTAGTAAGAAGCCAGTAAGAACACTGCAGCAGTGTTAGTAAGAAGCCAGTAAGAACACTGCAGCAGTGTTAGTAAAAATAGCACTGGTCTATAGAGCCGTTGCCTCCTCTGTCACAAAACTACAGCCACCACAGCTATGAAGTCTTCCAGTCAGACCCCATGCTGGCCTACCAGTGCTGTATGACTTCAAGCACACACACACACACACACACACACACACACACACACACACACACACACACACACACACACACACACACACACTCTCTCTCACTCTCTCACACTTACACACACACACATACACACACACACACACACACACACACACACACACACACCGACACACACACACTTCCTACTAGAAGTGATCAACTCTTGTTAAGGAAAAACAAACCTGATGCAGATTAAAATAGTTGACCTTACAGTTTCTCTGAGGGTTAGTTCATGTTTTTAACAGAAGCTGTACTGTCTTCAGTATAATTTAAATAAATAAATAAATAAATAAATAAATAAATAAATAAATAAATAAATAAATAAATAAATAAAACATTTTCCCACAAGTCTCAAGCATCACATCCAGTCCAAGTGACATGTGGCTGTCAACGGCTGCTGGAGCTCATACCTATAGCGTGGTGTTAAAAAACAGAGAACCTTAGAAAATGTGATTATTTTTGAGCGTCAAGTCTGTTTTCCCAGCACAGCAGGACAGCCGTTATTCAAATGGCTCTTTCTCATCTGTGTTCTTCTGTTGTTTCTCCTCTCTCCCACTTGTCAGTCCACAGAGTGGATTTGTCATTTATTTTGACAGAAATCTGCCACGTCTTTCTCACTGCTAGTGAGTTCTACCATTCTGGCAACGTCACCTCTGAACACAGTGAGTGACACTCACGTTGTGTTGCCGTTTATGCTAGCTGTTGGTAAACAGCTCTTAGTCATCAAATTCCATGTCAGTATTTGTTTGTGGTCACTTGAAGAGGACTTGCAGGGAATTGAGATGCCACTGAAGGCCCTGCTGTGTACCACAAAGCTGTTCAGCCCTGCAGAAGTGCTAAGTGTTTTCAGATGTCTTTCAGACCAGTCTTTAGACATCAATGGCTGTAGCTTATATATGAGTGATACACACAATACTATGGGTGATACACTCTTATAAATAACAACTCACTTCACTAGCAAAGCTTTCTTATCTTTCTATTGCAGAGGCAGCCTATAGTAAGACTTCTACTTCATGCTGTTTGGGGGCCAGAGCAGTCCAGACTGTGTGGCGAAACATCTTAATCTGCGTATGTACGCCAAAGCTGTTCAGCTCTGCCAAGGTGCTCAGTGTTTACAGATGGCTTGTGATCCGTCTTCAGAAACTGATAACAGTTGTTTGAATATGGGTGATAAAAACAATAACATTGGCAGTCATGGCCAACCTGTATTCAGAGGCTGCAGTCCAACAGTAACACATATTGAAAATCACCTGATTCTCCCTTTGCACATAAAACAGATGCTCTCACTGGTTACCTCTTTATTCATTGGCTATAGATGTGGTAATTAGAATCATCTCATTACATAAATGACTGGAACACATTCATAGTACTGGATAGTAGCTCCTGATACCAGGTTGCCCATCAACTAACATGGGTAATACACTTGCATAAATAATGTACTACTTAGCTAACAAATCAAACAACTTCTCACTTTACTGGCAAAATTACTTGGTGTTTCTTATTTTTTTAATGTGTCAGTGCTTTAGCAATGGCAGCCTGTCATCAGACTGTTACTCTGCTGTGCGTAGTGGCCAGAGCATTGCAGGCAGTCTGAGAAATATCTTGGTCTTCCTCCCAGCACAGTTGCAGCCGTCACTGGTGTAGTGGTGTTTTTTGCCTGCCTGCTGCCTGAGACAAAGTCAGCAGTGCTCCCCCTGGAGTCTGTAGCGTGAAAGACGACATTTGGAAAACAGCGAGAACTCTCCTAAAAGCTCCCCAATGTGCCATGATTGCTGCAATAATGAAACTGTTATTTTAACAGTAATAACAAAAACAAGTTAGGATGAGAGTGATTACGGTGCTAATGAAGCAAAGAATTCACTCTGTGACCAAAGTTGTACACACACACACATGCACGAACACACACCCACACACACACCACACACACACATCCACTCCTGCACACATGCATGCATGCGCATACACTCTCTCTCTCTGTCTGTCTCTCTCTCTCTCTCTCACACACACTCACACACACACACACACACACACACACACACACACACACACACACACACACACACACACACACACACACACACACACACACACACACACACACACAGACTCACGCGCGCGCAAACATATTCCCCACACATGAGGTCAGTGTGACCTTACCAGAGAAACATCTCTGCCTCCCCCCACCCTCACCACACACTCAAACACTCCTCTGTTCTCTTCTGTTTTGTCAAGACTGCTTTGCATGTGTGTCATTTCCTGCCACAGATATGACTATCAAATCTAAATATTCTATTCTATTCTATTCTATTCTATTCTATTCTATTCTATTCTACTCTATTCTACTCTATTCTATTCTATTCTACTCTACTCTACTCTACTCTACTCTATTCTATTCTATTCTATTCTATTCTATTCTACTCTATTCTACTCTACTCTATTCTATTCTATTCTATTCTATTCTATTCTATTCTATTCTATTCTATTCTATTCTATTCTATTCTATTCTATTCTATTCTACTCTACTCTACTCCAGAGCCATAGATGGCTCTGCTCTATTCTATTCTATTCTATTCTATTCTATTCTATTCTATTCTATTCTATTCTATTCTATTCTATTCTGAAGTCACTCATAAAGAGCATTTGTGTCATTTGGTCACTGTGGATGTTGGGGTCTTTCCATCCCTGAGCATAAATAAAAACTCCTCCTCACAAGGACACAGCAGGTACAGTGCATGGGTGGCAGCAGGTAATTGGAGACAGTGATTTAAGCAAGGTCAGCCTCAAAGTAGGACTTCACCTTTAGGGTCAAGGCACTTCACATCCAAGTGCTTTCAACCTTTTCTTATCTGCTTAGGATATCGTCCTCCCCTCACACATACATACACACACACCCACACACACACACACACAGACCCAGACTCACACAGACACAGACACACAGACACAGACAGACAGACAGACACACAGACACACACACACACACACACACACACACACACACACACACACACACACACACACACACAACCTTATGGGTGTGTAAGAAATCTTGCAGACGATCACGACACACACGATCTCCAAGGGGGGTTTGGCATATCACAAGAGTGTGCAGACACACTGATAAGATTCTGACACAAAGCTATTAAGCACACACACACACACACACACACACACACACACACACACACACACACACACACACACACACACACACACACACACACACACACACACAACCTTATGGGTGTGTAAGAAATCTTGCAGAAGTCAAGATGTTTCACCAAGGTGAAACTGACAGGTGTCCTGGCCGGCATGGAGACTTGGATGTTTTGGTGAGAATGGCAAAGGAAGTGGAGGATGTTGAAGGAGGGCACGGGGCCGAGGGGGGGGGGGGGGGGGGGGGGGGGGTGTCCAGGACAAGGTCTACTTGCACCTGAAGCAGTAATTTATGTAGTGATAAGACCTCCTTTATGGATCATAAACCACTGCTATTGCCTCTCCTTGGCTGGACCTCTGTGTTTGTGTGGTGTGTGTGTGTGTAAGACTGGTTGAATGGATGGAAGAGAATGTATGTATGTTGCTTAAAGGTGTGTGTGTGTGTGTGTGTGTGTGTGTGTGTGTGTGTTGTGTGTCGTGTGTGTGTGTGTGTGTGTGTGTGTGCTTAATAGCTTTGTGCTCAGAATCTTATCAGTGTGTCTGCACACTCTTGTGATATGCCAAACCCCCCTTGGAGATCCACACTCAGACTCCTACAGAGGAACTTATTACCTGTGGCGCTCAGCATGGCTTTGAATCTATATACACTAGTGCGACACATAATGATCTCTGAGAAATTGTTATGCATTATTATCGCAATTGTTATTACATACTATTCTTAATCATTAAATCATTAACGGTCAACGATAATTATTAAACCAATTGCACTGTGGTGGTCAGTGAGTCAGCCAATTGTACTTTATATATGCATTCTTCCAGCTCAGCACTAGTCTGTTCATTCTCTGTTAGAGCTACTAAGTGATGACCCTTAGAGGATGTGAATATTCCCATGAAAATGAACGTGTTCTACAACAATGAAAGATTCTAAAATTCCACATTGCCATTCTACGGAGCCCAACATTCCTAGAACTTTTATCCTCCCAACATTCTGGTCGTGACACCCCTTATAAACGGTTCTTCATGTCTGTCTAAAGGGAATCATAATGGGACATATAGTGACAGACTATTGTAAGCTGTGCATAGGGGACAAGATTTGCAATAGGTGGATAGACTCTTACATATAATGTACATCAGACTATCATGTAGACCTGAGCAGGAAAACTGTATTCTTTCTGTTATGACCGGGAATATTCTGTTTACAGTCATGATATTGCAGTCAGCACGTTTTGTCATGGCGTTATTCGTGCTTTGTTTATTTCCTCATTTTGTTTTGTTTTTATATGGATGGCATCTGTGTAAGTCACAAATCAGTCTTGCAAATGACATTAAAATTATACTGCAACAAATGCTGCAAATGGCACTGTTGGAGTCACTGCTGTGCATGTGCTGATTAAATTGTCACTGGTTAAGTGCTGCTGAAGGACACACCAACAACAAATCAGGCAGCGCTGGCCGGTGGGCTGACGTTAATTGGTTTTGTGTTGTTCTTGCCTACACAGTGTGATGGCTTTAACCTCGCATCCACACGGTGCTCATTTGAAGGGTGTGCGGGATCCAAAGCTGAGGAATGGTGCTAAATTCCAATTTTCCAGCTGGAGACCTCATTTTCTTAAACAAATGAACATACATGTAAGAGTATGTGCACCTGTGTGTGTCTGCATGTGTGTGTCTCTCTGTCTTTCTGTGTATGTGTGTGTCTCTTTCTCTGTGTGTGTGTGTGTGTGTGTGTGTGTGTGTGTGTGGTGTGTGTGTGTGTGTGTGTGTCTGTCTGTCTTGTGTGTGTGTGTGTGTGTGTGTGTGTCTGTTCTTTGAGTGTGTGTCTCTGTCCTTCTGTGTGTGTGTGTGTGGTGTGTGTGTGTATGTGTGCGTGGTGTGTTCATTTGTGTCCATGCATGCGTGTGTATCTATGTGTGAAGGGAGAGAGCCAGAGAGAGAAACGCAGAGAGTGAGGTGAGCGATGGGGAGAGAGAGGGAGAAGGAGAGGAAGTAAGTAGAGAGAAGGCAATAGAGTGACAAAGAGAGGGGGACGGAGAGAGGACAAAAGAAAGAGAGGGAGAGTGAGAGAGATGGAGAGAGACGGAGAAAAAGAGTGCGATTCTTCAGGAGGGAGAGGAGAGGGGGTGGAGGGCGGAGCTTTTTCTTGCCTCAGTACCAAGGCGTGTGTGGAGCTCCCTGATAAGGCCAGAGAGAGCGCCTGGCTGGCTGGAGGGGCCAGAGAGGAGGAAGAAAAAACCTCAGCAGTGACGGCTTCCTGCTGAGCTTGATAAGGCAGCTCATATTCAAATGTTTTCCAGCCGAGCAAGTCTTTGTTGCCACGGCAGAAATAAATGGGGGGGCAGACACAGAGGCCAGAGGAGGAGAGGAGGAGAGAGGAGGAGAGGAGGAGGAAGAGGAGGAGGGAAGAAGAGAGGAGGAGGAGGAGGAGGAGGAGGGAAGGGGAGAGGAGGAGGAGGAGGAGGAGGAGGAGGGAAGGGGGAGAGGAGTAGAGGAGGAGGAGGAGGAGGAAGAGGAAGAGGGAAGGGGAGAGGAGAAGGTGGAGGAGGAGGAGGAGAGGAGGAGGGAAGGGGAGAGGAGGAGGAAGAGGAGGAGGGAGAGGAGGAGGGGAAGGGGAGAGGAGTAGAGGAGAGGAGGGAAGAAGGGGGGAGAGGAGGAGCAAGGAAGGGGAGAGGGAGAAGGAGGAAGGGAGAGAAGGAGAAGGAGGAGGGTGGAGAGGAGGAGGAAAGAAGAGAGGAGGAGGAGGAGGAGGAGGGAAGGGGAGAGGAGGAGGGGAGGAGGAAGAGGAAGAGGAGGAGAGAGGAGAAGGAGGAAAGAAGAGAGGGAGGAGGAGGAGGAGGGAAGGGGGAGAGGAGGAGGAGGAGGGAAGGGAAGGGAAGAGGAGGAGGAGAGAAGGAGGTCAAGAAGAGAGGAGGAGGAGGAGGGAAGGGGAGAGGAGGAGGAGGAGGGAAGGCGGGTGTTAGTTAGTGAATAGGAGGGGAGGAGAGGAATAGGGGGGGTGTTAGTCGAATAGGAGGGGAGGACGAGGAATAGGGGGGGAGGAAAGATGGAGGGAAGAAGACAGGAGGAGGAGGAGGAGGACGGAAAGAAGAGAGGAGGAGGAGGAGGAGGGAAGGGAAGAGGAGGAGGAGGAGAGAAGGAGGAGAAAGAAGAGAGGAGGAGGAGAGGAGGAGGAAAGAAGAAGAGGAGGAGGGAGGAGGAGGGAAGGGGAAGAGGAGGAGGAGAGAGAGGAGGAAAGAAAGAGAGGAGGAGGAGGAGGAGGGAAGGGGAGAGGAGGAGGAGGAGGGAAGGGAAGGGAAGAGGAGGAGGAGAGAAGGAGGAAAGAACGAGAGGAGGAGGAGGAGAGGGAAGGGAGAGAGGAGGAGGAGGAGGGAAGGGGTGTTAGTTAGTGAATAGGAGGGAGAGGAGAGGAATAGGGGGGGGGTGTTAGTGAATAGGAGGGGAGGAGAGGAATAGGGCGGGGGTCGTTAGTGAATAGGAGGGGGAGGAGACGAGGAATAGGCGGGGGGTGTTAGTTAGTGAATAGAGAGGGGAGGAGCAGGAATGGGCGGGGCGGGTGTTAGTGAATAGGAGGGGAGGAGAGGAATAGGAGGGGAGGAGAGGAATGGGGGAGGTGTTAGTTAGTGAATAATTGATTCCAATGCTGCTTGGCTCTTGTTCACACCACATCTATTATTCACCATTAGCATGCTGTCAGTGGTGGAGATAACACACACCACACACCCACACGGACACACGGACACACACACACACACACACACACACATACCCACACATACCCACACATACATACCCTCTCCTAGCCATATGGGTTAGGCAGTGCAAGGGTCAGGGCACTGGGTGGATGCGGGCTCCTTGGGCTCTGATGGAGAGCCCGCGAGGCCAGGCGGATACTAACCGCACTGTCAGTGGGCTAACTGACCCTTTGAAATAGTGCCAAACATTCCCCTTATAAATATTTGAGCTGTTATAACAGTAACTGAATAAACCCCTCCAAACACACACATGTACTGACTCCACACATGTGGATGCTTGTCAAGTGACTTTTACTGCTTTGTAGTTTCATTATCATTCATGATTAGATTCTATTCATCTATTGATTTCCTTGTGGTTGATTTAGAAGTTAATTCTTCTTGACAGGCCAATAGGATTGTTTTTCCCCTGTCTCTCTATTACCTTGAACCCAGGTCCCCACAGAGCCACTACGTCATGGGAGAAGAGTCTGTGCCACATGTTGAAGCGGGGTGTGGGCCCGCGTCTTTCCCCTTTTAAATCGACCCCCATTTAAATCAGAGCAAATGCAGTAGTCTTTGACATTTCAGGCTTTTGTGGAAATAGCAGATGGTCCTGAAGATAAGAGTGGGGACTGGGGGGTGAATGCCTGCACTCGCCACTCATGAAGGTGAGGTGAGGGAAAGAGTGGGGTGAAGTAATGAGTGTGAGTGAAGAGTTAATGAGTTAGAGAGAAGAGATGGAAGTATTGATTAAGTGAGACCATGAATATGACGTGCATGGATGAGTGACAGTGTGTGATGGAGTGAGGGAGAAAGACAGGGAAGAATTATATAAATGAGTGAGTGAGTGAGTGAGTGAGGGGGTGGGGGAGGAGAGAGAGGAGGTGAGTGAGTGAGTGAGTGAGTGAGTGAGGGAGTGAGTGAGGGAGAGTGAGTGAGGGGGGTGAGTGAGGGAGTGAGTGAGGGGGTGAGGGGTTGGGGGAGGGAGAGAGGAGGTGAGTAAGTGAGTGAGTGAGTGAGTGAGTGAGGGGGTGTGAGTGAGTGAGGGGGTGAGTGAGGGGGAGTGAGTGAGTGAGTGAGTGAGTGAGTGAGGGGTGGTGAGTGAGTGAGTGAGTGAGTGAGTGAGTGAGGTGAGTGAGTGAGTGAGGGGGTGAGGGAGGTGAGGGGGTGAGTGAGTGAGGGAGTGAGTGAGGGGGGTGAGGGGTTGGGGGAGGGGAGAGAGGAGGTGAGTAAGTGAGTGAGTGAGTGAGGGGGTGGAGTGAGTGAGTGATAGTGAGTGAGGGGTGAGGGGGTGAGTGAGGTGGGGTGAGTGAGGGAGGGAGGTGTGAAGTGAGTGAGGGAGTGAAGTGAGTGAGTGAGTGAGTGAGTGAGGGGGGTGAGTGAGTGAGTGAGGGAGTGAGTGAGTGAGGGGGTGAGTGAGTGAGGGGGAGTGAGTGAGGGGGTGAAGTGAGTGACGGGGGTGAGTGAGTGGTGAGTGAGTGAGTGAGTGAGAGTGAGTGAGTGAGTGAGTGAGTGAGCGGGGGTGAGGGAGTGAGGGGGTGAAGTGAGTGAGGAGGAGAGTGAGTAAGGGGGGTGAGTGAGGGAGTGAGTGAGGGGGTGAGGGGGTTGGGGGAGGGAGAGAGGGAGGTGAGTAAGTGAGTGAGTGAGTGAGGGGTGTGAGTGAGTGAGAGTGAGTGAGTGAGGGGGGTGAGTGAGTGAGGGGGTGAGTGAGGGAGGGGGTGAGTGAGTGAGGGAGAGTGAGTGAGTGAGTGAGGTGAGTGAGTGTGAGTGAGTGAGGGGTGAGTGAGTGAGGGAGGGGTGAGTGAGGTGAGGGAGGTGAGTGAGTGAGGGGGAGTGAGTGAGGGGAGTGAAGTGAGTGAGGGGAGTGAGTGAGGGAGGGGGTGAGGGAGGGTGAGTGAGGGGGGTGAGTGAGGGAGGGGGTGAGTGAGTGAGGGGGGTGAGTGAGTGAGGGAGTGAGTGAGGGGGGTGGGGGGAGGGGAGAGAGAAGGTGAGTAAGTGAATGAGTGAGTGAGTGAGTGAGTGAGTGAGGGAGTGAGGGGGTGGGGGAGGGAGAGAGGAGGTGAGTGAGTGAATGAGGGGGTGAGTGAGTGAGTGGGTGGGTGAGGGGGTGGGTGAGGGGGTGGGTTAAGGATGGAACTATTTAATGAGTTAGTGAGTGAGTTAATGAGTTAGTAAGTGAGTGAGTGAGTGAGTGAGTGAGTGAATGAGTGAACATGAATGCATGGGGCTGAGTTGAATGAAATCAGAAGAAACAGAGATTGTCTTTCCACTGGTCCAAAATATCTGGCAGCTGTAACCAGCGATGAATCCAGTTTGATGTGATTGGACGTCTGTGAAGCTGGCTGAGTGTGTACGGAGCATTGCTGTGGGCCTGAGGAAGGAGGGGGAGTAGAGGCTCCCCCGCTGGTCAAGAGGAGGAGGAGAAGGGTAACAGAAGGGTAACTGCAGAAGGCTACCCTTTAGTTTAATCTTTATCAGCTCAGACAGCGTCATGTCAGGAAATCACTACCCAAGTCCTGGAAAAATCTTAATTTCAAGTCGTATTATATGTAATTCACATTTACAATGATAACTTACTTTTACATTTCGAGTGTTCAGCATTTTATCATAATGGGGATACTTTTACCCAAAAGTGCTATGCAAGCAACTAACCAACTGAGATGAAAACTCAACAGAAATGTTCAGCGAAAACCACATTTCAGTTTCGCAAACGTTATTAAAGTTAAAAGTTAGCAGATGGGAAATCCATCTTGGGGGGAATTAGAAATTATATAAACATTATGTGGATCTTTTATTGTGTGCTTTTATTGTTTTGTGTTTGTGTGTGTGTGTGTGTGTACATGCATGTGCATGTGCTTGTGTGTGTTCATGAGTGTATTTGTGGGGGACTGTGTGTGTGTGTGTATATATGTGTCCGTGTGTGTGTGTGTGTAACCACAAAGAGGCCTGTGATACTCTGATGCTGCTGATGTGGCTATTGCCTCTGCTTGAGAAAATGGATAAGCAAGCAGATAATCAGTGTTTTCTTGGCACTGCACACAGTGCAGAGAGAGAGACAGAGAGAGAGAGAGGGAGAGAGAGAGAGAGAGGGACAGAGAGAGAGAGAGAGGGACAGAGAGAGAGAGACAGAGAGAGAGAGAGAGAAAGAGAAAGAGAGAGAGGGACAGAGAGAGAGAGAGAGGGAGAGAGAGAGAAGGACAAAGAGAGAGAGAGAGAGAGAGAGAGAGAGAGAGAGAGAGAGAGAGAGAGAGAGAGAGAGAGAGAAAGACAGAGAGCTCCATGCACTGAGCTGCAGGATCTGTTCGTTACGCCACAGCCTTGGGCCAGACCACAGCATCTCTGCCACAGCACCCCTCTGAGATCTGCGCTCTGACACAGTGAGCAATCAGGATAGGGGAACTGTGTGTGTGTGTGTGTGTGTGTGTGTGGGGCACGAAGCCAAGCTCCTTGTCCCTGCTCCTCCACGAGTGTGCGATCACGTCCGTGGCTGTCAGGATGGAAACGTCATCGGTGAAGTTCACACGAAGGATAGGGGCACCACTGAGACAGTGCGCGCACCACAGGAAGAAGACAATTATTTGGTCTGTCCGGTGCAGTGCGTCACATCTGAACTGTTCAACTGCGACAGTCAAGCAAAGAGAAAGAGAAAGAGTAAGAAAAAGCGAAGGAAAAGGAGGAAGAGAAGATTAGAGAGGGGCCGGAGGGACGAACACGGGGAGGCCGTGGCAGAGCAACATCGTTGGAGGGAGAGGAAGAGCGAAAGACTTCTCTGTGAGGAAGGAAAAACGACAAGGTGAGACAGAAAGACACACCAAGGTGAGGGATTGTAAAACACAGACACAAAACATTGAAGGGAGTTTGAAGGGAGTGATAGTGCCTTAGCAAACATTCTCTTGTCATTCCACTTACAAAATCTCCTGACATCCCTCTTTCTTTCGCAAAGCCATGGTGGTAATGCATCCAAATGCCGGTGAATAATTGAACAGATTAGCTTAAATCACACACACTCACTAGGCTCCAGCCCCTCAAATCCATTAATTTGCCAGCGAGCAAAGGAGAATACATTTCCCTTTTATTAATATGACTGACACAATTCCACACCATTTCTGTGTCCCTGACAAGGCCTTCTCATGGGAGCGAGGCTTTTAATTAAAAATAGATTCAGAAGTAGGGGTAATTAGCTGGAAATGGCTTTAATAGCCCCCATGAAAGTTATAGTGCAGTGAAATCAGGCAGGAGTTTCTGCGGACAAAGCTTTGCTTAAAATGTCTGGCTTGTGATTGCAGAAGGTCAGTAGCTTTTTGAAACACCCAGTGTATAATTATTTGCCTCTCAGTGAGTTTCATCTGAGCTTGAACTATGACCCAATGTAACTATCACAGTTTTTCTTTTTTTAGAGCATAAATAGACTGTAGTTCACATTTGCTTTAACCCTCAAAATAGCTGACACAGATACCTGGACAACTTTACTCTGATGTTTAATGCAGCATATATTTAAAATTGTTAAGTTAATACTACTGCTCACAGGAAATATGCACTGAAACCGAATGATAATAATGTATGTACCAGTATATATAGAAATGTTATCACATTATTGGGTAGAGTGCAAAATGGCATGGATCCCAAGTTGGCAGTTTTGTATATAATGGTAAAATAGCAGGTGATGTGTATTGCCACGCTGCAGCATGAAAGCTCCAGGAGACAAGTAAAGCATACCAGACAGGGTACGGAGTGTAATAACCGAGGCAGCAAATCTGGACTGTTGTGACTATCCCCAGTTGAGACATCAGTTGCATCATGCACAGCACCAGGCAATTAATGAGCAACTCCAACTTCAGCAGGAGCAGCCACCTGTTTATTCTGGTCTACTACATCAGTCCCGACTTCAAGAGAGGAGTCTGGAGGTTCAGATTCAGGGGTGTGGTGTGCTGGATCAAGTCTAGGTTTTGCCCACATAATAGACATTAATCTGTGCTTTGGATGAGGCCTTAAACCGAGCTTCTGACTGACAGTGGTTCCAAAGATCCCAAAGGCTTCATTTGCAAGGAGTAAGAGGTTACCTGATGGTGATGGTGATGATGATGGTGGTGGTGGTATTATGTAGTTGTCAGACCCTCTGTCACAGTATCAGTGCATTATCATTCACATCACAACCAGTCCCACCACTTTTCTCCTCAGTGCGTATGAATAAGCTATTGGTTTGAAGTGATTACTTTTCAGCAGCAGAAGTGAAATGGCATTGATCTGTGGTAGGGGCAGCCTCTTGAGTCTAGATGCTCAATGAGAGAGGCTTCAGATTGGATGTTTCCATCACGGACATGTTCATGCTGTGTCAGGGCTAATTATTATGATCTGAACACATACCCATGCTCTGTTTAACCTCACTAAACTTAAAAAGCTCATTTGATTACGTGTTACCTTTTTAAACACAGAAAATGTTAAACACAAATTACATTTGTCATGTCCACCAATTTGAAATAACCATATTGTACAAATTCATACTTTTAGCACAGTAGTATAGTATAGTATAGTATAGTATAGTATAGTATAGTATAGTATAGTATAGTATAGTATAGCATAGCATAGCATAGTATAGTACAGTTGCACACCTTAACCTTTTCTCACCAGAATGTGAACTTTGTGATGAACTTTGTGCGTCATCAACAGGTAGACATTTGTTATGCATACAAATAAATGGCCTAATGATGATTGCAAAGTCTACCATATTATTAGCGCTCATTCAGGAAAATGTACAGTTTTTGCATTTAATTACATAAATTAATGTGTGTTGGTACAAAATGCTGCTGTGGTATTAACCCTAAACATAATATGTAAAGTATATAGAATATAATAGAGTAATATTGTCTGGAAGTAAACTTCACAGAATACTGAATATTGATTTTTTGTTCCAGTAGCGTGACGGTATGTAGATGCAGATTGCTTTGCTTCGGGCTCCTGAAGCCACTTGCAGACATGACAGGAGAGGACCAATCACTGAAGCCGACTCCTCTGTCCTTAGGGCTAGATTGGCAGGCATGCTGCAATGCATGATGGGTGATACATGAGAGTGCCCTTCTTTTCTGTTCCACTGCATCCTGTGCCAGAGAAGAGGTTCAGCTTGAGCTTTACTGTGTGTGTGTGTGTGTGTGTGTGTGTGTGTGTGAGTGGGTGTGCATATATTGGTATATGCTTTCATGTTCTTGTCTTTGTAAGATTTCTGCAAAATTGTGTGCATGCATGTGTGTGAGGTAGACGTTAAAAGAGGGGATATGGATGCTGTATAAGGTCTGTACGCCTGTTTGATAACTACTTACTTTTGGTGTGTACATTTTCCAGTGGCACTTGGCTTTGTGTCTTACATCGTGCATTTGCACAAGCCCTCCCGCTGCTTCTCTTTCCTTCAGCCTGAGAAATAACTCCTGTTTTTGCTCACTCGACAGAGTAAGGGATCTCTGGCACCAAAGCTGCACAATCAATTCATTTGTCTTTTCCCCCCAGAGCACAGAGAGAGGGCTCGGAGAACAAAGGCAGTGCATCTTTCTCCCCCCCTTTCCAAACCCCAGTTCTAGACTATTTCTCTAATCGGGATCCGGGGCCGTGGCCTGCGGGCAGGCTTTTTTGCAGGCCTCATTTGCAAGACATTTAAATCTCTTAGTTCCTGCCTTGGGAACCTCGAAAGCTCGCTGACAAATTATCACGCTGCTAAATAAGTCGCTCAGAGACAATTACGACTGCCCTTCACATTTTCATCTTGTACAACAATGTGTGTGAATGTTTGTCTTTTTTTTCAATGTGCTTTCTGCAGGGAGAAAAACTCTTCCTTTTAATGGACCTGCAAACAGTTATCTCCTGCCACAGATTAACACCCATTCATTTATTTAACACGGTGGGAGTCGACCCCATGACCTGTGTGTTTTAAGCACCTTTACCATGTTAATTCACTGGCGAACATACAGAGGGTTTGCAGTCTGCGGCCTGTTGCAACTTGCGCATGACGTGTCGCTCTGCGCACAATAGACCAGCTGTGTTGCCATCATCAGGATGCTCAAGCACCACTTAGAAAACCGAGAGACCAAAACAAACAGCTATCTGCTAAATCCATCCCACTCTGCAGCACATAATTCTGATTCATTTTGCACATCACTCAGAAGAGAAGTGACATGTATTGCAGCATCATGTTTTTGTGAGGGTAGATTTGGAGGGGGATGTGCGAACACCGGGCCCTGGCATCATCTCGCAGGTGTGAAGCCTCGGGCACTTGTCCGTATTTCCCTTTTTAGCCTGTCTTGCTCAGCCTGCTGTGGAGAATTGATTGGCACAAATTTATTGGGAATGAACAGTAGTGCCCTCCTTGAGCTACACTGAAGGAGCATACTGATGAAACGCAACAGCTCTGAACTATAAATGACTTCTCCTATTGTAACTTACCCTGCCAACCACAGCCATCATGTATAACAATTACACACCACATTTCCCAGGTGTCTGTAGCCTTTTGTTCAAATGTCAATCTACTGGATAAAATACCATGCTGATGTTACTGCTACCATGGCGATGTTACATCACTGCTTCCTCTCTGATGGCCCTTTTGTCTATCCAGTTCTTATACCAATCTATTTTCTGATCTGGATATTATGAAGATCAAATTACCATCGGCTCTCTGTTAAAGATGTGCGATCATACTTTGCTGTCAATGTACATATTGTTTTTCATATTGCTTTATAGTTTTACTTGTATATATTGCTGTAAATTGAACCTATATTTTTAACTCTACCCACCTTTTTTATCTGTTTCAATTCTATTCATATATACTGTGTCTCTGCATCTGTTGCTGGCTGCTCCAAACAAAATCTCACTATACTTTGTATAGTGACAATAAAGACTTCTACTTCTGCTACTTCTCATACACACTAGGCAGAAAACAGAGACAAAGGCAGGTGCCACATTTCGTTCATATTCTGTGTCCTACCACCCTTCTGTACAACTTAGCCTCTGTCCCTTGACTCTATTATGTAAAGCACTTTGGGTCAACAGCCGTTGTATTTAAATGTGCTATACAAATAAATGTGACTTGACTTCATTGTGACTTCATTTCGTCCATCATCTTATACATTGACAGAGAGCTTACATGACAGACCAAATGGAGCAAAACCACCAGAAACTGTAGAGCAGCATGGAGTCAACGCAAAAAAAAAATGCACGAAAGAACAAAGTGTAGCGATGGAGACAGGCCCGCTGACCGTCTTGGCTGGGCCCGGGACAAGATAATCTGATGGGGGCCCAGGACAAGATAATCTGATGGGGGCCCAAGACAAGATAATCTGATGGGGGCACGGGACAAGATAATCTGATGGGGGCCAAGGACAAGATAATCTGATGGGGGCACGGGACAAGATAATCTGATGGGGCCACCCCTCCCATATTCCATAATTTAAGCAGGGACCAGTTCTGGGCCCCCTCTTTCCTTGGACCCGGGACAAGAGACCCGTTTGTCCTACCGACGTCAGTGGGCCTGGATGGAGATAACATTTGGGATGGACAGGCAAAGCAACGGACAGGCAGTGAGCATAAACAAACCCTTAACCTACCTGCCTGGTTTGGCATTGATCAGAACTGTGGCAAGATGGGGTGAAACCAATCTATAGTAGATAGCAGATAGATAGCAGAGGCATAATATGCGCACACTGAAACAACCTGTTGCGCAGCTGAAAGGGAGAAGAGGAGGGGGGAAATGAATGCGTCAGCAGGCAGGACTTGTGTTTGAGCATGATCTATGGAGCTCTGGCAGAATGTGGGTCAGAGAGGCAGATAAAACTCCACTGCCAGAGACTCGCACTGCACGCACACACTTCATCAAACTGTCAGCTCAATAGGAGTCCTCTCAAACACTACTGTGTGTGTCTGTGTGTGTGTGTGCGCACATGTGCATTTGTGTGTTTTTGTTCGTGTTTGTGTGTGTGTGTGAGAGAGAGAGAGCGAGGGAGAGAGAGATGGGGTAGTATTTGTGTATGTGTAGGCATATATACAGTAAGTGATAGTATGACTGTATGTGTGTGTGTTTCTAAGAGTGAGAGTGAAAGAGTATTGTGTGTCTCTGTGTATATCTGTGTGTGTTTGTGTGTGTGTGCCTTTGTGTGTGTGTGTGTGTGTGTGTGTGTGTGTGTGTGTATGTGTGTGTGTGTATGCTCAGGAGCTCATGCACTTCTCCCATTGCACACCAGATTGTGAATCTTGTGACAGAATCGATGCGTGACTCTCCAACTGTTGATAGCCAAGGAGATCCTGTGTAACTTTCAAGCCTCATATACTACAGTAAGTTAGCTTCACCAACGACATCAGTGACAAATCAGATGGAAAATTTTGACTGGAGTGCCATTCTGTCTGTTAGCTGAAGCTTATACAGCCAACTAGCAAGAGACACTACGCTGTCAACAGGTAAATAAATGTCTAAATAGAAATTGCAAGCCATTCTACCTCCTCCTGGAGATCCTTCAAGCAAGAATCTGTGGACTTACCTGTGGCTTTTTTTCATTCATTCATTCATTCATTCATTCATTCATTCATTCATTCATTCATTCATTCATTCATTCATTCATTCATTCATTCAGTCAGTCAGTCAGTCAGTCAGTCAGTCAGTCAGTCAGTCAGTCAGCCAGTCAGTCAGTCAGTCAGTCACGGTGCATTGATTTTTCACAGCTCTATGATGTTTGGCCATATATTTGGATCAGATTGTTACCCTTAGCTGCATGGAATATGTATAATATTTGCAGTGGAAATAAGTCTATGAGTTAAACAATAGTTTAAGCAGATACCCTACTCCTAATAAACTTCTCTTCGCTTTATTTTGTGTTGGCAGACCTGTCCATAGTGCCCAAAAGTGCTGTGTTTGTGTTTGTCCAGATCCCTGAATGGACAGAAAATGCAGGCTGTCATACCTTGCAGCCAGCCTCATGGGGAACGTTTGATGGGGTACAGTGGGCCAGGTCTGTCTGTCACTCTCCCCTGACTGAAGCAGAGAGAGGGGATTCTCTCATCCTCCCCTCTGTTGCTGGCAGGGCATAGTGCATAGTGCTTGGGTGAGGAATTAGTTACACTTACACACACACACACACACACACACACACACACACACACACACTCACACACACACTCACACACACACACACACACACACACACACACACACACACACACACACACACACACACGCTGAAAAAAAATTGAACAGGTCAAGTCATCCTGCTTTGACTTATAATATTTCAATGTCCAGTATCAAAGTTATTATATCCAGACATTAACATTACACACTGACATAACTTAAGTGAAAGGAACAACATGATAAGAAGTGCAAGTCAAAGGAACAACATGACTTGACTGGGTTAAGTTGTCTGTGCTAAATATTTGTCATAGTTGTCTCTCTGTGTTTGGCCTGGTTATGTAAATATGTACTTTCTGAAGTTTACTCTACTCTTGTAGTCGTGTGTCATCCATTCAATTTGACAAATGAGAACCATAAAGGATACCTCTAGGTTTTACTGTTTTCCTGTGCTTCTGTAGCGTTCGGCACTAAACCAAACAAAAGGCCATGATAATGCTAGCTAACTTGGCAAATATCTGTTCTTCATTATTCCAGACAATTTCCTCAAATTGCTTTTCCATCTGTTGAAGACATGGGAATGTGGTATAATTACAACACTGTTTTACAGACACCATCTATTTAGGTTTGTAAGGTCACGACGCATTAAAATCAAAGACTTGCGTATAATTTTCCAAATGAATCATGGGGGAAGGATTAAAGTGGGTTGTGATTTGTGTCTGCGAAACGCCCTTAGTCCACAGGAATCCAGTTAAGGGCTCTTTCTTCAAAGTTAGCCCATTTGGTTTTAAAGACTGGAGAAGTTTGTATTCAAATAAAAGAAAGTGTTGTGTTTATATCTCTGGAGTGTACTGCCACATCTTGTGATTTAAACTTTACACAGCCAAATAATGACAAACACAAAACCTTTTCATGAATTCTGTGTTGTTGTATGGGAGGACAGGACAGGAAATCATCAGAGAACTGTTACGAGATGAAATCTGATCTGATTTTTAGCCTGATAGTTCAGTGAATCACTTGTTCACCCATCAGCATATGCAGTACATCAGAGACCACTGTAAATAATCAGTTTCTCTGCTTTAACTATTTATAGGTATATGTGTGAATAAAGTGAGCATTTTTGTTTTATTGTGTAAACTAATGACATTTCCCAAATTCCAAATTCAACTGACACTGGAAAAGGAATGGCTGCCATACATGTAGAGATGCTGAGTTTAGGAAAACTTGCAGTGGTGTCTTAATTTTTTCCAGAGCTGTATTCTCTCCTGTGTGTCATGTTTCAGACCATGGCATTTTGGGTTTTGTCAGTTTTACTGTAATGAGCCAGATCCAAAGACAACAAAGTGAGTCCCGAGTCACTAAAGCCCTGACATTACTGCTGAAAATACCCTTCTGCATAACCAGCGTACCTACACTACGCCCATATGTGTCTCTGTGTCTGAGGGCCCATTTCCACCGCACTCTCTGCGTGTTCAGCGCGTGACCGTATTCTGTCCGTATTCATTTAGAATGCACGTTAGCAGATGAGACCATTCCCACCGCAAGCGTGTTCTGAGCGTATTCTGTCCCCATACAAACCTATTGTATACGCCCACGCGCTGAACACGGCTACGCGCTGAACGAGGCGGTGGAAATGAGCCCTGAGAGTGTATGTATATGCTAAGCTGTCCTACATCCACATCTTGATTGTGTGAAGTGTCACGCTCACACTACCTTTCCCGCACTCCCTCAGTGGCACACGTAACTGGGTCCCGGGGGGGTATCTGTGTGGAGTGTGTAGGAGAGAGTTGGTATTGGGGGCCCGTGGAGTCTGGGTGGCAGGTGCGTTTGTGCCCCCCTACAACACACACACACACACACACACACACACACACACACACACACACACACACACACACACACACAAAGGAGAGAAGGAGATGAGGAGGGGAGGACATGAGAGAGGGATGCTGGAGGAGATGAGACACAGAGAGGTAATGGCATCCAGAGGAAGTTCCTTTGGGGGCCCTAGGGAGCCGTGCAAATGGGACCCTGTTCAGGCTCACAGTTACTTATTCTACCTGTCACATAAGCCACACACCACACTGTGTGTGTGTGTGTGTGTGTTTGTGTGTGTGTGTGTGTGTGTGTGTGTGTGTGTGTGTGTGTGTGTGTGTGTGTGTGTGTGTTGGGAAGGTGTGACACCGAAACGGATTAAGAGACAGAAAGAGAGAGAAAACATAAGATTTCGGAGTTTGTGTGTGTGTGTGTGTGTGTGTGAGAGAGAGAGAATGCAATGTACAGTAGTTTGCAGGACCACAGAGAACCAAAGTTACACCTCAGTACTCTACACACTAATACTGCTCTTATTCTACACACTAATACTGCTCTTACTCTACACACTAATACTGCTCTTATTCTACACACTAATACTGCTCTTACTCTACACACTAATACTGCTCTTACTCTACACACTAATACTGCTCTTACTCTACACACTAATACTGCTCTTACTCTACACATACTGCTCTTACTCTACACACTAATACTGCTCTTACTCTACACACTAATACTGCTCTTACTCTACACACTAATACTGCTCTTACTCTACACACTAATACTGCTCTTACTCTACACACTAATACTGCTCTTACTCTACACATTAATACTGCTCTTACTCTACACACTAATACTGCTCTTACTCTACACACTAATACTGCTCTTACTCTACACACTAATACTGCTCTTATTCTACACACTAATACTACTCTTACTCTGCACATGAATACTGCTCTTACTCTACACATTAATACTGTACTTACTCTACACATTAATACTGCTCTTACTCTACACATTAATACTGCTCTTACTTCACACATACTGATCTTACTCTACACACTAATACTGCTCTTACTCTACACACTAATACTGCTCTTACTCTGCACATGAATACTGCTCTTACTCTACACACTAATACTGCTCTTACTCTGCACATGAATACTGCTCTTACTCTACACATACTGCTCTTACTCTACACATACTGCTCTTACTCTACACACTAATACTGCTCTTACTCTACACATACTGCTCTTACTCTACACATACTGCTCTTACTCTACACATTAATACTGCTCTTACTCTACACATTAATACTGCTCTTACTCTACACACTAATACTGCTCTTACTCTACACATTAATACTGCTCTTACTCTACACACTAATACTGCTCTTACTCTACACATTAATACTGCTCTTATTCTACACATACTGCTCTTACTCTACACATACTGCTCTTACTCTACACATGAATACTGCTCTTACTCTACACATTAATACTGCTCTTACTCTACACACTAATACTGCTCTTACTCTACACATTAATACTGCTCTTACTCTACACACTAATACTGCTCTTACTCTACACATTAATACTGCTCTTACTCTACACATTAATACTGCTCTTACTCTACACATACTGCTCTTACTCTACACATTAATACTGCTCTTACTCTACACATACTGCTCTTACTCTACACACTAATACTGCTCTTACTCTACACACTAATACTGCTCTTACTCCACACATTAATACTGCTCTTACTCTACACACTAATACTGCTCTTACTCTACACATACTGCTCTTACTCTACACATTAATACTGCTCTTACTCTACACATTAATACTGTACTTACTCTACACATTAATACTGCTCTTACTCTACACACTAATACTGCTCTTACTCTACACATGCTGCTCTTACTCTACACACTAATACTGCTCTTACTCCACACATTAATACTGCTCTTACTCTACACACTAATACTGCTCTTACTCTACACACTAATACTGCTCTTACTCTACACATTAATACTGCTCTTACTCTACACATACTGCTCTTACTCTACACATTAATACTGCTCTTACTCTACACATTAATACTGTACTTACTCTACACATTAATACTGCTCTTACTCTACACACTAATACTGCTCTTACTCTACACACTAATACTGCTCTTACTCTACACACTAATACTGCTCTTACTCTACACACTAATACTGCTCTTACTCTACACACTAATACTGCTCTTACTCTACACATACTGCTCTTACTCTACACACTAATACTGCTCTTACTCTACACATTAATACTGTACTTACTCTACACATTAATACTGCTCTTACTCTACACACTAATACTGCTCTTACTCTACACATGCTGCTCTTACTCTACACACTAATACTGCTCTTACTCCACACATTAATACTGCTCTTACTCTACACACTAATACTGCTCTTACTCTACACACTAATACTGCTCTTACTCTACACATTAATACTGCTCTTACTCTACACATACTGCTCTTACTCTACACATTAATACTGCTCTTACTCTACACATTAATACTGTACTTACTCTACACATTAATACTGCTCTTACTCTACACACTAATACTGCTCTTACTCTACACATACTGCTCTTACTCTACACATTAATACTGCTCTTACTCTACACACTAATACTGCTCTTACTCTACACACTAATACTGCTCTTACTCTACACACTAATACTGCTCTTACTCTACACACTAATACTGCTCTTACTCTACACACTAATACTGCTCTTACTCTACACATTAATACTGCTCTTACTCTACACATACTGCTCTTACTCTACACACTAATACTGCTCTTACTCTACACACTAATACTGCTCTTACTCTACACACTAATACTGCTCTTACTCTACACACTAAGAAAGGCTTCGCCATAAAATAAATAAAGGCTTCGCCAGCAACAGCTGCCTAAATAGAAAATGACACTGAACTAATACAGACCCAAATCTGTAATCTGCAAGCAGATCAACAGGTCTGAATGTGACTTTATACTACCTGCATGCCTTTCATTTTTAACTTCTAACTTAGATCTGACACCAGTGTGGTCAGTTCTCCACAGATGCATGCACCGCAGAACTTGAATCCGGTCCGGGAACAGTCCAGAGATAGACACGGTCCTCTCTGTTGCCATGGCTCTCAGAAGCTATGCTCCGGGGATGCTGGGAACTAAATTGGTGAGAGAGAGAAAGAGAGAGAGAGAGAGAGAGAGAGAGAGAGAGAGAGAGAGAGAGAGAGAGAGAGAGAGAGATGGGGGGAGAGAGAGAGGAGGAGAAAGAGGGAAAAAGAGAGGGTGAGAGAGACAGAGAGAGTAAGAGAGACAAAGTGTTAGCTGTCCTGCAGAGATCCTCATTGTGGCGATGACAAGATTATGCAAAAATGTTTCCACTGGTGGATCATCCTGAGCGTGACAGAGGACACAGACAAAAAGGGCCAACTAGGAGGTCAGGCATGACAGAAACAACACTTCTGAAAGCAAATACACACACACACACAGGAACAAACAGATGAACAAACACACTCTCCTTTTCTTCTCACACACTCTGGTCTCTCTGGGCTTTTCTGCACGTCGCAGGTGTTCCTTGTGCAGCTCCTAACTGATGTGGCAGTCAGCTACATCCTCTGCGTCAATCTGCCTGAAGGAGAAAGAGGATTACGGTAAGCAAGGAACTGCATCGTTGTTCTTCAGTACTCAGTACCTCTTTCCACACTGAAGCACTTTACTCTGCACTCCTATGCTTTGTCTACGGAGAGATGAGGCACTTGTAAAACATGATAGCTGTGTTTTGCACAGACATGCACAGAGCAAGCAGAAACCCATGCAGATCACTGAACAGATCATTGTGTAATCTCATTTGGCACACTAGAATAAAAATCAAACCTAGGCAATTATGACCTACATATATTTTGAAAGACGGTTCTCATAAGTGTAATCAAGTGCTCCCAAAGTCTGTACCACAGTTATTAAATACAGCGACAAGTTAAATCCTAACAACAGCGTAATTTATAGACTACAGCATGGTGTTAAGAGATTAGGTAAAAAAAAAGTATTAGGCTTAGGAAATGGTTCCAGGGATGTTGAAGTGAATAAGATTTTAGTAAGAAGCTATGACCTAATTAAAGACAAAAGTGTGTTTCATACTCTACAGCATGATGTTATTAGCCAGATAAACCAGCCCCTCGTACTTCATTTCATTTTGTACAGAGGGTCTGGAGTTGCTGCCGCCGAAATTCATGTATGCGGACCGAGAAAATCCTAGCCAATCAGCGAACAGAGGGAGTGTTCGTGAGCGATGATGTTGACTTTGTGTGCTACATTTGCTAATTGCATATGTGATGCATACGTGATGACCAGATGTTAGCAATTGGGTAAAGGCAGATCCACTTGTTTTAAACTTTAGCAGAGTCCAC
>CM050216.1:34938742-34981242 GCA_027475355.1 Coilia nasus
CCGCCCTCCCCGTCCCTGGTAAATCAAAATAATGATTAGACCGCCTGCATATGGCAGGCGAGATATAGAGTTTATGGCTTGTGAGAGGTCATTACCGGGCTGAATGGGAAATGAGCTCGCTGGTGGGAAGGCTGTCAGAGCCTGGGTGGAGTGGGTGCTGCTGAGTCATTTCACTACACAGCAGGCGGCACCTCAGCTCAGCCCAGCCAGAGAGAGAGAGCCCCAGAGGCACAGACACACAGACATACATACACACCGGGGTATGGTGATAAATACACATATACACACACAGGCATGTGGGGACAGATAGACATACACACATGCAAGGATACGGGGATATATAGACATATACACACAGACGTACACACACACACACACACAGGGATATGGGGACAGATACACACGCAGAGACATAGAGACACACACACATATACACACATAAGGGTATGAGGATGCATAGACATAGAGATCTAAAGATAGACATCTGGGCCTGGGTCACTGGTTGCTGGGGGCACATAGACATCAGGGTATGAGGATGGCTTGGGGACATAGGCACAGAACCAGGCGTAGGGGCTTATGGACAAATAGACATAAAAACATAGGGTTATAAGGACATACACAGACATATTGTGGATATGACACGCACACACAGCAGCCTATAGACATACAGAGATTCCCTGTCATCCTTTAGCTCCGACGTCCATCTTAGGCCTCTCGCTACCGCCCACAGTGGAAACCTTCAAACCTGCTTGTCTGTGACCCAGTGCATGAATTGTCAAACAGAAAACAGCAGGTTGTTATGTAATTAACAAAGGCTATAATCTATCAAAGGCTTTATGGGGGCATAAACACAAGGAGCTCTATGACTAGATAAGAATATGAGGACACAAACAGGAGCTGTATGACTAGATAGGAATATGAGGACACAAACACAGGGAGCTCTATGACTAGATAGGAATATGACGACAAACACAGGGAGCTCTATGACTAGATAGGAATATGGGGACACAAACACAGGGAGCTCTATGACTAGATAAGAATATGAGGACACAAACAGGAGCTGTACGACTAGATAGGAATATGAGGACACAAACACAGGGAGCTCTATGACTAGATAGGAATATGAGGACACAAACAGGAGCTGTACGACTAGATAGGAATATGAGGACACAAACACAGGGAGCTCTATGACTAGATAAGAATATGAGGACACAAACAGGAGCTGTACGACTAGATAGGAATATGACGACAAACACAGGGAGCTCTATGACTAGATAGGAATATGAGGACACAAACACAGGGAGCTCTATGACTAGATAGGAATATGAGGACACAAACACAGGGAGCTCTATGACTAGATAGGAATATGACGACAAACACAGGGAGCTCTATGACTAGATAGGAATATGAGGACATAAACACAGGGAGCTCTATGACTAGATAGGAATATGGGGACATAGTGAGGCACGTACACTCAGATACATGCGTAATGTGAACGTGAGGACATTAGGACAATAGGGCCACGATATTAATAGAGACATACTGTGAGGGATCCTGTATGCAGAAAGGTCTTCTGAAAGGTCAGGATGAAAAGCGTTATACAATATGGAGACAGAGCAGGCCTCTACAGCAGGCAGGAAAATTGTGGGTATGACAGTGTGTGAGAGTTTCTGTATGCATTTTATGATGGAGGGCATTTGTTTTACATGTGTGTGTGTATGTGTACTGTGTTTGAGAGGGAGAAAGAGACTATATCTGCCTTATCAGATCATGCTCTGAGTGAACCTGTTCTACATTATCTACATTCTACATTATTACCCGTGTGGTCACATTTTTTAAGCTTTCTAAGGTAAAAAAAAAAGAAAGAAAAAAAGCAAACAGAAATGCACAGATGAGCAGTAGTGGCGTATGTCGGATGTGGATAGGTCGACTGTTCGGCAGCGTACTCTCTGCACCTGTGTGGAATGTGGGTCAGATGCCTGAGATCACGGCCACGTGTCAGTGGTGCGGCAGCCTGTGTCCTGTCCTGACCTTGTGTGATATACACTACAAATACTCAACTCACAGCAGAGCAGGCATCCTTACTAAGCACATTTGAGCACAAATAGTATAGTTTGCATGTACTCTAGGATGTGGTGAAGAAAAGTATATATAAAACAGCATGACCAAGCATCTTTAAATATTTTCTACATGGTAAATAGAAACAGACCTTAAAAAACACAGCAGAACAGTGAACTCTGAATGGCACTGCACATCCCTAGCAATAATATATAAATATCAGTTTGATTTGTTTTATTTTTTTATGTGATAGTGTATTATACATATAAGTAAACTATAAATACCATGATTAACTCGGCCTTGTTTTATTTCATGGAAGTAATGTGCATTTTTTGTTACTTATAGAAATAACATTTTTTAATATACTTGCATGCTATTCATCTATCTCTAAATTATTACTGAAAGGAACATACAGCATAGCAACATTCTTCGTATGGATTTCTCCTTGAGTGTGCAGACAGAAGCCACAAAAGAAAAAAGTTTTCCCTTTAATTTCACTCTGCAATATCGGTGTTTGTGCCACCTTGAAAGCTAGTGTAATTCTTTAAGCCCCCAAGATGAGCATATATAGTAATGTGCAAAAGTGTTAGGCAGGTGTGAAAAAAAAAGTCAACTAGTAATGCCTTCAAAATGGAGGTGTTAAAATGCAGTGAATGAACAAAAGAGAAACCTAAATCAAATCAACATTTGGTGTGACCACCCTTTGCCTTCAAAAGAGCATCAATTCTTCTAGGTATACCTGCATACTGCTTTTGAAGGAACTCGGCTGGTAGCTTGCTCCAAACATTTAGAAGAACTAACCACAGATCCTCTGTGGATGTAGGCTTCCAGACATATACTGCACAACCAATTTGGTGTAATTGGTTGATCATACACCTGACTATAATCCCTGACTTTGAGGGGGGGCGAGTTACTGCTCAAAATGTCACATCTTTTCATTTGTTTCATATACTGCCAGACTAAGGAGAGGGGGTGATCGGTATGCTCCTAAACATCCTGATGAGTTCTATACATCTCATGCCATATCCTAAAAGCCCTGTTTTATTTTGCTAAAGCAACACTCCTGTCCAGCCTACTACCACATCAACCAATACAATATGCATATTTGCAGTACTGAATGCTTGTGATCTAGTGAGATTCAGTGTGAATATTAAAAATGATATGGTTCATTACATTGATTGCCAAAGTTCTCTCAGTATGACGCCATGTTTTTTTTCCTGCCAGGGGCCAATCATTCCACCTGTCTATGATCAAGTCAACATTAGGGGGAATGATTGAAAACAAAATAAAAACAAGTAAAACATTAAAGTGCACATAGAGGGTTTACATACCTAAACACATGGTTTATAATTTTTTTAATGTATGTTCCATGCCATGAAATATGCTCACACAAATCATGTTTAGTATGAGATGTACTGTCTGGGTACGATTTCATTGCTTAGTGATTCCTGCATAGTTCCAAGTCATTTCCTCTATACTTATGCAGTTTTATGTCCTACCCTACAAGAATGGACTGTCTTTGATGAACTACGCCCAGTCCTCAGTCTTGATTTGCTTAAGACGACACAACTGTACATCATCAAACTGCTTGGTTTGAGTTTGGAAAAGTTGTGCATCACTTAACTGAAGTGACCATAATAATTAAGACCAATACACTTATGGTGGTTCAATCAATGACAAGCCCTAGTGAGGTACTTGGTTGACTAGAACTGTATAGATAGCTGAAAAGGTTCTGGCTGTTACACAGATCTGCATGATTAGCTGCCGTTTATGGTTTTGTGCTTGACAGAACTCACTTGTCATTGCTTTGGTTACCAGCTATGCACTCTTCAAATAAACCACATTTCCATAGGAGCTCTGTATCTGTTTGGTCACTGTTCAGAGCACAGCTTTATTCTGAACTCAAGCATGTTTAACTAGGCTGTTTTGAAACCTGTACCATTTCAAAGATTGCATCATTCTCCATTCACGAAAAATCTGGGCAACTTGCACCATACCAGAGTTAATGTTGTGTGAAATACCACTTGAATCAGGGTGTAATTTCTACCGAAGTTTATTCCAACCCAAAACACCACAGTCTTAAAAGTATGCATACATCTTAAAACAAATAGGTTTTAGATAAGAGTGCCAAGATATGAACTGGCCTTCTGATGAGGCATAGGAGGAAACTATACACACACCATAGACCCACAAGGTGGGCCATGACCACACACCAAACAGACTGCTCCTCCATTTAGCGGGCACATTCGTTTTAAGACGTTTAACACCAGACCCTCCCCAAAGCCCCACCATTAGAGAATACCAAGAGGTGGCGTCATCATGTTTTATTGTCACGGGTTGTACAAAACAAAGAGAGTTACATGAAACTGTGCCTTCGAGTGTGACACTAGGCTTAAAATTAGAAAAAAGGGGGTAAGGAGAGCAGGGGGGAAATTAAAAAAAGAAAGAAAAAAAAATCAAAAAAAAAAAAAAAAAAAAATCACCATTCGTCCCGTATCATTTGTGAAGCCGTCTGTCCATGTGTGCGTCGATGGACTGACCCCTGTGTAGAGGGGGCCACACAGGTTATTAAGTCTCTCATTGTGGAGGTAATGATCAACATCAGCTAAAGGGCCGCAATGGAGGCAGCACAGGGTTAAACATCAGAGCCCAGAGAAGGGGGGAGGGCAGGCGGGAGAGGAGAGGAGGGAGGAGAGCGGGGGAGGGTCACAGCAGCTTCTAGAATCCGTGGACCTTGAGCTGCTCCTCTTTCGCCAGGCCAATCTGTTGGGGGAAGGGACGGGGGGGGGTTGTTTAGACAAAGGACACTTTTAGTTTTCAGCCAGCAGGACTGGAAGGGTTGTCTGAAAAGCATTGCTGACAGCAAAACAACTTTACAATCAGAGGTTTGGGAAAAGCCGCTCAAAGCTTATGAAATATCTAGCTGTGTGTGTGTGCTTACCTCAGTCAAAAACTGGCAAATGTTCTTACGCTGGTCACCTTGCAGCTGGATCACCTCACCATACTCTGGGTGCTCAATCACAGTCCCATTGCAGGCAAATTTCTGAGGAGAAAAATAAAATACAAGTTTACTAAGAGAAAAGCCACCCACATCTACTACTGATTACATTACCCAAGCTAAATAAAATATGGGATGGCAAACTAACCCTCTTGAAGGCTTTGACTAGCTTCTTCTTGTCATAGTCATCAGAAATGCCCTGGACTGTAGTCAGCGTCTTCCGTCCGTTACGCTGCTGGATTCTTATGTGGATGTAGTCCTCAGTCCCTGCTGGGAGCCGGTCATCACCCTTAGATGCATCAGCAAAGGGGTCTAGGGGAGAAAAAGTACAACAAATTTGGAGTAAAACACAGAACAGATTTCGTGGTCAAAGTCTCACTTTTAAAAAAGTGTTGGCAGGGAAATACCCGGAACACGGAAGCCGACACAAATACATTCAGAGACGTGCAAAAAACATGTCCAACTCGTGAGCGATTTCAGTTTTCGAGCTGTACAGAGGCCAATTGTAAACGCCTTGGCCTGCTCGTGTTTGGCTGGACCGTTACATACTCATACACGAGCTAGCTGAATCTGCTGCATTTTCTTGCCGAGGTGGTTACCATTAAGCGCTTCCGCTAACAAAAAATTAAAGCCTGGCCTGGAGCAACACGAAGGTTACATTCAAGTAACATTTTGATGTGATCTAACGGCATCTCATTTACATGGGCCGTGTTGACGTTGAGCCCTTCTTCCTAACTCCATCATGTTTTAAGATGGTTGCACAAACGATACATACCAACCTAAAAATAGATACAAGACGGTACACGGGGGGCCGCAAAAGGGCCTGTGACACAGCGTGCTAGCTTAGCTGATTCGCACTAGGCTGTGTAGCCTAGGTAGTTAGCGAGTGCTACAGTGAGAGAGCAGCTATAGCCAACTGCCGTGCGACTGCAGCTAATGTTAGCTAGCTGCCACACGGCTTGGAAGCTGAAATGTTGCTTATCAACGCAAATCACAGACATTACAGCCTCACCAAACGCACATACTATAAAGACGCATGGGTGCGTTTCCTAAACAAATAAACCTTACACAGTAGGACGAAGGCAGGTTCTGACCTCCAAACTGCGGATTTAACTTTCTGCTAGCCAACAATGATTAGCAAAGGTTAGCATCCAAACAAGGAAATGCGGTAATCGAAATATTTTACAGAGAAGCAACATCTTACAGAACACAAAATATGTATACAAATTATACTGAAATTACTTTTAATTAAAAAAACATACGTGTTCACATTTGCCAGCAATCGAATTCTTAACTGGTCAGGCCTGACTTGGCAATCCGTTCGCCCTTCCCCCACCCCAAAAACACCGTCAGTAAATTCAGTCTGTCTTACCAAAAGTTTGGAGGTTCTGGATAGCGGACATACGATAAGATTCTCTTTCCTTTCGGATGACAACTGGGTGTCGAGCGTTGAAGTCTCTTTGAATAAATGTACTAGCTTTTTGCTTTCTTCACTCGCAGGCTCGTCGAACCAGCTCTTCCCTGTTCTCAAAATGGCGATGGTATGGTTGTTCAGAAGAAGAAAACATCTCTTTATAGCCCCTCCCCGTGTGAAGCACGATGACGTTATTTGTTGAACGCCACACCCGTCATCTTACGCAATCGTTACCATAAACGTGAGGGCATTGCCATTTCCCTACTGGCATTTTCGGAAAATAACTGGGTCCAAGAGGCTAGCCATGTGGTGTGGGAAAACTGTCATGTAAAGTAAGAGTAAGCATTGCCATATACACAAAACCCGTGTTATGAAAGTAGTCCACTGAGGATTTTTGTTTTGTTTTCAAAATGAAATCCTATACATGCGGAGTGTTGTGTTTGTTTTGGTTTGGCATTGGCTGAATGTTGTTGAGCATGTAGGGGCATGCCACTACAAATTTGGGTCTCTGTGAAAGAATACCAGTCATTAATTACAATATTAATACTACCCTCAAAGGACCGGACCCTCATTGCTTGGAAGAATCATCTTTACCCCACTCCCACCCCATGGGGTTTTGTGAGCTGCTGGTAACCACACAAAATCTACCCTATTACCACTAATTACTCTTGATCTAATTCAGCCTGAATAAGTAAGAGAAATGAATGTGTAAGGGTTTAGGGAGTATAAAGAACTGATTGACTGATTGATTAGTTGGTTGGTTTGTCGGTCGGTTAACTGTGTGTGTGTGTGTGTGTGTGTGTGTGTGTGTGTGTGTGTGTGTGTGAAGAGGGGGTTGCCCTGCAATGATTTTGGTAGCCTACAACCATCACTTGACCTGAAGTAGCTTCAAAGGCTAAAGTTTTGTTTGTTTGTTTCAGATTAGGGCAGGTAATGTTATAAGCCATACGCTTCTAGCTTACCTAATGGACTCCAGTTGCCATCAGGGTCTGACATAAACATACAGTTCACGTTTTAGACCTGCTTTAGATTCTGAATATAATGTATGTACAGAAATAATGCACTTGGGGAAGTATCCAGTCATGATACGTAAGAAGACACAACATGGAGTGGAAAATTCAGACATAAATCACATTCCCAATTCCCAATTCCCAATTCACCAGCTGGTTTGGCAATTTAACAGTAAAGTCCAGAGCCGAGATCGCAAGTCTACTTAGAACTGCAGGCAAGATTATGGGCGTGATGCCCCCCTTCAATCCACAGGACCTCTTTGTGCAGGCAACTAGTCAGGCAAATGCCATTTTATCAGACAGTGCTCATGTGCTGAATTGTGAATATGTCCTCCTCAATTCAGGGAAGAGATACAGGCTTCCCCTGTGCAGACACAATCACTACAAACACTTTATCTATTAAACTCATTAACAACCAGAAAGGAAGGTGATTACCTGCATGCTAGTTTGCTGCATGCTGCATGCAAGTCTATATTTATGACAGGATGAATGTTACTGGTATATTTATTTATTAAAGTGTGAACGGGCCTTTACTTGGTATGGGGATGTGGAGATGTGGGGAGAAGAATATAGTGTTATGTGAATGTTGGGGCGGGAGTGGGTCTGGTTTGGATAAGCAGGGTCAGTGAGTGAGAACCTTCAGTGGGTCTGTGCCTGTGTCTACGCCTGTATCCTTTTTTTGTCTGACGTTATGCTGGTAATGTGTGTGTATATTGTATGTTGCTGTGTCTGTACTGGTTTTATTTGCTTGTGTTGTGTGTTTTTATGGTGCTGCTGTGTCCCTATCCACGAGACAAATTTCTCCCTGGTGGAGACCAATAAAGAAACCCAACCTAACCTAAAAATTGCACAATTTGCAAGCATGTTTACTTCATGTTGACCCATGGAGGACTTGCTAGACGCTGATTGGTCAGACAGTGCAACTAAAATTAGATTAGGTCTACTACTTCAGCAGCTAAGATTGACAACACGAGTGACCAGGAATAGAGACAAAGCAAAGATAGACAATGAAGGAACTGTTTTGGACACTGAATTCACATAAATTAATGCACAGTATGCAGTGTGTTTCACATAAGGCCATTGACATTATGAAGTTACATTCCCAACAACATATACTGTTTGTGTGTGCTTCAAAGCAAAATTTCTCTGAAAACACAAGTTTGGACAAAAACCTAGCCTATCTATCTGTCTGTCTGTCTGTCTGTCTGTCTGTCTATCTATCTATCTGTCTATCTACATTACATTACATTATATTACATTACATTACATTACATTACATTACACTTAGTAGATGGTTTTATCCAAAGTGACTTAAACAAGGAAGATGCAGCAAGCTAAGAAAACACAGAGTAAACAAAGGCAAGGCAAGGCCTAAATCATAATATCAAGGTTGTTGCAACACTTGAAATGTAAAAAAAAGGATCACACCCCAAGATTCAAGGATCATTCAAGGTGATATTTTGTTGGTGACATAAGGACATGTAATGGGATGTAATTAGTCAATCCTAACACTGTGATAAGCGAAGAAAGAAAGGAGAGCTCAGCTTTTAACAGCTTTGTTGTTTGAGGTCACATCATCAGTAGCAAAACACATCTTGCCCAGAACATTTTGTGCTTTTGCTAGGTTTTGTACTAAGATGGTAACCACATGTAGCAGGTTTTAAATGTGCTTTTAGCCCTGTCCAGTGTGGTTAGCCTTTCAGTTGCTTGAGTGCAAGTGGTTTTGTGTGCAAGCGGTCTAGACAACAACAAATCCCCCCTCCTCCACCCACCCTTACTTTTACTGACAGCATTCTTAAACAACATACCTACATGTCAAAACAGAGAATAGAATAACAAATCTTCATAATGAATCATATATGTTGATTGAAAAATATCTCTTACATTAGTCTGTACATGAATCATCTTTAACAAACTCCCACCCAATACATGGGGTTTTGTGAGCTGCTGGTAACCACACAAAATCTAATCTATTACCACTAATTACTCTTGATCTAATTCAGCCTGATATGGACAGGAAATACAACTAGAATGTGGTGGCTGTTGGTGAATGTGAGGTGACATGGGGGAAGTCTTTTAATGTGATTGTAATTGATTTATTATTTATTTGAAGCATTATTTTAAATGATTGCTTTCGATGACAGTGAATTAAAAAAGTAAATAAAAGCACATTTTTAAAATATCTTGCATTTTTCACTACATTTTTAAAATATCTTGCATTTTTCACTACACGACCATTTTTAAATTTGAAAAAAAGAAGACACTTGAAGCTAAATTCAGGGAAAGTATTTCTATTCATGTAAAGATTTGTCCACAGCAGTAACTTGTTTTATTGAATAAATGTATGAATTTGGAGAGATATGTCCTCTCCACTGCTAGACTTAAGCCATAGCTGCCTAGCTAGGGCTCCCCCTGCATAGCTAGGGATTCACATATGCTACAGAACGAATAGTATTTTATCATCTGCAAAATTTGTTGAGTAGCCTACATCTAATTTCCTATTCCAAAAATCCACTTCAAAATCTTTGTTTATGTTTTTGTTGTTTATGTTGTTTATGTATGTCTATGTTTATTAGGTGACTGCTTTAATTGTTAATAATAATAATAGTTATAACAACAATAATATTATTATTATTATTATTATTATTATTATTATTATTATTATTATTAGGCTCACCGGGGGAAGAGTGTACAGCAGAACAGTTAGGTGTGCCAAAGCGTCCATGCTGAGCGGCACCTCGCACACTGTCAGAGCAAAGAACAGAGGACAAGGCGTGTTTCCTGGCAATGCGAAGAGATCAACGGCAGCCCTGCCGTAAAGCAAACCAATCATCTCTACCACGTCCTGGTGAAGTCTCCATTCCCTTGGAAATGGCCTATATGGCCTATAGAGAGAAAGTGAGCGCTGCTCCACAGTAGCAGTTTGGAGGTCAGGCTGTGCTGGATTAAGCACATGCCACCCTGACAATCCTGACGATTCACGTGTGACCACTGTGGTGTTGTCCATTCTCACTAGCACGTGATGGCCGTGGAGAAGCAGGAGAACATGTCCCAGAGTAAGGAACACTGGCTTCTAGGCAGTTCCAGGAAGTTCGTATGAACCCTCTGCAGATGAGGAGGCCCAGAGTCCTCTCACTCTTCTGCCCTTCAGTTGGGCACCCCAGCCGGACAAGGAGGCATCCAGGGTCACCTCCTTGCGTGTGAAGACTCCGGCCATGAACACACCCTGTGCGAAGGTAAGCGGGTGCCTCCACTGCCTGAGTGTAGGCATTCCACTGTCACCAGCACCCAAAGGTTTAGGTGCTGAGATGGGTTTAGGTGCTGAGATGGGTTTAGGTGCTGAGATGGGTTTAGGTGGAAGGTGTTTACCCATCGCTGAAAATCTCTCATAGATAGTAGACACAGGGGCGCTACGCTAATGACAGACACCATCAGGCCACGGATACGCAAACATAGGTGATATGGACCGGAATTTGTTGAGGAGCATGTAACCGGACCGAGCAACTCCGATCCAATCAGCGAACGAAAGGTGTGCTCGTGAGCCATGACGTTGACTTTGTGTGCTACATTTGAATTGTAGTGCGTAGATAGGCTAACTGCATATGTGACGACCAGGCGCTAGCGATTGGTTAAGGCAGAGGCACTTGTTTTAAACCTCAGCAGAGTCCACACCTCCAGGAAGAAATAGTTTCTTACGGCCTCCGCTCCAGACCCTCTGTACAAAATGAAATGAAGTATGAGGGGCTGGTTTACCAGGCTAGTGGTGTCTACCCTACATGTGAATATGCATATGTTTTTTAATATACATATTTAGATGCAGATGAACAGATGGGAAATGAACTAATTAGGAGGAATGTGGTCAGCATAGGATTCAAGGAGTTTTATTGTAATATCCAATGAAATACTGAGAGTAAGACATATAGTGAAGTTGCAGTTCTGTTAAGAAGCCTAACCTGTACATAAGTGTGTGTGTGTGTGTGTGTGTGTGTGTGTGTGTGTGTGTGTGTGTCTGTGTGTGTGTCTGTGTGTGTGTGTGTGTGTGTGTGTGTGTGTGTGTGTGTGTGTGTGTGTGTGTGTGTGTTTAGATGGGTGTGTGTGTGAGTTGTAAGTGGAGAAGAAATAGTTATGTGAATTTAAAACCTTAGTTAGGAGTTGGGTGCATCCACCGCTCAACAATGTAAAGAGTACTTTATGCCCACATTGGAGTAAAAAGTACAGTATTTGTATTGCAAATGTAGTGAAGTAAAAGTCACAAGTTGTCAAAATGGCTTTAA
The DNA here is from genome assembly GCA_027475355.1 of Coilia nasus. NCBI lineage: Eukaryota > Metazoa > Chordata > Actinopteri > Clupeiformes > Engraulidae > Coilia > Coilia nasus. The sequence continues at coordinate 34,950,497 of CM050216.1, forward strand.
AGTACAGATACTTGAAAATTGTACCTAAGTGCAGTACTTGAGTAAATGTATATTTACTGTCCTCCTCCGGATTCATGAACATTACTGACATGCTGTATGTGGTCTGTAGCATTCAAACTGGGGACTGTAAGGAATTATACATGTAGGTGCCCTGCCCGAAACTCATGATGAAATGGCCACTGTGACTGCTAAAAGAAATGTAGTCAAATTAATCAGCTCCCAAATGGTGATCTTATCATGATCATAAAGGGACAGCAAACATCTGCTCAGTACCCACATACCTGGGGTCAGAAAGCAAGCTAGGTGTGAGAAAACTGGCCAATCAATTATAGTATGTTTGTGAGGGGAAGGCCGCTGAGAACTGGCACAAACAATGGATCAGAGAAACCGCCATACAGAATGACAAGATTAACCGCCATACAAAATGACAAGATTAACCGCCATACAGAATGACAAGATTAACCGCCATACAGAATGACAAGATTAACCGCCATACAGAATGACAAGATCTCCAGACCTGACTGAATCAGAAACTCAGTTCATTTACACTAAGGTTCTAGCAGATTGCTGAAGTTTGAGATGCTCGTTGTTCAGTCGGTATTGGTTCAGCTGGGTTTTAGTTGATGCTCAGGTAGTTCAGATCAACACCACTGAATCCAGATTATGTGTTACATGCTTTGTCATTGGCTTACAGGAAGAATGGCTTATTCGTAGACTGCTGTAGCTGGAGACCAATGAATACGCAATCCGTTATACAGAAAGATTGATTGTGCATTCAGAACATTGCACTGAGTTTTGGTTATCTTCCAATAAACGGATTCTCGCCAGTTAACCTCCCTCCCTCCCGTCTTTTCTGATGTCCAAACCTCCACCAGCTAAGTTGGATTAAACTAAACAGAAGATTCTTAACGGACGCTTTTAGGTGATAGGGCAAAAGATGGTGAGGCAGAATAAATGTAATTTTTTTCTTAATCTATGAACTGTCAGTACAAATATACATCACTGTTTCATACATTCTACTTCAAAAAAATCACAGTAAATGTATGTTTTTCTCTGACTTTGCTTTACCTAACTATACAAAATGTGACCTGATATGGCAAAATGAGTCTGAAGTCGCAAATTCTAATTTTAAGTTACAGGCCAATTTTGGTAGAAAACCTTCAAAATGTAACCCTTTATTTTTTCTTTTTTATGACACTAAAGGCGTTGAAAAAACACCTCCCCACTTTTCATTGTCATTATAAGATGATTATAAGATGATAATGTGGTTCACTATTCCTTTGTTTTTTGTTTTTTTTCAAATTGCAAACAGGAACTCCCATTAAGTACATTGTTAAGTCCACATTTTCAAACTACAGTCCATGTAAGAGAGGATAAAAGAAAAAAGAAAAATAAAACTTCTTGAATCTCTCATGTGCCTTGACACAAACTGAGAGCTGTGAGTAAAATACTCCAGTCATTCCTTTGGGTCACTTCCCTGTGCAGCAGGGGGCGATCAAGTCAAGGTTTTCAGTGTATCCTGCAGCATTCCTCCACAGCTAAGCTACATTGCTCCTAGACTGACTGACACAAAGACCTCCAGAGAAGCTGCTGAATCACAGAATATTCTCAGATAATGAGAACAAGCCTACATAGTTACACAGCTTGATAGAAGCTTACCTGAGGCTTGATACACAACTGAAAAAGGTAGGTCAACCAGTTTTAAACTGTCACCAACTTTGCATTTTCAGGCCTTACTTACATTACACTTACTGTACATTACATTTAGCTGACGCTCTTAGCCAGAGCGACTTACAGTTGCTGTTAGCAACTCTTGTATATTGCTCTTAGCCAGAGCAATATACAGGGTTTCAGTTACAGTTACAGTCTCTGGAGCAGTGTGGGGTTAGATTGCTCAAGGGCATTTCAGCCATGGATAGGGCGGGATTCAAACCTACACACTCTCCAATCACAAGACCAACTCCCTAACCATTAGACCACAGCTGCCCCAATATCATACAGTGTGTAGTGTAGTGTAATCCTTATAATTAGGCTACAGTAGAATGTTTAACAACAACTCTCGCTTGAAGCAGAAGTATTCCTTTTGCAACCACCATATTAAGTTAAGCAGCTTGTTTAGAAGCCAGTGTCACATATTCAATCACAACCAAATGTAGTTATTTGGCAGTTGTTATGCTTCCCAAAGCATAATTAAGTTACACCATGCAAACACACACACACACATGCACACACACCGACACACACGTGTGCATACAGTACATGCACACCCACAAACACCATACACACACACACACTTACAGATGGGGTATTCAGATTGGGAATACTGGGGGGAATGGGGAATAAAGTGGTCTTGCAAACAGGGTCCCGATGTGCTGGAAAGAGCTAGTGAAATGAGAGCCGATGCGACTAACATGTCTCTATCACTAGCACATCAAGTATAGTACAGTTTGTGTTCTGGAAGCTGCTAGCATGAAACAGGCAATAGGCTACCCTCCCTAACAGGAAATAGAAATTCAAAGCCTGATAGTCCTGAAGGGAGTCTGTTATGCTAAACCAGATTGCGTACAAATATGTTATAGTGAGGATAACGTGTTTGAAGTAACACACATAGGCCATTTTCATAATGTTAGTTTATTTAGGTTGTTTTCAGGTATGGTGTTTTTTATATTGCATTACTAGTGTTTTAATAAACTTTGCAAATATGGAACACAGTTCACAATTTTTCTTTATGGGATAGTTAATAAAAACATTTAAAAAAAAAGACCCCAATAGCCTCTGCACAAAAAGTGCAAAGTGTGCAAAGACACTGCAGAGAGCAAGTACCTGGATAGGGTCTTTCTCGTGTTGTTGTGTATTCCATTATTATAGCAATGTTGACTTTAAGTATATTATGTACATTAAAGTGCAATTTTTGTGTGCAAGTTTTTTATAACACCCCAACATTCTTCTGGTGTGAAGAGAAAAAAATATTGGTGTTTAGTCATGTGATGAAGAGAACGACAAGCATCCCCACTGATAAACACATAATTGTATAGATACTCATCATGATAGTTTTGACAAACAAACTAAACCTTGGTACAAAGTTAAACATTACATGATGCTCTTATCCACAGCGACTTACAGATATTTACAGGGTTTCAGTTCCAGTCCCTGGAGCAGTGTGGGGTTAGATGCTTTGCTCAAGGGCATCTCAACCATGGGTAGGGCGGCAACCTTCCAATTGCAAGACCAGCTACCTAACCACTAGGCCACAGTTGCCCAGAAATCACTGAACTTTTCAAAGAAAACAAAAACATCCTCCAGTATTTACCTAATACTGACTGTGACTGTCAAACACATGCATATGCTCCGAGAGTTGATATAAAAACGTATTTGTAAGCAGATAATGGAGGGATTTGTGTGGTGTGGATTAATGCTTTTCACATTTGACCTTTGCCTAAATGGAGGGTTCAATGCAAATTCACAGTCAGTAGGCGAAACAAGTTTAGGCTGAGGCCAATCATTCTTTGCTGGTTTTGACATGTGGGAAAGTGGCATTTAGTGAAGGGATAAAGAGAGTTGAGCATTTTGCCTCTGGTGCTGCCTGACATTTAAAAACAGGTCTAAAATCCAGTCTTGCACTTGCACATGGAACAAAGTACAAACTTGTTGATGACACCATTCTTGTTTTAGTGATTTTTTATTTTCTTTAAGAGGTGCTCCGGGGAAGTTCTAAGGGGATTTTTTGTGGTTTTAGTCCATGTTACACACACCGGACATCACAGTGAAAAAAAGTTCAACCAAGTTGCTGTCACATTTCTCCTGTGTTTCAGACCCCTCTCCTGCTTCTCTCTCCTTTTGTCTTGGGAATCTCTCGTAATTTTCAGGGTCCAAACTTCTTTATCAATTATTAAATTAATATGTCTGACAACCACCACTGAAATCTCCCAGATTTATCTGCCGAAATGTTGGCAGGTATAGGTCACAAATGTGCACATTTCAAGTGCAGAAAGTGAAAACAGTGATGGATGTGTAGATCGCCTTTTCAAGGTGGAGAGTTTGATAATGTATGGTGGACAGAACTGACTAAACGCTTACTGTACTAATCCTCACTTGCCTTCTGCCTCCTGCCACTTGCCTGTCCTCACCTTACATGAGCGATTCTTATTTAAAGCTCATATGACTAAATTCAGCAAATTTGTCCTCACACTGTTCTTGCCGTGCAGTCTGTCTGTGCCCTGGATAAAGCCTTGAGGTACAGTATTCTGCACGGTCCTGGCTCTGTGTTCGACCCTGTACAATGAGCTACAGTATTTAAGCCAATCAGCACCATTGCTTCTATTACAAGGAAGCACGTACAGCATTTGACTGGATGTTAAATTCAAAAATCAACACATTTTTGCAAGGTCTGACAACTCTACCTGTGACTTGTGCAGAACATGCATTCTCATCCATGGGTTTGACCTAATGCCTCCATCTCTTGTGTCTGAAGCCACAGGTCTGGGTCCTGGGTGGGTTCCACTGTTGAAGGTATTTTCACTACCCAGTTTTAACTGCTGTCTTTAGTTGTGGTGGGAAGGAGGACTCCCTTGAGACAAACATGGCTTCAAGAAGCTTTATATAAGCACTTGGGTTTTTTTTAACCACTGAACAAAGCAGGATAGGGAGGCAAGTACATGCCGGGGAGAGGCAGAGTGTAATCTTCGGGTTGAAAGAGGGCATTCTCTAAGAAGACATCTGAAAAATCTTGAAATGTGTGTAGCTCATGCTTCACAAACATAATACCAGAGGCGCTGCTAAGAGGGGGTAGATCAGGACAATTCAGGGGGCTCAGAGCTTCACAGAGGACTATGATATAGTTGGGGTGGGTGCACAAAATTATTTCCTTTCAGGGGCACACAATTTGTAGCAGCACCACTGCATAACATCCCCTCATTACCCACCCTAAAACGCAGTCTGTACACAAGCCATACATTAGGCTATTGGTGCCAACCAGATTGCTAATGTAAAGTGCAGAGAATGACTGACTCAGAAACTGCTGCTTCTATGTATTTATTTCATTCTCAAACCATAATGGTAGCACAAATAATAAAAAAAACTCTTTGTCTTGTGTTTGCTTGAAATCTGGCATATGACTAACAGCAGATTCAACTCATAAAGGTCACATTCCGATGTTGACATTTCAAAACAATTACAAGAAATCCTGCTCCAATAAAGTGAAGACAAATAAAAGAAAAACTTAAAGGTGTGGTGTGGTTGTGTTAGGATAGTGGTTAGACCATGGCATGTAAACAAAAGTATCACACTATCATTTCAACCACCAGCGGAAGAATGATTGTTAGTTCTTAAAGACACTGGCATGATCGTAATCGGAAAGTGATTTTTGTGTGTTTTTTATCAAAAGATGCCCATGTCCCTACATGCCATGCCATAAAGGATTCATGCTAATTATCAAATAACTGCCATGTCACACTTGCCCTTCTCTGACCTCTACAGCATTCTTAAACATTGTTATACTGTACATGCAAAACAATAGGTGTCCATTTTTAAGTAAAAACTTTGTTTAGAAAGAACAAAGTCACACAAAAGAGCTGATGAAGGTCAACTTTTCTGGGCACCGCATCTAGAGTTGTAATAATCAGTGTGGTGGAGTGCCCGTCACTAGAGTTGTGGGTGCACTCTGACCTCTGACTGCCGTCCCAACTAGCCTGGCTCTTTGCCGTTGCGGTCAGAGCCCCTGTTTGGTACCCCGGAGATCTGGGTTTGAAGCCGGGTGGGGTGACTTCTCCTCCCCTTCGCTACAAATGGTGTCAGAGGTGGGATGGCTTGCTGTGAGGTCATTGGAGGGCCACCCATTGTGTGTGAGCCATATGAGGGACCCCAGGGTTAGTTTGACCCTGGTGTGAGGGACCCCAGTGATGGGTGAAGCATCAGTATGTGGGGCACCCTGGATGGGAGAAATATGGTGGGAGATGCGTGAGGGACACCTGAGTGTGTGAAGCGCATGGCTGTGCCTACCAAAGGGCAAGGCAGTGTGATGGAGTGCCCATCACTAGAGTTGTGGGTGCGCACTGACTGCCACCCCCATGAGCCTGGCTCTTTGGCGTTGCAGTCAGAGCCCCTGTTTGATACCCTGGAGACCCAGGTTCGAAGCTGGGTGGGGTGACTTCTCCTTCCCTTCGCTACAAGAGTCACGTGACATTAACACAGACATAAAATCATGACAAAATGTTGTCAAATTGGCTAAATCATAACTGTCGTATAGACAAAATGGGCTTCATGAGAGAATTAGTTTTGAATTAGTTCTGCCTATTTTCCCTTTGAAGTTTTTTTTATTTATTTATTTCTGATGTTATATTTTTGGTTTAAACTTTTATCTGTGACATTACATTTAATGGAGTGTATTTTGCTTGTTATTCAGAAACCTTGCCATGCAGTATATAGCCATGTTACTATATGCTGTGTGTGACATGTCAGGGAAATGTTAGTATATCCCGAGGCTATAGTTCATTATTTAAAGTGCGTTAAGCTATATGTAGATCTCCAGTCTACTTAAAACTTTTTTTTCCCCCACAAATAACTTTAGTTAGGTTAGTCCTGACTGTAGAGCACACGTGTATGCAGTAATAAACTGTAAATTGGCAATGTGGTTACAGGTGCTTTTCAATCACCCAAAGCTAATAAACTGGACACATCTACTTTTAATATTCCAGCACTCTACTAGCCACTATTTCCACATATTGTTTATATGTTTATCAATAAACCTGTGCATAGGCAAACAACTAATATACTGGCTAAGATAGGCAAATTGCGCAGATATCAGATGTACAATAGGCCTACCTTTATTTATTTTATCTTCCCTTATCGTATTAATTTCATTTGCTGCTTCGCTTTATACTTTTTGCCGTGTTACATTTCTACTCTTGACGAGGACTGTAACATTATTCATTTTCAGCAGGAATTAATAAGGTATCCTAGGCTAGTCTGATTCTGAATTCACACCCTCAGTGCGGGAAATGGAGGGTTTGGCTGTATCTGTTGTTTAAATGTCAGAGCTCTGAATAATCTTTGCACTTCAGCGTAGGCTAAAAACCGGATTTTCAAGGGATTAGCTGAGGTTTAATTAGGTAACACATTCGAACTCATTCGTTTTTTTATAGGTATGACTGGGAAAGCTCAGTGTAGGTGACATTGCCGTGCAGTTCGGGCGGGAGCATCCCTGCTCCACTATCACTGCCAGTTGTACCATCCCTCCGGCCGCTTCGAGCAGCAAAAACTGCTGCCTGCAAGCATCGGCATGTACCTCAACCACTACTGGCGCAGCGGCCACGTTTCTCCACAGGGATGGTGGTCGCGACATTTTTGGAACGCTGGAGGCGGCGTTTTCAACACAGCTCGTCCTTACATTCCGTCAGCAGCCCCAACAGTTGCTGTGCGTCAGTTCTCGGCGGAGAACAGTGGAAAGGATACCATGCAGAGTCTTAACGAGCGCCTGGCCTCGTACCTGGATAAGGTAAGAACCGGACAGATGAAAATAACTTTATGAGTTTGAAGACATTACGTTCAGGGTAATAACACGTTGTGATTATGCGTTGCTGGCTAAAAGACTACATGCAGCATTTGAAATGCTCAGAAACAGTCATTAATTAGTATTGCATCAAATGTGATTTGTTGAAAATGTGAAATGTTAAAGCTATTTTCACCCAGTTTTATCCAAGACAAAAAAGTGGGCATAAAATGTAAAATTACTTTCTGTGTTCATCACCAACCAAAGTTGCACCATTCAGACACTTGTATTTACTACTTTGTGTTTGAGTATTTGTGTTTGCTATGTAAGGACTTATGGATTACTGTTTGATTGATAACTGATTAAAAGGCAACCTCCTCACCATCGCTCTCTCTCTCTCTCTCTCTCTCTCTCTCTCTCTCTCTCTCTCTCTCTCTCTCTCTCTCTCTCTCTCTCTCTCTCTCTCTCTGTGTGTGTGTGTGTGTGTAAAAGGTGTCACAGTTAGAGGCATCCAACCAGGCACTTGAGCAGCAGATCCATGAGTACCTTAATAAAAAGACGCCAGAGGAGAGGCGAGACTATGAGGCAAAGCTTCAAACCGTCAACGGACTTCGTGAGGAGGTACCACCAACCTGTTGCTATACAGGAATCAATTCTCGTCAACTTCAGACAGGAAAAAAATTTCACTGTGAAAGTCTTAGCTATGAATGTCAGGCAAATGATTGAAAACGGTATGATGTAAAGACAACAACAAATAGTGTGCTAAGCAGTTATAAAACTCTACAACCATGAAAAGGCTATTACCAGCTATTATGTTAATACAAGAACTGAACAGAGGCACTTAGGCAGACATCATTAATGGATATAATATGGAAATGTTATGACTCCTCTGACGCAGTAATCCCCCAGATGTAGGTCAGTAACAGCAGGGGGCACATCAGGGCTGAGAGCACTTAGAGTAAACCAGTCCAACAGGCAACTCTGAGATGAGTTACTGCACAGGCTCAGCACTTACATCCCCAGGTGTCATAGGGCCGCACCTTTCCATTCGTTACACTTCTAAAAGTCTAAAACTCGTGCATACTGTAACTTTTTCCGAATCAATGTTAAACTGAGAAAGGCAGGGTAGGCAATGAATATTAGTATATTTCCTGATAGCTATAACTACATCTGATTGTCCAAATAAATAACAAAATCATCTGTAGCAGCCATGAGGCTTTACGTCTTTGTCCAATCATTTCTCTTGGACCACATAAAAGCATTTAAAGGCCAACCTGCCTGTCTGCATACCTTCCTGCCTTGTAATTGCAGTTGCACACACTCAACTTGGACGGAACGAAGAGGTTTCAAAACTGCCTTATTGCTAAATATTATCCGCAATGTCTTGAACTAACTGTTATTTTGGACAGGGAAGGGTTTCAAAAATAGTTTTAACTATTTAAATCAATTTTTATTTGAAAAGTTTGATATTTATTTATTAAATCTTGTTATGAGTATTTAGATGTATGCCTTTTCTATAGTTGATTGTTTTGTAAGCAAGCCACAACAAAATGCATGTTGTCTCAATTCATAGTCATTCCACACCTAAATGTCCTAACAGCATTGTTGGCCTTTCATAACCATGCTTTCTCGGTTTCTGTCTCTCCCGAAACAGATTAATGGCTACTTCTGTACCATCGCCAAGTTAAATCTGGAGATTGAACATACTCAATATGAAAGCAAAGACTATCAAATCAAGTTTGTGGACTCATACTGTCTTATACATATAAAACACACACATACACACACACACACACACACACACACACACACACACACACACACACATTTGGATTTCACAATTTTGATTCCAAAAGTGCACACAAAGTCTCTCACAAACACAAGGACACACACATACACAGATACTCATTTTGGCCAGGTTTCCCAGATGCAGTTAAGAAGTTCTTAGCGTTAAGAACTTCTTTAGACCTTTCTTAATGCTCCCGTAAGAAACAACCACGTTTCCCAAAATGCTTCTTAGCATTGATGAGTTTAGTCGGACACCACATGTTACACCAGAACTTCAGGTGGGAGCATATTACCAATGATTAGAAGGTTCGTTAAGAAGCTTCTTAACTGGGAAATTCGGCCTTTGTCAATACTCTTATTTAAAGACATGCATGCACTGAGACACACACCATAACGCAGCCCTTACTCTATCCCCCCCAGGATTGATGAGGAGGCAAGGATGTGTCTGTCCTCTGAGTCGGAGATCAGTCTCTTGGAAGCGCTTCAGAGAGACTCAGAGGCACAGAACGTCGAGCTGGAGTTTGAGATCAGTCAGAAGGAAGAAGAAATGGCCTACATCCAGTCTGAGTGGGAGGAGGTGAGCCTCTCATTCTCAAAAGCCTCCCGTTCCGTAATAGATCCAGCATAGCCCCCTTCAATGGTATAAAAAAAAAACAATGGCTGAATGTTCTCTTTCATTCCCAAACTACTTCTGGTATGTTTCACAATGTGAAAACTGCTAAAACCTGTGGAAACAGGTATGATGCTAAGAATCAAGCCCCCTTGAAATGGTCTATGTGTCTGTCTCTCTCCCTTAGTCCATATGAGACCAGAGACAAACTAGAGCCATTCAAGGTGGCTGGTACTGGTGACTTGACAATATGGATGATTATACAACAGTTGGATCCAGTGGCACAGTTTATTTATTATTTATTAAAATGTATTTCATGAGTAGGGATATCCCATGATATTTTGTGCATATGCCTTCATGAACTACTATGGTGATTTGTTATGTGCTAAACGAAATCAGGACTATGGGCCTGCAAAAGTACCCAGGTGTGGTGGGTGCTTGTTTTGAATACTGAAAGCTCTTACTATATTTTCAGTTCATACAAAAATAACATAAGGTGTAGAACGTCTTCTCCCTCTCTCTCCCTCTCTCTCTCTCTCTGTTTCTCTCTCTTTATTTTTCATACTGGACAACTACACATTTGCTCCAAGTGAAAGAATTAGCTTGGGAAAGCTATCAGTGTGGAGATTCTACATAACATGTCATTGTACTAGCCCACGAGGTATGGTTTTATCTCATTGTTTCCTTTTCACATTATTAATTTACCCTCACAGAACCTTCTGGAGCTTCGCTCACAGGCGTCAGGCTCTGTTAATGTGGAGCTGGCCATCAAAGACTCCGCAGATCTGATTCAGGAGCTCCACGACCTCAGAGAACAATGCATGGCGGTGGTCGAGAAAAACCAGAAGGAGGTAGAGAAATGGTTTGATAAAAAGGTGGGTTACAGGCTAACAATATATGATAAAATGAGCCAGTAGATTACCAGTAGAGTTTTAGAAGAGCTGTTTACATGACTGATTATGCCTAAATAAATTTTAATTGAATGATTCATAATTAAATAATGCTAATGCTAGGCCATGATAATGCTATGTTATGTTATGTTATGTTATGTTATGTTATGTTATTATTTTTGTTATAAAGGTGAACTCTTTGCCATATTTTAAATAAGACCTCACCTGAGGACTGTCTCATGGCATAATACATGTAATATAGTTCAGCAGGTATACTGCTGTAGTATTAAAATCTTCCTTGCTGATGTCTTGAGATGTGCTAGGGCCTGATGCCAATAGCCAGTGGCTTTGAGTCTTCTTGGTAGGATGCTCACCTTACATGCCTAAAGCTGTGTATTGAAGTCAAGTGTGGAGCAGGGCTCACTAAGCAGGGAGCAGGGCTCACTACGTTTAACTTTGTCCATGCAAAGCCTAACTTATACATATTTGTTGTAACATGATATATGCAAAACTTAATTGTTTTTTTGTTTCCTGTACAAGATGTCCGAGTTGCAGACCACTGAGAAACAAGAGTCCTCAGAGACCGAATCCAGCACAACTGCCTTGCGTGACCTCAAGAAAACAGTCCAGAACCTGACAATTGAACTGCAGAAACTGCACTCACAGGTAAAACCGCATGCATCACATCTCCAACACCATACTGCATGACACTACCCTCAAGGCATAGTCATTTTTCTCAACCAAAGGCCCATCTCTAGCACATTATATTGCACAAGACTGTCCCTCAGAGCAAAATTATGTGTGTGACCCAGAGGCCCAAGACATTTCAGTCACTTGCACAAGAGTTCATAGAATGGAAAGTTGTCACTTTGCCACAGTCATACCTCATAAGCTGTGTTGAAATAGACACTTATCTTGACTTGGGAAATGGCCTGGTTATCGTCAGAGAGTAATGGCACACCATGGTGATGATAATTATGTTCTTACTTGCATTATTTTTTTTTTTCATTTTCAAAATGCTGTTCTCATCTGCTTTCTTTTATGCTTTTGGCTACAATGACAGGACAAGTTGAGGTGTTCTCCGGTCTAGCCAGATTCCAAATTGTATTAGCTATCCTGACCAGACATTACACTTAGCCGACACTCTTATCCAGAGCGACTTACAGATATTTACAGGGTTTCAGTTACAGTCCCTGGAGCGTTATGGGGTTAGATGCCTTGCTCAAGGGCATCTCAACCATGGATAGGGCTGGATTTGAACCGGCAATCCTCCAATTGCAAGACCAACACCCTAACCACTAGCCCACAGCTGCCCAGCTATCCTCAGCTTCCTCTCTTTTTCCTTCCTTTCTCCCCTGCAGATGTCTGTCTTGGAGCAAAACAAGATGGAGATGACAACCAAGTATAGCTTGTGTCTCCATCAGTATCAGATGAGGGTGAACTCTCTGGAAGAAGAGCTTCAAAGGCTGCGTGCAGACATCAACCAGCAGGGTGCGTTATACCAGGAGCTGCTTGACATCAAGACTCATCTTGAACTGGAGATCACACAATATAAGAAGATTTTGGATGGAGAGGGGATCAGGTAAAGACATATAGATAAACATATATGTGTAATAACAGAATTCACCTGACAGGGGCGTACAGATATCAGTTTCTTTAACAATCCCCATTTAACACTTTATAGTTTTTAGGTTTGTTGCAACTATGTATCATTTATCCATACATCTAGAAATGAAACTGTACATAAATATTCAGTAGTACACCACCAGTTCTCATTTTTTTATGTATGTGTATGCGTGTGTGTGTTTAAAATGTCTTTTTTTCTCTCCTTCAGTGAACGTGCTTCCACCTCAAGCACTGCTGCTGTCATCTCTGACCATGCCTCTAGCATCAACACCAGTTTAAAAAACAGCACTACAGCCTACAGTGCTTTAACCAATGGTACCCACGACCAAAAACAGACTACAAGTTCAGCGCAGGCAATCTACTCCAGTGTTGAGGGACGGGCAGGAAGCAGAGAGATACACCAAAGCCGCTTCCTGGGTGATGGGTCAACTGGCACTTTGGTGGTGCAAGAACAGATTATTGTTTCAAAACAGGGCAGACCAGTTACCAGTAAGAACGAAAAGCTGGGGAGTGCTGAAAGTCAGGTTACTGCAAGGTCACAGGTTACTAAAAGCTTGTCAGACCACAGTAGTCAAGCAAAAAGTGGTACACAAAGCATTTATTCCACTGAAACCATAGAAATTAAAAGAACTGGGGATGTAACAGATGCTAGCCTTCAGGATACAGCTATTGCAGTTAAGCCAACATCAGGAATAGTGCAGACAAACAGGGCTGCTGCTGAAAGTAGGTTTGCGAACACAGGGATCAACACTACAGAAAGGCTAGTAAAGACTAGCATTTTCGAAAAGGTCATGGCATGGGATGCCCCCCAAGATCAGGTGGAAATAAACACAAAAGAAATAGAAGTTGAAGTATCAGTCTCTAAAACAATTACGGAGTTCAAGACTATTAGCAGTATATCTACTACAGCTAGTACTGGGGGTAATGTTGAGGCCAAAGCAACTAGAACAGTAACTGGTACAAGTGCTATGGAAAGTCTACTAGGTACTAATGTAACTGCTGGCACTGCTGAATCCAGCATCACCAAAGGTGTAGTTGAGATACCAGCTCCTGAAAGGTCTGTTGAGGTGAAGACCACTGGAAAGGTAGTTAGTTCCAGTGTTATGGAAAGCCTCCTGAATACTGGCAGTGCTACTAGTGAAGCCAAAACTGCCCAAGGTCTAGTAGAGATATCAGTTCCTAAAAGTACTGTTGAGGTTGAAACTACTAGAACATTAGTTGGTACAAGTGCTAGGGAAAGTCTGCTTAATGCTGGGCTTGCTTCTGGTGCTGCTAAAGCCAATATTGCCCATGGTATAGTTGAGTTATCAGCTTCAGCTTCCACAGTTGAAGTTAGGACTACAAGAGAGGTTGTTGGAAAGAGCAATATTGAAAGTTTCCTGAATACTGGCGTTGCTACTGGCACCGTTGAAGCCAACGTTGCTCAAGGTGTAGTGGAAATATCGGCTCCTAGTAGTACTTTTGAGGTCAGGACTTCACGAGAGGTGGGTGGAAAGAGTGCTATGGAACGTCTCCTGAATACTGGTATAGTCACTGGTGCTGTTCAAGCCAACATTGCTCAAGGGGTCGTTGACATATCAGCTCCTACAAGCGCTGTTGAGGTGAAGACCACTAAAAGTGTGATTGGGGCAAGTGCTATGGAAAGTCTACTGAATACTAGTGTAGCTGCAGGTGCTGCAGAAAGTAATCAAGGTGTAGGTGAGGTTAGGGCTACAACAGAAGTTGTTGGAAAAACTGCTATGGAAAGTTTACTGAATTCTGGAATTGTTGAAACCCACATTTCCCAAGGTCCAGTACAGATATCATCTCCTAAAAGTTCTGTTGAGGTTGAAACTACTAGAAGGGTGGTTGGTTCAAGCGCTATGGAAAGTCTCCTGAATTCTGGCATTGCCATGGGTGCTACTAAAGCCAACATTGGTGTAGTTACGGTATCAGCTCCTGAGAGCACTGTTGAGGTTAGGACTACAACAGAGGTTGTTGGAAAAACTGCTATGGAAAGTTTACTGAATACTGGTGTTACTACTGGCACTGCTGGAGCTGAAAGTAATGTTGAGAAAAAGACCACTAGAACTGTGGTTGGTACAACTGCGATGGAACGTCTCCTGAATTCTGGCATTGCTTCTGGTACTGCTGAGACCAGCATTGCTGAGATTTCAGTTCCTGAGAGTACTGTTGAGGTCAAGACTACTGGAAGTATTGTTGGCACTAGCGCTATTGAAAGTCTCTTGACTACTGGCACTGCTATTGGTGTTGCTGAGTCTAACTCTGGCACAAATATAGTTGAGATATTAGCTCCTGACAATGCAGTTCAGGGTAGCACCACTCGAATTGTAGTTGGATCAACTGCTATGGAAAGTCTTCTAAAAAGTGGAATCGCTACGGGTCCTGTTGAGACTGAGGTTGCTGAAGGTGTAGCTCAGACATCAACTTCACAATACATTGTTGAGACCCGCAGTACAGAAGTTATTACAGCGACTGAAAGTATCCCTACAGTTGAAGGTGAAAAATGTGTTGTTGAGACTAGTACTGCCAGTACCTTAGTGACTACGCCTCAGGGGGACATTCAGACAAATATTGTTCAGGGCGTCCCTGAGGCACAGCTTTCCCAACATGTGTCTGAGATTATGACCAGTGTGACTACAACAGAGACTACTGGGCCTGTTGAGAGTATGGTCGAGAGTAATGTTGTCCAGGACGTTGGTGTGACATCAGTTTCCGAAGGCAAAGTTGATATGAAGATGACCATTTCTGAGGGACAGGTTGAGTCAGCTAACATTCAAACCGTGGCTGAAATTGCCGTTCCTGGAAGCACTCTGGAGATTAAGACAGTTGAAAATGTTGTTGCATTTACAGGAACTGAACATGTGCCAAATGTTCAAACAGTTGAGATTGTGCCAGAGAGCATCTCTGAGATCAAGGCCACTGGAATAGTTGGTACTATAGACAGTCTGTCCAGCACCACCTTTGGTGAGGTGGTGGTTGAAGCCCGTGTACTTGAGAGTATAGCTGAGGTTGGTATCGCTGACAGTTCTGCTGAGTCAAATGCTGCAGCTAGTGCTGGAGGTGCTACAAATGCTGCAGGTAGTGCTAGCAGTGCTACAAATGTAGGAGATGTCAGCAGCAAACACATTCGGCTGTCCAACGGAACCCACAGCAGGTTTGAGCTTAAATTTGTAGGAGCAGATACGACACAAGACCCTCAACCTGCGAGAATCTCACAAACAGGAAATGCTCAGCTCAGTCAATCTGCGTTACCAGGGCATGTTGATTTGCCAATAGGATTGGAGTTCGCCTTTGATGGTGTGGCGCGTCACGTTGGAAGAAGCAGTGAGGTCATGATTGGCAGTTCCCATCGTGAGGCGAGGATCAGTCAGCCACGAAGAACATCCAACTCAGAGATCAGTGGTGAAAAAAAGAACACCAGCCCAGGCAGTGAGCGCAGAATGACTCGCCAAAGAAGCATTAGCCCTAAGAGTCCTGGCACTGGAGCAAGTAATGCAGTATCAATGGGTAGCACAAGAGCTGGTCGCAGAACCAGCAGTCCTGGCAGAAGCGTGGTCAGTAGTTCAGGTTCACAGAGGCAAAGGCTGAACAGCACAGGCAGTGTGGGGTCAGATGCAGTGATGGGCTGTGGTACGGGGATGGGCAACATTAGCAGTCCCACTAAGCCAGGGCATATCAGTAGTGCAGGCACTGGTGTCTGGATAATGACCTCCGATAGCACTGCTGACCACAGCCCCTACACCATCAGCACCAGGAGCAGAGGTAGCGGGGATAAGATCACAGTCTATGGAAGTGGAATGGGTGCAGGCAGGATCAGCAGTGCAGGAAGTGGAAATAGAATCAGTAGCGCAGGAAGTGGAAATAGAATCAGTAGCGCAGAAAGTGGAAATAGAATCAGCAGTGCAGGAAGTGGTGGGAGGATCAGCAGTGCAGGAAGTGGAAATAGGATCAGCAGTGCAGGAAGTGGTGGGAGGATCAGCAGTGCAGGAAGTGGAAATAGGATCAGCAGTGCAGGAAGTGGTGGGAAGATCAGCAGTGCAGGAAGTGGAAATAGTATCAGTAGTGCAGGAAGTGGTGGGAGAATAAGTAGTGCAGGAAGTGGTGGGAGAATAAGTAGTGCAGGAAGTGGCGGGAAGATCAGCAGTACAGGAAGTGGAAATAAAATCAGTTATGCGGGAAGCGGAGGCAGGATTAGCAGTGCTGGTACTGGGAGCACCAGGATCAGCAGTGCCTCACCTATGGGCAGTAGGCCTGTCAACACGACCGTCATCCGCAGCACTGGAAGCTCGGGCGGGGGAAGCAACAGAGAGAGAATCAGTGTCTGCAAAATGGCCGCCCTCTCCAAAGCAGCTGCAGTTAAAGAGAAGTCCCAGGAGAGCCAAGGTAAGTTGTACTAAGATAAATCATCGTCTAGGAACACAGGTAACACACACAAAAAAAAAAAAACAGATCAGATACAAAATGTGGAAACCTAATAAAACACCAGTATATTAACTCCCTGGACATCAGGTATTCTCCGAACATATTAAAAACTCTGTAACTGTTGTTATGTTATTAAATATACTTTTAACTTTTAAGGCATTTTTTAAAGCGTTATGGGCTTTTTGTCCTTTTATTTTTTAACATTTTGGGGCCCCCTCTCCATCAAGCACCCTCAGCACACACTACCTCATTAATATTTCCTTTACACCGTAAGATGCACTTTGTTGCAGTTTGTTCGGTTTTATATACTGTATGTATTGACTGTTCATCCCTCAACCCCTAGGACTACAGCAGAGAAGGTCTGGGATGCAGGATGCAATAGATCCAGATGAGGAGTTCACCAATACCCCAGCAGTTCCATAAGACTTGGAAGGCTGTTGGGTAGCTCAGTAGATATATCATGCCACATCAGAGTTTTTGGTATAATACTTTACTGTGAATGTGACTGCATGCATATCATTTTTGTAATACACTGTATGTTTTTCCCAGTACAGCCATATGGTACCATCATAAAGACTGTGAGGAGTTTTTACTTTTAGTTATAAAGAAATGAACCAGATAAGGAAAGTAATTTACAAATTGTCATGTGTTACATATGTCATATTACTTCTGTATATAGCACTACTGTGGTAAACAATCATTGATTTTATATATTTGGTATAGATAACAGAAATAGTCTAATTTTGGTTACTATACATCCATTATACTGACAAAGCCCTAACACTTTAAAAAGGGAAGCTATAATGTAAAAAACAAAAAGTGTACATAGCTATGTTAATGTAACTGGTGTTATCAGACTGAGGGCATTCCAGGGCATTTACTATATTGTCATTGCTGAAATGTCACAGTCCTGTATTGTTACGGTGACTTACATTGTTTTCAAATAAAGTCTCAACATTAGTGGTCTGTCATGTCTCAACAAGAACAAGGGGGTGTAATTACTGTTCCCATAGAAAAGTAAAAAAATAATATGCAATCTGTCTCTATTGAAGGCCCCTGGAAAGACAAGAGGCAAGATAAAACAGAGATTGAGAAGAGAAAAAAAAGACGAAAAGATAAGAGAGTGTCAAATGAGCAGATGAGATTTCCCTTGAAGAGAAACATTTGAGATCTTGATAAGAGCTGTTGGTCTCTCAAGAGGCAAAGAGAAGACATTTACGAGATAAAAGGTTTTCCTTTGGGTTGATTCATATTTGTCCAAGGTTTACGCAGTAAAGTGTGAGCACAATTCAATGCAGTCTTTATTTCAGACTCGCGACAGGGTCCATATCATATAAGGTATATAGAAAGCAAAAAGACCAAGTCCATGGAAAGTGAAGAAATAAATAAAAAGAAACAAAAACCTTACATTTTAGAGAGGACTGACAGACCCTCTGTACAAATTGAAATGAACTATGAGGGGCTGGTTAACAAGGTAGTGCCTACTAGTAATCGGTCCAATTTCCTTACTGCTATGCCACAGATGAAATAACAGATACACAGGTACAATAAATCACTGTAGGACTTTTATTCTATGGATCTACAGACATACTCAGGTCCTGGTGGAATATCTCTGTCATTGATGTGTGAAGGTGTTGCTAGATCTGTAGCTTACATTTCAGATGACTGCTCTACATAGCCTCCTGCTGGCCAAATGCCAGAGCTGTCATATCGCCCAATAGACACCTTTACAAAATCAACAGATCAATATCCTCCTGATTACACAATGTTGTCATGGATTCATCCGGCCAAAAAAAAAAAGAATTTCAATGAAGTTTCTTGTCATCAGACCAATCACATTGATTTTACTCTGAAGAAAATATTGCTGCTTACAATACTCTTTGTCTCACAGAAATAAAACATCTCTGACTAAACTCTAAACCATGCCTACCGAATATCAGAAGAGAAGAAGTTGAACTGAAATTTAGCTAAATTAGGCTTGGACTATTTCTTAGGATATCAAATTAAGAATTATGAGACATTAGCCAGATCTCACTGAATTCTGTTTTACTTTGAAAACACATCTGAGCCCAATGTAAGAGCTGGCTTTCTGTAAGACAAAGTTACAATTGTTTTATTTGCTTACAATATGCTTGTTTTGCCCTTTACTTTGGCGAATATGAGAATCTTATTCTGAACAAATGGTAGTTTACGCTACAATGGTTTACGCTATCCTAGAATCTCTAGAAACACAGCAAAGGCTTGTTTTTGTTTCTATTGCTCTATTTAGGAAAAAAAAACAGAAAGTTTGGAAATGCCATCTCCTCTTTGGCAGAACGTCTGAAAATGTTTGCCTATCCCTAAGGGTGTGACGCTATTCTGAGAAACAATTCTGGGCAAGTTCAGTAAAGACACCAGCCAGATTATATCACCCAGACCACAGATGAATACTATGTTGATTGGGGTGTTTTCAAGTTAATTGTGTTATAAAATTATTGTGTTATAAAGTCATTGTTTTTTCTCTCCCTCCACACACTTATAGTGGTTGAGGAACTCTTCACATGGTTTGTTTCAATCCTGCTAATGAAGGTCAGCTGCAGTGTGGAAATTCAACACTAGGGGGAGCATCTCAGAAGTTAAACCTGCGACTAGGTAAGGCAAATTACATGACTTAAATGCACTAATTGGGCACCAGATGGCGCTTGTGGGCGTTCTTGTGAAGTGAATTTAACAACATCAAATGTTCATGTAACAATTGTTCAGTGTTGGGCAAGCTACTTGTAAAATGTAGTGAGCTAAGCTATCAGCTACTCAACCATAAATTAAGCTTCACTACACTAAAGCTACCACCATTACAAATGTAGTGAGCTAAGCTACAAAAATGTGGGGAAAAGTAGCTTACTACATGAGAAGCTACATTGCACCGACATAATGTCCCGGATAGCTTATAAGACTAGGAACATTTGTATGGAATAAAATGGTTATAGTTTCTTTAGGAGCCTAGATGCTTATGTCCAAAGTGACTTACAGCACAGGACAGAAACAAAAAAAGATAGGCCTACTTTGTTGTCTGTGTTGTGCATGTGCGTATGTGCCATAGACTGTGCACTGTGTAAGTGTAGGCCCAGCTGTTTTTTTTTATTATTATTTATTTATTTTCAAACCTCACTTTGAACATTTCTTGATATGGTAGTATTTGCTTATGCTGTATTATTTTCATATCCACCTTAGTTTTTTACCATCCCAAAGAAAATATGTAGGTAGGCTAAAAGACAAGCAAAACTGACCACCAGCAAATACTAAATGACTTGCCATATTATTTTCTGTGTATTATTGTAGACTACATAAATATGCAATAATGCCACTTGGAAAGTGAAAGCAAAGAGGCGGATATCCCTGGCTTCAGAAAATACTGCCATGAATTCAGACAAATATGAATGATTGGGTTGTGTTAGAATCAGCTGGCTGATAGAAATAGCCTAAGTGGTGAAGGTGAACAATCTTCTGCAGTAGCCTACTTGTCACCTTCACACACACTGCATTTGAGCAACAAACTACTAAAAAAACAGTCACTTTGTGTGTCCAGTGTAAATTCCAACCCAGATCCAACAAAAATAGGACAAATAAGCTTACTGATCAGTTAATTCAACATGTTATAACCTACGTGCAATATGAACTACGAGCCTCTGCTGAGTGGCACGGTGCCATCTGAACTCGCCCGTTTCCAAAGACAGCTTACATAATGATGCACTTTGAGAAGATGTTTGTCATCTCATTTATTGTTTTCCTTTTCCTATAACATTTATGCAAGTATCAACTGCATTAGTCTCCTCTTGGAAGCTTTAAAATCCTCGCGTTGTTGTAGCCATTTCCATATCGAAGTGTTGGTCGCCAATAGTTCAAGCAAGTTATCCAGCGGGACCTCTATGTGGATATTATCCGAAGTCAGTGATCACGTCGCCGGCCAGCTTACCGTGGCAGCCTGGCTCGAGTGGGAGCAGCTTGCCCATGATGTTTAACAGACATTCATTTTATTGTGCTCAAAACCATATTGTGATGCAGGTAACTGCTGTTTTCCTCAGGCATGCCCTGAAATGTGTAGCTTTTGTGGACGCTACGTCGCTACTTGACAAAAAAATAGCTTAACTACAGGGACGTTACTCCATAAATAAAGTAGTGACGCTACGGCCAAGCTACTGGGAAATGTAGTTAAACTAGTAGCTTCGCTACAAGTAGCGGCGCTACTGCCCATCACTGCAATTGTTATTAGTGGTCAGGTTAGGATAATGATCTAAAAGGTGAACTTTGAAGCCAATGTGGATGGTCTAATTAGGGAAACTAAGGGTTGATTTGTTTCTTTTGAAAGGCAAATCATCATCCTTAGAAACTTTCATAGTGCACAAAAACGGATCAGTCTGTCACATATCTAGACCCACATTTTCATTTTCTGCCCAGTAGATGGAGGCACAGAACACAAATTTCTCATAAAACGTATTATGAATTGGGTATTAGGCTGACAAGCCTAGTTTTACTATGGACAAGCCAACTCAGCAACCTACCCTTTTAAACCACATTTTTTTAACATGTTGTCCAATCATTATTTACTTTATAGACTGTTTATAATTTGTACCTATATGTTTGTAAGTCTAATCCACTGTTGCCTCTGCTGAAATAATTACACTGTTATACCAGAGAGTAATAGAGTAGAGATTTTGGTTTTGCAACAAACTGTCTAGGGTTAATTTCATCAACAATTTCAAGTGTGAGGCTGTGAGGTAATTGGCTCAACGCTGCAACGCTGTGTAATGCAGTTGTTGAGATCCTTCTGCTTTTCATACTAGATCAAATGGTCATTCGGCACTGTAGCTTGGCGCTCAGTCCTGTGAACCTGGACTGCAATGCTGGCGTGGGTATGTGTCCGTAACAGCACTACAGCATTTGGATATCCGTCATAATGCTGGTTACGTATCTAACCATGGTTCTTTTATTTTTACTTTATTTTAATGTTTTATTTCATAGGGACATTACATCTTAATGAACATCAGTAAAAATACATAATGTAAAAACGCCGGAGTTAGCAACACTGCTCATTTGCATCTGCTGTCCCTAGGACAAGACCAAAACAAGACCAAACAAATCACAATACCACAATGCACAACATAAAACAGAGTAATACAAGGACAACAATAAACACTCTAAAACAAAACTAATTAAGCAAACTTTGTATGAGATATATGGCATATTAAAAATGCTTGCTATTCTACGACCGCCAGATGGCACATTTCGATTGTGTGAAACCTCTTCCACTAGCCACACATCTTTTTGAGACATTATACCCAAGTCGTCATGTCGTGTCGTATAACGTGCCCCTTCTAATAAAAAAGTAGCACACACGTCAATGCCTGGAGCCTTTGTTGCCAGATCCCAGTCCCGACTGACTGGTGTGTCTGGTGGTCTTCCAGCAGTCTATCAATTGTTACGTACGTAACCAGCGTTCTGTTTCCTTGTCTCTAGACCACCAGATGTAGCCTGGTAAACCCGCCCCTCGTACTTCATTTAATTTTGTACAAAGGTGTACAAAATGTTTTGTACAAAATGAAATGAAGTACGAGGGGCGGGTTTACCAGGCTACACCAGATGGTGCAGTTCAGACTCATGTCCAAGCTGTTACGAGGGCCGTGTGACGTTAAAAGCGAAGTTAGGAAGCCCGAAATGTCACATGGTTGTTAATAAAAAACTTGGGAGCATAAATCTGGTTGAGCAGACTTTTCCTTTCCACTTATGTCCACTGCCTTTTTGGTCCCCCTCCCAGTGTTCATTAGGGATCTGTGTGCTTTGACTGAACTCTTACTCACATAAGACAGGAAAGAGAAAAAAATTACACAGATCAGTGCATCGTGACTCACTACACTACACTTTATTGAACATGCAGCTCAGTTGCAGTGCCTTATTTATGCAATCAACAGATAGATTGATAACAGGTTAATAACAAGACTGACACATCCTCAGTATCAGACAGTATCTGCTGTCATTTACAGAAGCCAAATGAACAGGTGGAGCAGTGCTAAACACAGCCTGCATAGAAGATGAACTCACAGCCATATTTACCCTATAGAACCTGGAAATGGTGCAAGGCACAGACATCCAAGTCACAGCTGAACTGGTATCCTACAAGCTTACACCCCACAGGGCAGGCCAGGAGGTGGACACAGAATGGGTTGCGTGACATCTCACTGGCACTGGTGTATTACGGCCTATAGAAGAGTAAGCATACGATATAGTGTCTGCGATCCAATCAGCTAGCCTATCCTTTGAGAAGGCTGCACCTTTACATCTGTCATTTAAAACACACAAACAGTTGGTCAGTGGTTTGCCAACCTGCTGTAATAGACACATATTGTTTAAGACATCTAACAGGACAGGTCCATGTGCAGTGCAGTGTTAGAAGGAGCCATGGATGACCTACTAAAAGGCCTGTTAACATAATCTGATCCCAACACTTTCGGTAGGAAAGCAGAATTTGGCCACAAGGTCACTTGTGAGCTGTCTGATTCCCACTGTAGGCAGTGTGGGCTGATGGAAAGGGCGTGCAACTGACTGACTCCTTTCGCTAAAGCAACTGCTGTCAAAAAAGTAATTTTCATTGAAAGCCACTTGATGTCAGCATCGTCAAGTGGCTAATATGGAAAACTGCAAAGACTGCTCAACACAATATTGAGGTCCTGTTGAAGGACAACACATTTACGAGGTGGATTCAAATGTTTTGCACCTTTCAGGAAGGCCATGATCCCCTTATGTGCCCTCACAGGGAACCCATCAATTGGGCCGCTGTAGGCTGCCACTGCTGCCACATACCCAATCAGGGTGGACAGGTGTCAAGCCTCCGAAAGACCCTGCAGAAATTCCAAAATGTTGTTTAAAGGGCTTACAACTGTGGGTCAATATTGCGTTCAGAACACCATGCTGAAAAATATTTCCACCCGCCATTATACAACAGACTGGGCACGAGCATTCAGAAGAGTGTCTCTGCCCCTGTGTGAACATTCCACTATGCCCCATGAGCTCCCAAGGGCCAGAAAGCTTCAGTATCTGAGGGTGTCTGTGCGCAAAGCAACCAGTCGTCCAGATAGGGAAGACACAGATGGCTTGGCGGAGTGAAGGAGATGGGGCCTTGTGCAATGCGCATGCATTTTGTGAATACTGAAGGACATTGTACTAGAATGAGCGGCCGTCAAAGTGACAGCGGGAGAGACGGCGCTGACAGTGGATGAGTACATAAGTAATCAGACGGCCTAGGTACAATACAGGCTGGAGCCCACAGTTATTCTTGGGCACACCAAAATAGTCAGAGAACACACCCTGTTGAGTCATGGGGTCTATCTCCTCGATAGTGCCTTTGTCTAACTGGGCATTTTCATTACAGCAAATTTTGCTTCGCTCTTATTATGACCGCCGCTAGCGAAGCTACCGAAAGCGGTCATATTGGTGTTGCCGTGACACCAATCGTGATTTTCCCCTTTTTTTTACCAATCTTTCGTCAATGATTGCCGGGACACTGGAACTCTGTGGGACATAAATCTTTGTAGGCATGTAGCCCTAGTAGCAGCCCCGCCCCCCGTGTGCCAGTGTCTGTCAAAGACGAGGAGACGCCCAAAAGTTTCTGCTGAATGAACGTTTCACCCAACAACAAACTTTTGCGATATGTTGGTATTACAGAGGCATATCGACCCATAAACACTCACTTGAAGCATAGTGATATGGGTAAATGCAAAAACTGGCATTTTGAATTGCCAATATCTTGGACCGAGAAGGTGGGAACTGCACAAAATATGTCAGCACGATCAGCACAAAGACCTCTAAAAACCACAGCACCATAAAATTTGGCCCACAGGGGGCACTGTAATTGTACAAAATCTCATTTTGCCTATTCCTTTCACAAATCATTCCTACACATTACACCAACACACACAATGTCATTCGTTCAAAACCCACATCCATGCCCTCTTCCAGGAAATCATTTCCACACAAATTCTCACCTCAAAACACTACTCTACCACACACTCATCATACCAACAGTTCCCTGCAGCGGTCATACCATGTACTGCTATGCGGTATGTCTAGTTCACTTTAAATGTAGGCGAAATTTCGCCTGATACGGTGAAGGCAGGGTGAATTCAAAGAGGAAGGCGAAATACAGTTGCCGAAACCTTAACTTTATTTAAATGAGAATAATGTGATAACCAATTACATCAGCGTGTGATATGTTCAGGGCGTGGCGCTTGCTGAAGAGGCAGGAGTTACAAAAAAACTCAGAACAACATGGCGGACGTTTGTGGACGTTGTCTCTGGGTGACCAAAAGTGATGGTAGCCTGGTAAACAGGCCCCTTGTACTGCATTTTATTTTGTACAGAGGGTCTGGCCTTGCTGCCGTTGACATTCATGTATTCGGACCAAGCGAAAAAAACAAGTGATTGGGTAAAGGCAGAGCAACTTGTTTTAAACTTAAGCATAGTCCACACCTCCAGGAAGAAATCATTTCTCAATGCATAGGGTGACCAGACGTCCCGGTTTGACCGGGACAGTCCCGATTTTTAGTCGCGTGTCCCGAGTCCCGACAAAAGCCCGTCGGGACGCAAAAATGTCCCGGTTTTCACCCAACACCACATCAAGCTGCCCAAATTACAGCGATCGCATATACAAAACTGTTAAATTGAAGCCTAATGAAGTTTCCAGTAATTCAGAGTCAATGTGTGTGTGTGTGTGTGTGTGTGTGTGTGAGTGACAATGGTAGGTGCGCTCTGGGAAATCTTCGCAGTCAATGTTACAATGTATCTTGCAGTATACAGCGGTCGTGTTTTAACGGTTTTCTTCGATAGCAGACTAGACTACTACACGACAATTAAAAGAGAATGTGCACACGCATGACGTCACACATAGTGTCCCGGTTTTAGACTCTGGAAATCTGGTCACCCTATCAATGCAGCAAGGCCAGACCCTCTGTACAAAATGAAAAAAAGTACGAGGGGCTGATTTACCAGGCTAAAGTAATGGTGCCATCATGAATTGTTGTTTAAATGTAACACAAAGTGATTTAAGACAGACTACTCTAGATTGCCATTTAGTCACTCAGTTTTAGTTTAGTTTTAAGCTAGCAGAGTTAGCTTACAACTAGCTAACTACTAGCAAGCTGGCTAACATATATGGTCACAAGATTGTACTAGTACACTTGCAGTTGTAGAACTATATTACAACACTCAAATATTATCTAGACATCACAGCGATAGTAGCCTATATAGACCCTGCAGGTTGTAATTCTGAAGCAGTTCTGTGCTAGCCTGGTAAACCAGCCCCTCATACTTCATTTCATTTTGTACAGAGGGTCTGGACCGGAATCTCTTGAGGGTCATTTAGTCGGCCCCAGCAAGGGGTAGCGAGGTAAAGGCAGAGGCACTTGTTTTAAACTTCAGCACAGTCCACACCTCCAAGAATGTCTGACAATGTCTGGTCCAGACCCTCTGTACAAAACGAAATGAAGTACGAGGGGCTGGTTTTTTCAGGCTAGTTCTGTGCAAGGCTGCTATTAGATGTAGGCTAGTTTGCTGGATGGCTTATGTTGGCCAGCCAGGCTGCCATGGTAGGCTGGCTGGTGACATGATTACAAACATCAGATCAGTGTTGCCAACTATTTGCAATGGAAAGTAGCTAAAGCCTGCTCCAAAAGTCCCTAAATGTTGCTAGATGACGTCACACATTAATTTGCATATCTGTGATGTCATTACGCTGTGTTGGCTCATAGATCTATAGAACATCCACTTCCGTGTAACGATGGGGGCGAAATTCGCCTGCCATTTCGTCCTGTGGAAACGAAGCATAATAGCGATTGTATTTCGGACAATAGTGCAGAGCGTGTTCTGTGATGCACATATATAGCATTTTTATGGTCTCATGTCAGGATTACTAGCTATGTCACTGTATTTTCTAATTTCTATGTAGATACCACATTACATTTGCATATATTTGCACCTTTATAGTTCTAAGTAGTTTTCATCTTGTCGCCCTACAGGTTGGAAGCAGAATTCTCTGTCATAGAAAACTTCAGAGAGATGGTCTGCTCCTCCAAACTTACTTGGTGTGGTTATAGCCCATAGAGGGCGGTAAAGCGAATTTAGAAGTGTGTTTTACCCTGTCACAAGTTGATGAACTACTGAAATGATTTTGGAAACATTATTTTAAGGTTGAAAGAACTGCTTAGTGTTGCTTTAAGTCTGAACTCACAGAAGGGGAAGTGAACAATGAACACATATAGGCTACTAGGAGTGGTGAACACACATTAAAGCAATAGACAGACCCTTTATCTGCAGCACCCAGGAGCAGATAGTGGTGCGGCGCCTGCTTTAAGGGCACTTAACCCCTCGTGTAGTAAGGAAAAGAGGCTCGCTATTCATGCCACCAACCATATTTTTTTCTGCTTGTCCAGAGGAATCAAACCGATCTCCCTTTGACCTTTGACCTTCGAATTCTGCTTTGACCTTCAGGCCACAGCTGCCGGTAAAGAACTAGCAGTGCACTCTCCACAGCTACCACAACTGGCATAAATGACCGTATCATACTGAAGTAGAGGGAATGATGATAAGCACTGTTGTGGATGTATCTGTGTACTTATATGGAAGTATGTATTAAATCCTAGGAAAAGGCCAGAGCCAGCATAGGCCAGAGAAGTTTCAGTGGAAAAGTCTTATTTAAGTACAGTTGCAACCATTTGTGAAAAAAGCAGGTAATGATTAGGTATATGTATATCAGATGTATTTTATAGAGGCATTTTTAATCAGAGGGATTTATTACCACAGTGGGACTTCATTGTAAAATAAATGTAAAATAAAACAGATATGATGAAGATGGTGTGAGACGAAGAAAGATTGCAAGAAGGAGGAATAGATAGAAGCATAGTGCTCTGAAGTGCTGCCAGGTTTCGGTATCTGCCAAGGGCACCCGTGATAACCTGATCTGCGTGTTGGCCAACACCTCCTCAACGCCCAGATGGTGAACAGAGGAGCTGTGTGATCAACAGGTGAGATAGCCGAAACAGGTCCGCTCAGATTTTGTCACCACCAGCCTTCCTGTGAGCCCAGTCAGGCGTAAGAGACCCAGACACCTGTGTTCGTTTGTTTGTTTGTGGGTTTAATGAAAACTTGGCTCCGGAAGCTCTTGTATGCCGTTGCCAGTGCTGTTGATAGTATTGCGTGTGTAGTCAGTATGGCAACATCCATTACGCTTCTGAAAAGAGCTGTAAATGTCATGCTGCGCCTTGAAGGTTTTAGAAGCCAACTATGCCGATGTTTTAGATGCCAACTATCATTAAAAGGCACTAGAGACCATTAACAGAGTTATGTTATCACAGAATGAGGCGTATTTGGCGAATGTGTCATGGACACTATCTGTAGTGTTTTGCAACCTACTGAGGCGTACCAGTGTTACTTGTGCTCATCTGTCATCACATTCCTCAGACAAACGAGCTGCTGTTATCTTGACAGCTCATTAGTTAATGCTGTGGTGGCGACAGTAGTTCTAAAAAATGGAGGGTGGCGACTGTTAAAATGAGGTGGGTCTGAATTCTCAAAAAGTTTACTTTTCCATGCCTCTCCCAAGCCAGAAGTTATATATCAATGAGACTTGCACCATTTTATGGCCAGGTGTACTGGAGTGAATGGGTGTCAAACACAGCTCGCTCAAAACTACTACATTCAATCATTAGTAGCTATTTATTAATAGTTAGCAATGATTTTTGAATATTAATTAATACATCAGGAATAATATGAAAGACTTATCAAATCTATCTTATGTAATTAACACCATGTAATAAACTCAGCTAACTTAAACCTAATAGTGCCCCTCAGCTTATGCAATGTAGGTTTTCTACTTTCCCATCTACTATCACATGCCTTATCTGTTGTTATAACACTCGTGTTTGTGAAATTGTTCGTGGATATCCTCTTGGGTGTAGTTACCTATGGCACTCAGCCTTCGGCTTTGTGCCTGTGGCCGAACCACACCCGTGTTATATAACAAGTGTCATATTGCTTTTATACAACAGTTCCATCGGCAGAACAATTAGTTTATAGACACAATTTTAATTTTATTTCATTGTTTTCGCTCCGGTCTCCGCTCCACAACATAGTTCCAGTTAGAGTTAACAGTGTCTGTGATTGCTATGCAACAAGTGTCTATTTATAAATATTGATATGGACATTCCCCTGTATTGTGCAGCCGTTGAGATATGGTTTCCTTCGTACGTTCACTGCTCTGAAGTCTCAGAGGGAGTGTTGTGTCTCTGTGTTTGTGGAAACATGGCTCCACAACAGTATCCATGATGGCAGGCCTGCTGACAGTCTTGTCTGAGCCCGGGACAAGATAATCTGATGGGACCCCCCACCCCATAGTCCATAATGTAAGGAGGGACTATTACCTTTCCCAGGGCCCGGAACTAGAGACCTGTTTGTCTCCCTCTGTCGGCAAGCCTGGCTTAACTGCAATAAGTGGGACATTACTGCAAGATGTTTCATGCTCCACATATGAAGATATTTGGGAAATCAAAACTGCCCTTGATATCCACCCCCATAGGCTGCGCACTGGCTACGACCTAGCAGTGAAGATTAAGCTGCAAGATGTTAAAACTATATTTAAATAATTAAAATGTTTAAACCATATTTAAAAAAATATTTAGTTTTTATTTCGTTTATCGCAAAACATATCATCAATATCATATCATCCCAACATTCAGCAATGTTACCACATATTGCACACTTTTCCAATATCATGCAGCCCTACCACCCAGATGCTTTTCTCATTCTGGCGGCTGATTTCAACCATGCAGACCCAAAGTCTGTGCTTCCCAAACTACTAGAAAGCCCTGCCCTTCCCCTACCTTGCCGCCTCTGAACACATCACTGTTATGCTAATGCCAGCACACAGGCCACTGGGCAAAGTCTTCTGGTGACCAGGTGCTGACACTATCCCCGGTCAGCGTGAGGAGATCCCTCAGCGTGATCAATGCCAAGCCCCAGGTCCTGAGAGCATCCCTGGTCGAGTACTGAGGGACTGTGCTGAGAGGATCATGGGTGTCTCTCTGCCCTCCCTCAAGGACATCTACCCCACCCACCTCACCCCTAAAGCCCTCTGCATTGCAGGTGATCCCACCCACCTGTCCAACAGCTTCGTCTGCTGCCATCACTCTCTCCCTGCCCTGCCTTCCCTCCCCCCTCTGACCCCTGCACACACACACACACACACACACACACACACACACTGGAGCTATCAACTCACACAAACACTAGACTCGCACCTGTATTTTGAATCAGCTGCTGCTTAAATGGCATCATTTGAGCTAAAAAGTCTACACATATTGTGTTTACTTATTGTATTAGATTGACTGTACATATGGTTTTGCAGTAAAGCTGACTTTGGCTTTTGACTGTGATGGTTGTGGTTGTTCACATTCCAAACTAGGCCTAATGCGCTGCTGCTGTTCTGCAGTCTTGGGTGTCTTGTTAAAGTCTGCCACAGCTTATAAATTCACCTGATTTCATTTTTTCGCTTTTCTCTCTCACTTGTTAATGAACTGGAATGTTGGTGTAAAGTTTTAATGCTTACATTTTCTCACTTATACAGAGGCTAACTGTCACGCCTGGTGGATTATAACTCTCTTCCAGTGTTGTGCAAGGTTTGAGGATATTGTTGCATGGGCGCAATCGTGTTTTTGTGCAGGCTAGGAGAGGGCAAGGTGTGGCCGATTGAGAAAGAGAATAAGACAGTTACAGAGTGAGGGTGAAGGGAGAAGGGAGGGTGTGAGAGTTGGCCAAACCAACTGTGTGTGTGTGTGCGTGTGTGTGTGTGTGTGTGTGTGTGTGTGTGTGTGTGTGTGTGTGTGTTTGTGTGTGTGTGTGT
>CM050216.1:34986242-35061242 GCA_027475355.1 Coilia nasus
GTAAACATATCAGCAGGATATCCGTGAACATCCTCGTGAACACAAGTGTTAAACTGCTTTTATACAACAGCATTGCCAATACAATTCGTCTATAGACACATTTTAGAAATTCTTTTAATTCTTTTAAAGTTTTATTTAAGTGTATTTCTGTTCAGTGGAAGCTCTGCACCCAAGACGTTAATGGTGTCTGTGGTGGCTATGCAACAACTCTATATTTATACGCATTGATTTGGACATTCCCCTGTATTGTGCAGTTGCTACCATATGGTTGTTGTTGTTGTTCACAGTCCTAGGCCCCATGCACAGCTGCTGTTCTGCAGTCTTGGGTGTCTTGGTGAATCTGGTATAGCTTATAAATTCACTCGATTTAGTTTTTTTTCTTCTCGATTTTTGATGGAATGGAATGTTGGTGTAAAGTTTTAACAGTTACATTGTGTCTTGGAGTGATCATTAACTGTGAGGAGTCACCCAGGGTATACCGTGGTTTATTCTCACTCCCAGTGAAGCGTAGAAAGCATCTCATCCGATCAGAATTTGCTAAATAGTTCCACTGGACCTAACTGTTATGTAAAATATTACATATTGTTACACACTTTGTTACACTGTACCGAATTGATGTAACAGGGAAAGTAAAATAAAGTGTAACCGCCATTTATACACAACAAGATAATACAAAACAAGCCACTTATGGCT
This sequence comes from Coilia nasus, assembly GCA_027475355.1. Lineage (NCBI taxonomy): Eukaryota > Metazoa > Chordata > Actinopteri > Clupeiformes > Engraulidae > Coilia > Coilia nasus. Next base: position 34,986,936 of record CM050216.1, read on the forward strand.
GGCTACCACACTTGTGAATTTAGGAAACATTTATAACTTTATGTCGGAACATTTGAATTATTCTATCATTTCTTTACAATTGTTACAATCATTACAGTCATTAAAAGTACAGCAGAAAAGCAACCGTTAAATTGCCTGTTAGTTCCCATTCTTTGGGGCATTGATATGGAACAGTGCTTAAACTTAATGACAGAATTTTAGAACAACTTTCCATAGTTAAAGAGTTCAACGGAATTAATGCATACCCCCATACAGCAAGCAGCATTCTATTTGACTGGGCCATAAGTAAAATTAACATGTAAGACTGATATTTCTAAATAAAGTATGGGTCTATTAGACACACTCGGGAGGGATATTTAATCTTCCTAAAGCCACTGATGTGCCCATGCTCTTCTCATACAGCCTGGTGGTCATGTCCGTCTGCCCGTCTAAATGGAAAAACGTAAATGCTGTTTAGCAGGTCATATTCTGAAAAGCACTGCCTTTGTACACTCTGAAGCCCTGGTAACCTTAAAAACATTCCGTAATGGTTAACGGCCATAATATTGAGCCCCAAGCCAGCAGGAACTTCACAAGTGTCTGCTGTCAAGACTAGATCTCACATACAATGACATGGCATTCATTTATCACAGAGCATAATTACAGAGCACTACTTCCTTTTACTTCTTTTTTTTCCCCACGAAACCTAAAATTAAATCACTGTCTCTCTATTCCATTTAATCCCCAGTATTTCATGGCAGAGCATTACATGTGTGTGTGATATGAATTACGAGCAGCTACTTTTTCTATAATCTTCTAGAGACCTTGAGACTCTCCAACAGATGCCTGGTACCATGCTGGAAGGCTTTTGTTAGTGCTCAAATTGTTTTTGTGTGTGTGTTACTTGTGTGTTTATTGAATACTTTTAAGTTCACTGTCTTAGAAGCACCCTGCTACATATATTCACTGTTCCTATGTGTGTGTGTGTGGTTTTAAATATGCAGTGCAATCAAAGTGTGTGTGATAAATCCATTTAACGATTCTACAACTTAAGGAGAAGCTTTGAATGTCTTGTACACATGTGCAGGGACGATGAAATGGTGGTTGTATTCTGATGGTCAGTGATCAAGACCACCACCAGATGGTTGTGAGTTTGATCCAAGGTTATGGCACTATTGTGTCCCTAAGCAAGGCATTTAAACCGAAGTTGTTCCCGTGAGATTGCCCCTGTAGTTAGTTCACTTTAAAATACTCTGGGTAAGATTGTCTGCTAATGATTAATTACACAAAATGTAATAAAGACATCCCACTTGATGTATTATATAGTATTTTAGACCAAATATCCTCGATGATAGGTGGTCACAGGGTTCAAGTTTCACACCCATAAGCTGGCGGTAGACGGTGCTGTGATTCCTGTCCACACAGACGCTATAGAGGCCATAAGGCTGTGGGCGTAACCAAGACCATAAAACTCTACAACACCCACCACCTTTCCCTTTCTACCCACGACACCATAAAAAGGGAAAAAGGGGTGTGGTGAGTAGTGTCTGTGTGTCTGCATGTGCATGCATGCTTGTGTGTTTAAATGTGTGTGTAAAAAAGCCTGGCTTCCTATTGGGGGCAGCTGTGGCCTAGTGGTTAGGGAGTTGGTCTTGCGATCGAAAGGTTACAGGTTTGAATCCTGCCCTACCCATAGTTGAGATGCCCTTGAGCAAGGCATCTAACCCCACACTGCTCCAATATCTGTGAGTCGCTCTGGATAAGAACGCCAGCTAAGTGTAATGTAAAAAGAAGAAAGTCCAGGTTGAGACAGTGCCATTCACAACAATTTCTTAATGGTTCTTTACATGCCAGTTGTAACACTTTCATCCAACAATTCAAGGTTCTGCATTGGTGTGCCCAAGCATAAAATACGTTTATTCGCAAAAAATATCATCGTGCACATCCCAGGTCGAATCACAGAACTAAATGTTTTAGCAGTAGGTAACTTTATTGTCCCTGTAAGGAAATTGGGTTTACAGCACAATCACAGTCACAGGCACTTATTACCAGACAGCAAATATATGACACAGGCAGCAGACGCATCTGACAGCATGTGGAACATTGTTTCCACCCACACTGGTAGGCCAGTTACAGGACAAGTAAACTGTGTCAGGTAATTCCAAAAAGATCATTCCGATTGCAGGTAATCAATTGTGGGTTATCTTCGTAATCACTTTTTGTAACTAAACTGTCTGAAGTATCCAAGCATTAAATAATGACATATGGTACTGTGCACTGCATCCTGTGATGGCAGTAAAAAATAGGCACACAAGGTAATGGACCTTATAAAAGAAAAAGCTCTGGGATGATACTAATAGAATGATTGTAGGAGCTCCCCACTGCTATTTCTGAATGAAGTATGGGTCCATTAGACACACTCAGGAGGGATATTTAATCCTCCTAAAGCCACTGATGTGCCCATGCTCTTCTCATACAGCCTGGTAATCATGTCCGTCTGCCCGTCTAAATGGGAAAACGTAAATGCTGTTTAGCACTGAAAGGCACTGTCTTAGTAGAGTCTGAAGCCCTGCTAACCTTAAAAACATTCCGTGATGGTAAACGCCCATAATATTGAGACCCAAACCGGCAGGAACTTCACAAGTGTCTGCTGTCAAGACTAGATCTCACATACAATGACAGGACAATAATGGAAACAGGCATGGTGGAAAAAGTCCAGGTTGAGACAGCACCATCCACAATCATTTCTTAACGATTATTTACATGCCAGTTGTAACACTTTAACTGGTAACCATGGTAATAGCAAAGTCTTCTTTTTTCCCCTTTGGCAAATGTAAATTACTGTTGAATGTCATGTAAAATAGCATGTTTAATTATCAAATCAGCTACCTCTCTGTTCAGACATGTGTGAATGAGGGTAAACAAGGTTATGGTGCGTGGGGCAAATAATCATTTAAAAACTACTTTGACCTTTTTTCCCCGACAACTGAATGTTGCTCAGACAGGTTAATACAGGTAGCAGTGTCTGTAGGCACTTTGTAAGTTACTGTTCATACCACATTTTATCACATGCCACGTGTTGTTAAAAAATGTAAGAATAGGATTTCAATATCTCCCAGAGGTCCCACACAGTAGTTCACTGTGCTGCCTGTATCTCACATACTGGGGAGGTATGAATGCACAGGACTATAGAATAGGCCAGTGATGATCTGGTCTATGATCACTATAGGTTGATAGGATAGGTTGCACAGTACTATATATATATATATATATATATATATATATATATATATATATATATATATATATATATATAGTACTGTGCAAAAGTTTTAGGCAGGTGTGAAAAAATGCTGTCAACTGGGAATGCCTTCAAAAACGGAACTGTTAATCATTTAGGTTCATCAATCAACAAAATGCAGTGAAACCTAAGAGAAACCTAAATCAAATCAATATTTGGTGTCAGTTCTTCTAGGTATACTTGCATACAGTTTTTAAGGAAGTCAGCTGGTAGCTCGCTCCAGACATCTTGAAGATCTAACCACAGATCGTCTGTGGATGTAGGCTTTCTCACATATACAATGAATTTGGTATAATTGGTTGATCATACACCTGACTATAATCCTACAAAATCCCTGACTTTGTGTGTACCCCTTTGTGCAAATTGATACTTGTTTGAAGGCACCTGCCTAAACCTTTTGCACAGCACTGTATCTTTTTAGCCATCTACATGTTTAATGTTAAAACATCCTTGAGGCTGAAAGGACTTGATGGGCATAGGTTGTTTTTTGACAATAGTTTTAGGCAGATGCCTACAGTTCATTTGATCTGTTTGATAATATATATGTGCATTATAACACTTGAGTTTGGTAACATACAGGTACAGTACAATATCTGACTCTTGTGTTTACAGTCAAGTGGTGGCCTTTTCATGGCCCTCTTCTCATGGACTTTGAGGTGTGTGGGTCTGTTTGTTCAAGGTATTGTCCTACCAAGGGTGTGTTTATTTCCCAACACAGACATCCACACACACACACACACACACACACACACACACTTCATACATACACAACCATGAAATGTCACACACATCTACCCAGTACTTCAAACAAAAAGCCATAAACGACTTTATTAGATATTGCACACCGGCGTGCTCCCACAAGGTTAACAAGTCTGTCGTGCTGTTGTAACTGGGTTGCCATGGTAATCACTTGTTAAACTGTGTTAAACACTCCTGGAAACTGACTTACTTGTTATGTGACATGCCAAAGTACTGTACCTACCTCTTACACACACACCCACGAACATGCACACACACGGAAATCCACAAAATATGACTGCCCCATTTCATTTGTATCAACCCAAAAAGGAAAAGGCTAAAAATCAAAAAAGAAAAGCTCTATAAAATGTTGTCATGCATTTCTCTGGTAGCTTAATCCTTGGGAGATTCACTTCAATTTGAGGTGATTGTGGCTTGGATGGTGTGTGTGTGTGTGTGTGTGTGTGTGTGTGTGTGTGTGTGTGTGTGTGTGTGTGTGTGTCAGGCATGAGATGTGTGAAAGTCTGGCCACTGTCCTGTAATTGATAGGCCTGAACTAGTTCTGTTGAGGTGAAGAAACAAACAGTCCCTCAAGATGTGCCTCAGCAACTAAGCTTCCCTTCTTTTTCACATTGTACTAACCCAACTGCCACACACACAAACACATGCATGCACACATACACAAACATACAGACACACAGACACACACACACACACACACACACACACACAGAAACACACACACACACACACACAGAAACACACACACACACACACACACACACACACACACACACACACACACATTCCTTCCCGCTTCAGGAACCCCTTAGGATACACAAAGACAGACTCACTAATCAATTTATCATGCCGTTCCTGTTCTAATTGTGATCAATCACCTTAAGCTGACTGGACAGGTAGGGGTAGGGTACAGAGAGACTCAGAGATGTTCTTCCTACATGTATATATGGTGAATGTGCAAAGGGGAGTGATGTATGTCAGCTTACACACATATGATGAGTGTCAGTTTACACACACACACACTCACGCACACACAAAGGCACCCAAATAAAGTTTTAGTTAGAAGGAGCTCACTCTTGTAGTCTTCACAAGCTTCTTAAAGTTCGAGAGGGATGACTACAAGGTACATCCATCTCATGTGTGTTCTCTGCTGGTGTGTACCCTAGGCTGCTCCAACGTTGCCATGCCTTTGTTTACTCTGTGTTCCTCTACACTTCTGTTAGCTTGTTTATGTCCTCCTTTTGTAAGTGTCGTTGGATAAAAGTGTCTACTAAATGTAATGTAATGTAATGTAATCTAAGACAGCAGATCTGGAAGATGGCATGTACGCAGAAATAAATGAACTCTTCTTGGTTTTTCAGAGCTGCGAGGTGAGGGTGTGGTGGGCCAGTGTGTCTTGCCCTTATGCTCTGTACTTCACTAACTCATAGTTCAGTATAGGTTAGTGCCAGTAGGCCAGGTCTAGCTCCCTGCAGTTCACACAGGTCTCCCATCACTTACCGAATGGTGTGCAGCATCTAGAGCAATTATGGCCTCAGAAGCCACAGTCCAGTACCGCATATTTGTTGAAACCTTTCACTGAATCAGTTAATTAGTGAAATTCCCAGTATTATGTGCACAGGTATACCAAGGATGTGAAATATGTGCTACTAGACTGTGGCTTCTGAATCCTGGTTTGCCATCACTGATCAAAAGACTACCATCTAACATTTTCTGTTTTTTACTCATATGTGTTATCAGCCTCCAGAGACCACCTGGGAACACATTGCTACTTAACTGCGAGGACTGATGCATGTGGCGTAAATAAGAAAACAACTAGTATAGGCAAGCAGTGGATGAAGCAGCCACACCTACTGTAGCAGGAGGTTATAAGGTTCCCCTAACAAATAATTATGAGTGATGAGTGAGGTCAGGGTTTGGCGTGTGCTAGCTTGATGTGCTGTCATTTACTTACAGGGGGAAAAAATCTGAATGCCATTACAATGAATAAAGGAAAATGTCTGCAGGGGAGATGTCACAATGTCACAGAGGCACTGCAACGAATTCAGATTCCTGCAACTGTAGGTGTTAACCTCAGTGGCCTCAAACTTTGCAGAAATTGTCACTTCAGAGCATCCTAGCTCCAGCGGGGTGCCAAAGCCCTTAAGCTGCTGACACAAACCCCCTGGCAACCTGTAGGAAAGAAGACAGGTGCCAAAATTCCAGCTTTAGGTGGAGACAGGGGCGTCGCTAGGTTGTGGAAACATTCGGGGCTTTTGCCCAGAAGTTAGAGTGTTCTTTGAGCAGGGGTTCCTGGGTTTCTCCCCCGAGAAAATTTTAAAAAATCGAACTGATGAGAGTCATGACTTACGTTGAATAGGTATTACAGGATAACCTGTAAGAAGTCTCTTCTGGCAAAGTGCATCACATACACCAGCAGACAAAATGTTATATTAAAGTAGGTTATATAGAATAAACACTATCGCGACACGTACCTACAGAATGTCAAGTGGACCAGGTTTATTTCACTGCGGGTCTGTGCAAACTACAGTCAACTCCGACGAATCTCACTCTAGCTAGAAACACGAAATAGCCCTACGCATAGAAAGAATACCGACGTCTTGAATTTGTAACATATTGTAACAAATGATTCTAAAGCTGCCCATATATGGTCCCGCAAGATTTTCCAGGAGCGCTCTAGAATCTTTGGTTTTCACTGGCTACAATGTTTCATTTGGGACTACTGGTAATGCAACCACACAAAAGTGTCTTCTACGGGCCTATTTTCATCATTACCATCATTACTTATTTACTTTTTTTGACGGTACAGAGATCCGGGGCTATTCCCAGGAGATCCGGGGCTATAGCCTCGAATGCCCAGGTCTACCGACGCCCATGGGTGGAGAAGACTGAGATGATGACAGTGGTAGAAGAGAGGGAGAGAGAAAGAAAGAACAAAGAGAGACAGAGATGAAAAAGACAGAGCAATGAAGAAAGATAAAAAGGAAAGAGTTAGAAAGAGACAGAGACAGAGAAAGACATGGTGATGGAGAAAATAGACAGAGAGGAGTATAGAAACAGAAAGGCAGAAAGAAAAGGGGATATATATACAAGAGGTTGTCGAGAAAGGTCAGCTAGCATGAACGAAAGAAGAAAGCAGAGTTGATTTCATTCACACACCTATTTTGAGTGACTACACGATGACAGATTTTGAGAGCAGAGCCAAGAGAAACTCCTCTTTATGCTTCACTGAGCTCAGTGCATGCCTGACGTAAATGAGTGTTAATCGAACCTTATGCTTCACTGAGCTCAGTGCATGCCTGACATAAATGAGTGTTAATCGAACCTGGCAAAGTACGCCCCCAGAAAAGAACATTTGAATATTTGCAGGGCAGAGACATTGGCACACAAACACCTCTCGGAGCTGCAGAAGAACACCGAGAACTGGTCTGGCTGGCTGTTGTGCAATCACAAATCTTTAATTCTTATTTCTAAAGTCTTTATGATGTATAAAGATTGGAAAATGTACAGCAAAGGCATTGCCATACAAGATGACTGACTAATTATATACTATATCTAAACTAAATAACGAAATAAATCCAGTGTTTTTATAGATTCACCCAATATGCATATTTTGTATGAAACAGAGGACATAAGTATGTACCCATGTGTATACAGTCACACATGACTAACCTGGCCAGCTGGTCCATATGACAGTGTTAGGCTAGGTTAGGTCCCCTATCTATGTTGGTCCATTAGGCAGACTGAAGGCACATGACACCACAACATCTTTTACATGTTTCCTCTTAACAAACTTTGGCTTTATCACAAAAATAAAAGATTTGAGGAGAAAAAAATTTGATGTTTGTGGCCAAGAGGTGCAGTGCTGTAGCACATATAAGCTACATACTCCCTTCTGCCTTAAAAGACATTCCACCCCTAAATGTTAACCCCTGTATCGCTGTTCATTTTTCAACTCTAAATATTAGCCCCTGTATGGCTGTTAACTTCTCCAACCTGCTAGCACCTAGGAGCTGAGGTGGGCAACCCTGGTTTCAAGACTTCAAGGAGTCAAAGTCCTGCTACCTATTTACCTATAGTCCTGTACCTATTCTACCCAAGCACATAACACAGTATTCCACTAGCTAGCCATACGCACATAACACAGCAGATTCCACTAGCTAGCCATACGCACATAACACAGTATTCCACTAGCTAGCCATACGCACATAACACAGTATTCCACTAGCTAGCCATACGCACATAACACAGCATTCCACTAGCTAGCTATATAGCTGGCGGTGTTCTGCATTGTCTATATTGCTCATGGAAAATACTGCACAAAATAGGGAGTGGTGGTAAGTTAGGTATTAACGTGGCTGACGAGTGCTTATGTATATGACTGACACTAATAGACAAAAAGAATGCTTTGTTTGCCCATCTTTCTTTTTTGTGTCTTGTCTCAAGTTTAAAAATACAAAACCTTGGCTTTAACGTAAGTAGGGTTACATATTCAGGTGTGGTTTCAGTAGCTTAGCAATGAGCAGATTTTACAGGCTTTTCTATTCAAGAAACTAGCCCTGGTTACACCCAGTGAGTAAACAGAAAAACTAGAAATTCCTTAAGCCAGCTTTATTTGTTTTGTTACATTTCTTATATAACTGTACCAACACGTTCATCTTAGCAGTTAACTGCATCTGCACGTTTTTTCAGTTGTGGTATGTCAAAACCTGTCAAGTGAAGTGATCTGTCAAATAAATATATTTAAAAGTCATACAATGTGAAGAGCAGTGTAAATATTACACATCATGTCATCATAAACTGCTTTAAAAGGGTTGGTCTCGCCCAGGTGGTAAAGGAACAATAGATTGAATGGCACTAATCCTCCCAAATCAGTCCCATTCATAGCCTATGGAAATCAAACACTCTGCAAGTGCATGTAGATTCATGCCATTTTAGATGGCCTTCAGCATACAGGTTTCAGCAGGACGGCGTATGGACTGTGGCCTAGTGGTTAGGGAGTTGGTCTTGCGACCGGAAGGTTGCCGGTTCGAATCCTCCCCTACCCATGGCTGAGATGCCCTTGAGCAAGGCATCTAACCCCACACTGCTCCAGGGACTGTGACTGAAATCCTGTGAATATCTGAGTTGCTCTGGATAAGAGCGTCAGCTGAGTGTAATGTAATGTATGACAAAGGTGTGGTGGGAAACAGGTAAGTGTAACTACTAGGGCACTAAGTGGATTTGATGTCAAAAAGTTTTTTTTTATGGAGGTTACACTTCATTTCAGAAACTAAATTGATTTCAAACAAACAAAGTTTGCTTTTGTCAGTTATGCATGGCTATGCACAAACTATAATGGCGTCTGTATGACAACACATACAAATATGATAACGGTTATTTGGTTTGTCAGTCCTGATTTTTCAATAATTTGTAGGCTTAGTAACAGCAGATTCCTGCAGAGCATGGATTAGGCACTCCAGAAGATACTATCTACGCTGCCTTGCACGGGAGGACATCCGGTGTGACATGGATGAAAATTTGTGGCCTGACAGACAGGAATGTGAAGAAGCTGAAGATCAGGATTAGGATTTAGAATTTGGGGAGATGTTCATATTTTTTGTTTACTTACTGTATGACCTATGTTTATATTTTTGATCTATGTTTACTTACTGTATTTTACCTTTGTTCTGTGCAATGCTGTCTTTTTTTTCTTTACGCACTGCAATGTCAATGTCTGCCAGTAAAGAAGTCATGCTGTAAATGTGAATCTTGTCTTTTGCAATCAATCTCACACATACTGTATACATTATATGAGGTCAAATGTACAACACTTGTCATCACACCTAAACCACATTTTACATCAAAATGTCCCTTTGAAGTGCACTATTCAATTGCCAAAATGACAAATGAATTTCACTGTCGTATACGTACACAGTGACAGAATGACCAAACATTCTGACGGCACTGACATGTATATTGACACAAAAACTTGCTTTTGAGGGATGAACTAAAGATTTTGAGCAAGAGGCTGGCTTTTGCAGGTGATCCATGGTGTTTTGCTATTTGTCCAAACTGCTTTGAGAAATGTACTCGATCTTCTGCAAATTGCAAGAAACGTTTGAAAAATGAACCAAAGCCATAGAGAAAAACTGTAATTGTTTAGTTCAGTCAGTAGTTATTTAAATGTACTGAGGGGTGGTGTCCAAGGCCATGCACAGGGGGACTTTTCTGGATTAATAATAAGTGCACAACATTTCTAATATGTTTTATCTAAAATGTGCAATTAAATGCAGGACAGTAAACTACCAAGAGATCCTTAACAAATTAATGTAATGTGAAACAGTGTGCGGCGATATAAGAGAGAAAGTTGGGTGTGGTGGCATGCCAAGGCTTGGCAGACAGAGGCACGAATCCCCCCGAGGTCAAATTTACCAGAGGGGTGGACGTGTCTGCACATGTCGTTGTGGTAGCCTATATGAGATACTTTTCCCAGCTATACTTCTCTTTGTTTCACCTAGTTGTGTGTGAAGTCTTGCACCTACATGTAGGAACCATAGTGGAAATCCTTACTGAAAATAGTAATAGTGATTTGTACTGATGCATTTGACAAGCAGGTTACGATTTAAGCAACTTAAATATATATGTATGGAAATAAAAAACTTGTTTCTTTCTGTAACTGTAATAATCCAAACCTTTACTGTCACCGCACAAAGTGTACAGTACGTGCCCTCAGCTCAAAGATGTTGAGGTTGCACACTGCCCATTTATTAAGTCAGCACGTAACTATTTGTTACACTTCCAGGCTGTGAAGAGTAAGTTAGTTAGTAAGGTGACTGGATCAACCCTGGCATTGGAGAGGACACACATCAGAAGTAAAATCCACTAGGTTTCAGATAATTCGCTCAAGCAAAGCTTTGCTCAGATAAGAAACTGCATGAATGATATGACTCGTAGAAACCAAGGTTCTTTGAGGTCTGACAAATGAAAACATAGATTTTGCTGTATCCCCAAAATGATAATTTGTATGGTGTAACTCTCAATGACTAGTCTAATTTCTGTGCAAGTCCGCACTGTCTAGTTTTAGAAAGGGCTTTTACCACATCAGCGTCAGCTCTGCCCTGTCCCTGGGGCCTCCAGGCTTAGGCAAACACAAAGGAGATAGACAGCAGTCAAGCAAACACAAAGGAGACAGACAGCAGTCAAATACCACTCACCGTGTGTCAGTTCCTCAGTTTGTCTCTCCAAGTGTCTGCCCAAGAGATTCCTCTTCAGATGATTTTTTTTGTCCTTTATTATTTTAGTAATGATTTATTTCAAATACTTTCTACAGCATCACTCCTGCCATCCACAACAACACAGGAGTAATGCAAAAAATACAGTCCTGATCTAAAACTATCGATCCTTAGCTATTCTACATCCGTGATGTATCTCTGCTGCACTCGAGTGTACTCTTATATTTTCTCTCGATTTATCTTTAGTTATAATTTAATCCAAATCCTTATACCAGCACTGCACCCACACATTTTATATTGCTTATGTGCCTCTACTTCTCTGCAGTTATGATCTGTGTGCTTTTAGGACTAGAATTGTAAAATGCACCATTGCAAACTACCCCCTTGACAGCAGACCAGCTGTGTACTGTAAATGTAAAATCTTGCACATGTGGGTGCACATGTAAATGTCTCCAAATTGGACACCTTTGCACCTTTGCTTTAATGTTAATTCAAAACGTTTATGATTGAATGAAATTCATGCAGGTCTGTTAGCCTGAATTGTAGCAGTCAGGCTAACCTTTATACCCATTTCAGTACATTACCTGTTTTCTGACGGTGCGACTCTGTTTATTCAGTGAAGTGAACAAACACTATGAAAGGCTGAAGATCAGGAGGCCATCAATGTGCAGCTTACAGTTTAATCCAGTGCCCTTGTAAAGGTCAGTGCCCTTATAAATGCAGATTCCTTCCCTCCGCTTAGAAAGCAGGAAAATTTTGATTTTACAAAAACATTAACACAGACAGGAACCAGGCACCTGAAGTACAGTAACTTCAAAGTATAAATAGATATCATGCAAACAGCAAAGGTTATCATATTATAGATTAGCATATTGTAGGAGGTCTCTTTGATCAGAATGTCAGGACAAGTCTGCAAGGTGTGGACTGATAAAATCTTTTTCTAAATGTACAGTATGGTTTCTTTTAAACTGTCTGCTATAGCTCTGGCCCTCACGTCCAAATGAGTCATACTTCTGATGATGAATGTTTATATGTTGTTTTGTTCTTTGTCTAAATATACTGCAGTTCATTCAGCAATCATTCCACCAATTACACTATCGAGTAGTTATACTAATAGGCAGGTACAAAAAGCATTGGTATTATAGTCACCCAGAGCACACATGACACATTCAGTGACTCATTGTGCCATAAAGTGTGTGTGAGTGTGTGTGTGTGTGTGTGTGTGTGTGTGTGTGTGTGTGTGTGTGTGTGTGTGTGTGTTTGTAAAAGATCTTGCCAGGCAGGTCATGATTTACACAGAATGTTGCCACACCTATTGTCCATGTACTTCTTCTATGTGCTGATAGAAAAATATGTGTGTGTGCGTGTGTGTCGTTATAAAAAAAAGCATGGGTGCATTTCCTTGTGTGTGTACATGTGTTGTCACTGAAAAAGCATGCAGTGTATGTTCATGCTAACTATATGTTGTGTGTGTGTGTGTGTGTGCACATAAGTGAATACAATAGTTACATATTCCACCCTATCCCAACCCCCCACCCCGTGCACCACTACCCAACCACCTGCCTGTCAGTCCCTCCCTCCCTCTCTCCCTCCCTCCCCTATCAGAGCGTACATAAAAGGCACTCACAGAGACCTCTTCTCTTCACTCACTCTATCCTCTCAGCAGTCAGGGCAGAGCAGCTCTCTCTCACCCACACGCACCGCAACAAAGACAGACAGACAGACAGACAGACAGACAGACAAAGATGTCTTACAGCAGTTACAGCTACGGGTCTTCCTCCGGGGGCTCTATGAGGGCCGGTGGGGGCCTGGGCGCCTCTCGCATGTCCATGTCCTCGGGCATGTACGGCGGCGGTGGCGGTGGTGGCCGCATCACCGCCATGCACGCAGGCAGTGTGTACGGCGGGGCGGGAGGCAAAGGGGTGCGCATCTCCAGCGCGTCCAACTCCTTCGCTGCGGGCGGTGGTGGCGGCTACGGTGGTGGCGGCTACGGTGGTGGCGGCTACGGTGGTGGCGGCTACGGTGGCGGTTTCCAGCTGTCCGATGGCGTGGACATCTCAGCCAACGAGAAGGCCACCATGCAGAACCTGAACGACCGTCTGTCCTCCTACCTGGACAAGGTGCGCTCCCTGGAGAAGGCCAACGCCGAGCTGGAGCTGAAGATCAGGCAGTACCTGGACAGCAAGACGTCGCCCTCTGCCCGTGACTTCTCTGCCTTCCATGTGACCATCAGTGATCTGCAGGCCAAGGTGCGTATGCCTGCACATGACCTTAGAGTGGCTTCACACATACAGTTATACTTACAGTAGATAGATAGATAGCTAGACAGACAGACAGACAGACAGACAGACAGACAGATAGTGGTAACTGGTAATACAACAAAAACAGGTGCTAATTATATAATCAAACTATGTGCTAATCTCAACAGTTTTTATGCTGATCAATGATACATGCTTATCTTAAAAAATGTAAATACACCACTGTGTCTCTATGCTTCTTTGAATATTTTTTTTATTAAATCAGCATAACAAATAGAATTTGAATATTACATTTTATAAATCATACTGCATGTTGCCTTACACACTGCAAGACCTCTTGTAGCACTGAGAACTCATACAATCCCTGATCAAGTCTGTGGTAGTGTTACATCCACATGCCTCAAATTTCAGTGTTTTAAATGCTTGTGGTTCTTATTACCATTCCTGGATACATCCACACGCTCAGCCCCAAATGCCTTCAAACCCATTTTCCCTTTCCTGTTTTTTAAACATGCTTTTGGTGTTTTTTAACGTATGTTTTCTGCGTTCCTCTTATTTTTGTTTCTGTGCAGATCCAGGATGCCACCCGTATCAATGGGGGTATCTACCTCAGCATTGACAATGCCAAGCTCGCTGCTGACGACTTCAGGGTCAAGTGAGTCTTCACGCACCCACGGCAGTGTGACACTTGATTTAAGACAGACTTGTAATGTGAAACAGCACTCTATTCCCAAATGAACAACAGATGCATCACCTAACTTTAGTCAGTTAATTCCATATGCCACATGCACACATATTTTTTTGGTAGATTTATGGTGCGTAGTCTGCATCCTGATCAGATACTAGTCTACCCTTAACCTCTCAATGACACAAACAACATACATATTTATGATGGTAGAGCATTAATTACTTGAATGGATGATTTTGGTTGTGATCAGGTACGAGAACGAGCTTGCCATGAGGACGTCTGTGGAAGCCGACATCGCCAACCTGAGGAGGGTCCTGGACGAGCTGACCATGGCCCGCTCGGACCTGGAGATGCAGATTGAGGGACTGAGGGAGGAACTCATCTTCCTCAAGAAGAACCACGAGGAGGTGAGAACCTCACAGCAGCCCCTCACGGGGGCACAATTAGAATTAATGCACAGGATGATTAGCTCTCATCTCATCACAATAAGAGGAGGTTTATATCTCGTTTTGCTCAAATCATGAACCACAAAAAGTGAAGTCTAATGTGAAAGTGAAGATTCCTTATAATTAAAAGGAACTTTACTTGTCATTCTTCTTTAAGATCAACCATGAGTAGGTTAGGAAACTTTTAGCATAAGTTGAGCTCATTGAAGCTTCTATTGGCAATCTAAGTGTGAAAACTGTTGGAAATATATCGAAAGTAATGGTACGCAAAACACAGTACATGGTGTTATAACCAATGGCCCCTATGCCTTGTCTTTCCCCTCAGGAGCTCCTGGCTATGCGTGCCCAGATGACCGGACAGGTCCATGTGGAGGTTGACGCAGCCCCACAGGAGGACCTGTCCAAGATCATGGCCGAGATGCGTGAACACTACGAAAGCGTCGCCGCCAAGAACCGCAGAGATCTTGAATCCTGGTTCCAGAGCAAGGTACACCCTGTTCCTCGCATACTTTCATATCAATACAATATACATATGAAGAAATATTTAATAAATATACACGCCTATGCATATTTAAAATAAGGCTGGTTTAATGTATGCTTTAGGTATATGCACATTTTTATACAAGTAAGAAATAAGTAACAATTGTTAATATGCTATTTTCTGTGCTTTGGGAACACAGACAGAGGCTCTGAACAAAGAAGTCACCGTCAGCACTGAGACGCTGCAGACATCACGGTCGGAAGTCAACGAGGTCAAACGCATACTTCAAGGCCTGGAGATCGAGCTGCAGTCCCAACTCAGCATGGTAGGCAACCAGTTAGATAGGCTACCCTACAGTGCCTAGCATGCAAACTAGCAGCAGGCTTTGTATAAAACTGTCCATCATCAAAAAGGAATGCTATTAACAAGGCATGCTGTTACAGACAGAACCTTAAATACACTTGTTACCACAAATACCAAATCTTGACTAGAATGAAACCCACAGTAGCCACAACCAGCCATTAGGGCTAATACAGGGTTATACCTGAGCTAATGCTAATTTCTGATCGTTCCGTTCTTGCTCTCTCCAGAAAGCGTCGCTGGAGGGCACCCTTGCAGACACACAGGCACGCTACTCGTCCATGCTCACGGGCTACCAGGCACAGGTGTCCAGCCTGGAGGAGCAGCTGGTGCACCTCCGCGGAGACCTAGAACGCCAGGGCCATGAGTACAAGAGGCTCCTGGACATCAAGACCAGGCTGGAGCTGGAGATCGCTGAGTACAGAAGACTGCTGGATGGAGAGATAGACAGGTATGTTTTTAAGGATTGTGACGTCACACAAGGCCAAATCAGAAAACTGCTCCAGAAGACAACATAACACATCTCGAGACAGGACTGTCTTTCACTGGTTCAGTTGACTGTTTTGACAGAACTGTTATTGTTAAGTGTCCAATAGTTACATTGAAATTAATGAAGAGGAAATAAATTAAATACATTCATGTGAATTTCTGAAATGATGTGATTGCCTGTAGGCCATCAGAGCTAACGCCTGTGTTTCTGTGTTCCTATTAGTTCTTCCACCTCGACCACCTCGACCACAACACGCAAGGTGGTGACCATTGTGGAGGAGGTGGTGGACGGCAAGGTGGTCAGCTCCTCCAGCTCCTCCCAGTCCATCTCTGCAACCCACTGAGTGCCGCTGGCACACCGCAACGGCATGCCACTACAGAGACAAGCCTCAAGAAGCGCCTTTCAGAAATACAGCCTGAGAGAAAAAAAAAACAATAAAAAGTGCCCAGTGGTGTTCAGTCTTAAACAGTTGTGTGGTCTTTTTTCATTCCTATTCATTTGGTTAGCTGGCTGGTTGATTAAAACACGGGTGAATAAAATCATTAAGAAACAAAGAAAGAACAAAAAGAAAAAGACAACCATTGGTAGTGTTGAGTGTACAGTATGTGTGCATCTTGGAATTAATTTAAAAATGACATTTCCATAAAAAAAGATATATAAGCATGTAATGTGTGTGTAAATGTATGTATCACTATTTAGTAAGATTACAAGGTTGGCAAGCACACAGAAGAACACTGTGTTACATTACATTACACTTAGCTGACGCTCTTATCCAGAGCGACTTACAGATATTTACAGAGTTTCAATTACAGTCCCTGGAGCAGTGTGGGGTTAGATGCCTTGCTCAAGGGCATCTCAACCATGGGTAGGGCGGGATTTGAACCAGCAACCTTCCGACCATCTCCCTAACCACTAGGCCACAGCTGCAGTGTGCCACAGGCATTAGAGGCTTACACCTAAGCTGCAGTCCAGAGTCAAAGCCAGCTGCTTAACAGCTTTTTTTTTGTTTTTTGTTTTTATAATTATTTTTTTATTGATTTTAACAAGAACACACACACAACAACAAAACAACAACAACAACAACAACAAAAAGACTCAGCTTACATACAGTATATACATAGAGGCAGACAGTTGGCTCCTTATTTCTAGAATGACATAGAATAAATTAAAAAAGGGAATATGAAATTAAAAAATAAACATTGACAAAAGTTAGAAATGAAATACAAGGGCTCTTGTCTTACATTCTGTTTAACATAAATCCTCTGATCAATGCAGTTTTGATATTTGTTCCTACGAAGGACATGAATGGTTCCCATATTCTGTGAAAGATGTCGTCCTTTTCATACATTTTACACGTCAAATAGTCCAGAGATATGTACTGTATTATGACATTATGCCATTGTGTCCTTGAGGGGGCTTTGTCAGATATCCAATTTAACAAAATGCATTTTCTAGCACAGAAAGTTAACATTCTATACAATTTCCCCTTATACTTGTCACTGATAAAGTGGTTTGAGATACCAAGCAGCATACAAAGGGGGTCAAAGTCTAATGATGTACTGTACCCTAAGATCATGTTTATATCATGCTCCACCACTCTCCAAAAATGTTGAATCTTTCGGCATGACCATAAACAGTGAGTAAGACTTCCAATCTCTGTTTTACACTTGGGACAGTGAGGAGAGAGGGTATTATTAAATCTATGACGCTGAGAGGGGGAAATATGAGCTCTGTGTAAGATTTTAAGCTGAATTGCTTTAACTTTGTTACAGATACTGAGAGGCCTAGCATTTTCCCATGCCTCGTCCCATTCCTCATCTGCAATCTCCAAACCAAGTTCACTTTCCCATTTTAACTTAAGGTGTAAGGTACCTTTAGTGACATATTCCTTACGAAGATTATTAAAGAAACCAATGGAATGTCCCATCTGTGAAAACACATGTCGCTCAATGCAGGAGCTGCTTTGGTCTGACAGCACAGTTTTATCCTTTGTAACGAAATTCCTTATTTGAAGGTAACTGTAGCGCCCCCTGCCCAGTAATATTGTATTGCAGTGACGCCCTGGGTTCTACTAACCAACAACTGAAAAGTGTCCTCTGTATATAACTATGATGAACTGAATGCCAATAAACTATATTTTAACATAAATGTTCTATGTTGTCTTGAATGTACACTTTTAGCTTACTTATTACTATATCTCAGCATGAGTTTCACTAATTATCAATATGCAATCAAAGGGATGGTCCACACTGTTCATAAAGTTCAAATTTCTATATTGTAAATGTAACAGTAAAATTATAAGGCACGAAATACCAGAAATAAACATAAATGTAAATAAAATGTAGTCATAGGTCTCTCCCTGAAATTAGTTAACAATATTATTCAATTAAACACTTTTCACTCAACATCAAACCTGTGGTAAATATATACAGTCAAACAGTCACATTGATATACCATCAACATTTGTTCACAACACCATAAACCTATTGGGCCCATTAAACTCTATTATAACACAAAACCGGCACACCTTTTTGTCTCTCACCCCCTGCCCAGTGTCCCCGATGCAGGCCTGAGTCGACGCTTGGGTGCGTTGTGGCCTTAAAAACAGAAAATGGGCGCTTCGCGCCAAATGCGCAACAAAGAAAGAAAACAGGCTACTCACACCAGCTCCAGCGCGCAGCCCCTGCTAGCAGTCAGCTTGGCCAGCCGAACTCGAACGCCTGTAGCAATCTCCAGCGTAGACCCCCGGAAAGCAGCTCGCAGTTAGCTCCTGTCTCTGTACCCTCTGGTGTTGGCGTAGCCTGCCAAACTCGAGCTCCAGCGACAGTCCTTCTAGCGACACGGTAGCTACGTTGTCTGCAATGGCGTGTCCAGTTTTTCCAGCCACGCTCAAACTTGGGTCTCGGCTATGCGCAGAGACCATCAGTAAATCACTCTTAATAACTATACTATTGCACATTTAACAGCTCTCCCACTAGCATATAATCAAATGTCACTTTCAAATGAGAGGAAGCAAACTCGTTGGATACAAAACACAGCTGTCTCCGTCTTTTTCCGAACTCCAAGTCAGCGTTTCAGTCACGTACAGGCACTTTTTTTCTCCGGTCTCCGTGACCTCTCACCCTGTACAGTCATTGGTTGCACCATATTCGTTGGAACATTACAGATATGCAAACACACAATAATAACAGCATGTGTAAGCATAAAATACTGTATACTGCATTACATTTGCTATAAAATTACACAAAATTGTAAATAAAATCAAATAACATAAACATACATCTTTTAATATAACATATAGCCCATGCACTATGGACCATAAAGGAAACTTATCAGTTGCATTTTTTCTGCCGGAGTTACATCCTCCCCTTTCTAAACCTCTGATGTCCTCATCAGATTTCTTACTCTCTAAGGCACAGAAAAGTAACAAAAACAGAAATACATCAGTATTTTAACCCCCATCATAATCATCCTATTTTAATGATAATGCCTCTGTGCAGTATGGTTATGGGCTGGTCTTTTGCTATACCTGGTTTGTCATAAGTAAGGCGAATGACTGGCTTAACAGTTCTCTTCTCAACAGGTTCTGACCTACTAGGCAACAGGTTATCACAACCCTCAACAGTCCCACCCTCATCTGAATCTGCGTGAGGCTCAGAGCAAGCTGTGGGATCTGCCTCAGGAATATCATTGTCTGGTATTCCATCTGTTCCCATTCCTTCTGCAACTACCTCAATATTCATTATATCATCCCCTTCAGTAACACTCTCATGGTCTGAAAAATGTTCTGACTCAGGTTCAAACATAGGATCTGCTCTCACAACTCTGTCACGGTGTCTATTCAACAACTCATTCAACTCAGTACTGTAGGATCTACGTTGTCCACCTCCCCCATATTCAACTGATGACTCACTCGTCTCTTCACTTTCTGTCTCCTGCCTGACGGCTTCCTCAGCCCTTCCTCTTACCCTCAGACGTTTCTTAGGCGTTGGTGGTTGTTGGTCATCCCCCACTTCTGGCACTCTCACCAACTGTCCTATAGGAAGGATATGCTCACGGTGAATGGTCTTCACTTGCCCTCTCACTCCCTCAGGTCTGACGCAATATACTGGAAGACTGGGTAATTTCTCCACAATCACATAAGGCTCTGGGTTCCAGCGGCTCTGGAGCTTATGTTTTCCCTTTAGCCCTAGATTCTTGAGTAGCACTCGGTCCCCGACATCTAGCACCTGTGTACCTACTCTTTTGTCATGGGACCTTTTGTTCCGACCATGAATTTTATCGGCAGCCTCTGTTGCTAAGCGGTACGCTCGCTTCAGGTCCTCTTGTAAATTTGCCACATAATGTGAATGCGGAACCCCATCACCTGACGACCCACCAAAACAGAGGTCAACTGGGAGCCTGGCTCCTCTCCCAAACATGAGATAATACGGTGAATATCCTGTGGCGTCACATTTGGTGCTATTGTAGGCATGAACAAGGAACTCTACATGCTGACTCCATTGACTCCATTGATTTTCTCATTGCTCAGAGTCCCCAGCATTGACAGAAGTGTTCGGTTAAATCGTTCAGGCTGAGGGTCACCTTGAGGATGATACGGTGTTGTTCTTGATTTCCGCACTCCCATGATTATCAGCATCTCTTTAATAAGTCGACTTTCAAAGTCGCGTCCCTGATCAGAATGTATTCGTGCCGGTAGTCCATAGTGGAGGAAAAACGTATCCATAAGGATCTTCGCAACAGTAAGAGCCTTCTGATTCTTCGTTGGGTAGGCCTGTGCATATCTAGTGAAATGGTCTGTTACAACTAGTATGCTATTCATTCCTCTGCTATCTGGCTCTAAACTCAAAAAATCAATACACACTAAATTCGTCGGCCCACTGCTTGTTATTTGGTGTAACGGGGCCCTCTGAAATGGACTCTTACGGGCTACGCAGGCACCACAATTCTGAACATATTTCTCTATTTCATTAGACATTTTTGGCCAGTAAAATCGGCTTCTCAGCAACTCGGTTGTCCTCTCTACCCCTAAATGGCCCATATCGTCATGCATTGACCTCAGGACAACAAGCACATATTTGGAGGGCAGGAGGAGCTGAAGGACCTCTGATCCTGATGGTCTCTTGCTCAATCGGTGTAGTAGTCCGTTTTTGAACATCAGTTTGTTCTGTTCTCACCTTATTAGTTCCACCTCAGGAGGCAAGTCATTATTCTTGGTACACCTGCCCTGCTTAAAGGCTTTTAGGACTGGTCCTATCCAGGCGTCCTCACTTTGGGCACGTATTAAGTCATCTCGGGTCAACATCTCTAGGTCCCCACTATTCAAATGAATCGGATAGGCGTAAGCCTCCGGAACGCAATCTGGGGGGGCGCCTAGCGAGACGGCATACTGTGGCGATCCATCAACATGCTCAGCCCTAATCCGCTGGCAGATAGCTTTCACACCAGGTGAAGGGATGTCTTCCCACTGCTGTGAGTAGTCATTCTCTGGCGGATTCCGGGATAGCAGATCTGCATCAATGTTATGTCTGCCCGGACGGTACTGAACATTGAAGTCGTAGGTTGCTAGTGAAGCGAGCCACCTATGCCCAGTAGCATTCAGCTTTGCAGACGATAACACATATGTAAGGGGGTTATTGTCAGTCCGTACTGTAAATTTGGCGCCATATAAATAGTCATGAAACTTGTCTACTACTGACCACTTAACTGACCCAAAAACTGTAGTTGGTGGATTGGATAGTTCAGCTCAGAAGGGGAAAGTTTCCTACTAGCAAAAGCTACTGGTCTAAGGCCTTCAGGATATGCCTGATATAAGACTGCACCAAGTCCTCTGAAGCTGGCATCCACATGCAGGATATATGGCTTATTAGGATCAGCAAATGCCAAGACTGGAGCGTTAGTGAGGCAGCGGATGATCATATGAAACGCCTCTGTGCAAGACTCGTCCCACCGCTCCCCAAACGGCTCGGACTCTTTGAAGTAGCTGTGGTCACTGGCTTTGATTGGCTTGTGCTTCTTTTGGGTGGGAGCATATCCCTTGGTCAGCTCTGTCAGTGGTCTTACAATGGCAGAGTAATTCTTAACAAACCTCCTGTAATACCCACAGAAGCCAAGAAAGGATCGCAAACTTTTTAGGTCAGTAGGCTGGGGCCAGGTCTTCACAGCCTCTACCTTTGATGGGTCAGTAGCCACACCTTCGGCTGAGACAATGTGGCCTAGATATGACACTTGCGGCTGACAGAATTGGCACTTGTCCAAGGAGACCTTCAATCCTGCCTCTGACAGTCTGTCAAGAACCCTGAGAAGCCGGTCCTCGTGTTCCTCCAGCGTTCTCCCGAATACAAAAAGTCGTCCAAATAAACCAACACCTGAAGCAAATTCATGTCACCAACCGTCTTTTCCATTAGTCGTTGGAATGTGGCTGGGGCCCCTGTAATCCCTTGTGGTATCCTTTCAAATTGGTAAAAGCCTAATGGACAGATAAAGGCAGTTTTCTCTTTATCTTCCTCAGCCATGCCAATTTGGTAGTAGCCACTTCTTAGATCTAAGACAGAGAACCACTTGCTGCCCGACAAGCAGTCCAGAGCATCGTCAATACGCGGGTTGGTGTACTGGTCTGGCACTGTCCTGCGGTTTAGTGTTCGGTAGTCTATACACATCCTAACACTCCCATTCTTTTTCTGTGCAATCACGATTGGTGATGCATATGGACTTCTAGATTCCTTGATGATACCGGCTGCTAACGGGTCTTGAATATGCTTCCTAACATCATCTAAATCTGCTGGAGCCAACCGGCGGGACCGTTCACGAAAAGGCCTAGTATCTGTAAGCCGGATGTGATGTTCAACACCACAGGCCAAACCAACATCCCATTCATGCAAAGAAAAAACACTGGCCCTCTCTGACAGCTTTTGGCATAATCTCCTTTTCCAGTGTTCCGGAACAGGCGAGTTACCGAAATTCAACAGCCTGATATCAAACTTTGCTTTAGCTTTTAAGTCCTCAGGGACGGAAACAACGGGGTCTACGGGGTGCAGACAGCCCATAACTGTACCCACCGGAATAACAACTTCTCTTTGTGACTGTACTGTGACTGTACCCGTACTGAAACACACTTCTCTTGGACTGTAGATCTCGACACTACGATTGGCTGTAGGAGTACCCCCGCAGGCAGCGGGTCGGTGTTAGATGCTTCAACCATAAACATTTCATTTGGTGGTGGTTGTTTCCACTTCACACGACAATCTGCGTAGCCAGTGCTACCTGGAGGTACAATCAACGGACTGGGGCCTAGCCACTGTACACAGCCAACACCCTCTTCAATCAGGGAAGGCAGAACTGGTTGCTCTGAAAAACAGCTTGCATTTAGACCTTATGTCTGATATGGATCAACACCCGTGGTGTCCTTGCACAATGCTGCCAGTCGCTTAAACAGACTAGCATTCGTCCCCAAAATTACCTGAGTCTGATCTGGGCTTTTTGGACCAGGACAGATTAAAGCAAGCACCGAAATGGCTTCAGGAACACCAGTAACCTCCGCTGGAAATTCCATATTCACCGTTACATAGCCCTTATATGGGTAACTGGCATCACTTAAACCCCATATAGCCAGCCCAGATACCGGCTGGATAGGCACATTACTCAGATGCTTCTTATACCAATCTGGGTCATTCCATACCAAACCACTCAATTTTTTTCCACCCCCCCTCCGATTTTGAAGACATTTGGCATGCTCATGGGCATCCTTGAGAAATGACAACATACCAATTTTCAGCTCATTCGGACCATTTTTCACGAATCTAGAGAGTTTTGAAAATGTCACCGTTTTTGCATCGATTAGTGACCATGCAACAGAAAAGTGGCTACATTTTGCAAACCTATCACTCGATTTTCATAAATTTGGTATCATTACAAAGGGGAGACATTCCCCTTTCAAATGATATATAACACGATGACCTTTCAAGGTCATTGCATTTTCAAGGTCATTTGATGTGCGCTTGACCTTTGACCTAATTTTTCAGACAATGAGTATCGATCAATTTTGACGAAATTTTATTATCTGTTAGGCAAAGAAGTATCAATTATGCCTGCAAAGTTTCAGTTTGGAGAATCAAATGGTTTGGGAGATATTCAAGGAAGACTTTTTGATATACAGGGTGTTCCAGAAATAAATGCTGGTAAATAGACAATGTCGAGTAGTAACATTTATATTTACGTTTAGGCTACACAAATTTGCTGTAAACAGTGCTATGGTAGATATTCAAGGAAGTCTGTTTGATATACAGGGTGTTCCAGAAATAAATACAGGCAAAAATGCAATATCAAGTACTATTTTACACTCACATACAAATTTATGGTAAATGGTGTCATAATGACCTTAAATACCTTGAACCTGCAGCTAAATGGCAAGGTTGCTTGATTAGAGATGCTCAAGCCATACTAGATTCTGCACAAAGTTGTCTAGCAGCCAAGTACAATAGAATACCACAGGTCTTAATCTCTGTTATAGTCACTTTCCCCAAACTGGTCAACATTGCCACAAATGGCTGGATGCAAAAACATGTCTGAAAGGCTGTTTTATGGAAATGAATGAATCTTTCTTCATGGAATTTTACCAATAGAAATCATGTCAGTATTTGGTTGTGCTGCTGGATCATGCTCTTGATAAAAAAAGACAATTAAAATATTATCATGATAAAACACCAAGTGTATATGTGACCCATCACACCAAAACAGGTATTAAGTGGCATGTGGTGGTTCTAAGATACGGCCCAATATAGTTGCAGAGGTCATGCTGGCCAATTTTGTGTTTTACACATTTTTGTTTAATTAGGCTTGTGGACTCTTACCTTCTGACCATAAAATCAACAAACTACAAATTGCTACTTTCTCAGTAGTTTCTGTAACGTCATATCAGATACATCAGAATTTGCAATTTTCTTCTTTTCAGACTGTGAATTAGTACTGTACTGAGTAGTAAGTACTGTCAGGATTTCTGTTGGTGAACTTCCATGAAGAAAGATTCATTCATTTCCATTAAACAGCCTTTCAGACATGTTTTGCATCCACCCATTTGTGGCAATGTTGACCAGTTTGGGGAAAGTGACTATAACTGAGATTTAGACCTGTGGTATTTTACATATAGTACTTGGCTGCTACTTGGTGCAGAATCTAGTATGGCTTGAGCATCTCTAATCAAGGAACCTTGCCATTTAGCTGCAGGTTCAAGGTATTTAAGATCATTATGGCACCGTTTACCATAAATTTGTATGCGAGTGTAAAATGGTACTTGATATTGCATTTTTGCCTGTATTTATTTCTGGAACACCCTGTATATCAAACAGAATTCCTTGAATATCTTCCATAGCACTGTTTACAGCAAATTTGTGTAGCCTAAATGTAAATATAAATGTTACTACTTGACATCGCTTATCTGCCAGCATTTATTTCTGGAACACCCTGTATATCAAAAAGTCTTCCTTGAATATCTCCCAAACCATTTGATTCTCCAAACTGAAACTTTGCATGCACAGTGAATACTTCTTTGCCTAACAGATAATAAAATTTCGTCAAAATTGATCGATACTCATTGTCTGAAAAATTAGGTCAAAGGTCAAGCGCATATGAAATGACCTTGAAAATGCAACGACCTTGAAAGGTCATCGTGTTATATATCATTTGAAAGGGGAATGTCTCCCCTTTGTAATGATACCAAATTTATGAAAATTGAGTGATGGGTTTGCAAAATGTAGCCACTTTTCTGTTGCATGGTCACTAATCGATGCAAAAACGGTGAAATTTTCAAAACTCTCTAGATTTGTGAAAAATGGTCCGAATGAGCTGAAAATCGGTATGTTACCATTTCTCAAGGATACCCATGAGTATGCCAAATTTAATCAAAATCGGAGGGGGGGGCGGAAAAAAATTGAGTGGTTTGGCATGGAATGACCCATCTTCAAAGATTATAGTCACCTGTGACCCACTGTCCAACAGCGCATCACACAACTGTCCATTTATCTTTACTGACACAAGAGAGGAAGGACCAACTAACCCTTTAGGTAGCCCATTAACAGTCAGTGTCTTGACAGCACTTCTTTTTGAAGAACCCACACCACTGCTACCCCCTTTGTCTCTAGCTTGCTGTGCTGTCTGACCCCTCCCCTTGAGAGAAGTAATAAGCCGCTGGATTACCTTGGCCTGGTTCTCTGCATTTGTACACGTGGCTTTAAAATGGCCATTTTCGCCACACTGATAACAAAAGTTCACTCGATTTTCATCACTACTTTTCCTTGGGACACCCCGAGTGGTGTCTACTGGTAAAGCAGCAGCTGAAACATCTGGAGAGCCACTCTTTTCAAGATCTAATCTCTGCTCAAGTCTCATAACATGCTTTGTCAGTAAAGATAACTCTGAGTCACCGACAGGCTCAGGTGGTGCCACTTTAGCTTTAGTCACAGCATTCTCAGTTGTCACAGTTGTAAGCCATAGCAGCAACCATTGGCTTAAGTTCTTTGATTTCATTTTTCAGGGCTTGAATGTCCTTTGACCTCGCGTCAGTTTCTTTGTCAGTACTGCACTGATGCATTCAATTTTGACCGTGAAGCCTCATACTCCTCCTCAACACGAATCTCAGACAACAAATCTAGAAAGCCAGGGGGAGTACTCCTCCTCTCTCTCAGCCTAAGCTGGACCAACATCAGGTCAGAAGCCACAGCCCCTCTAATAAGTTGCTCTAACCTAGCTTTGTTCGCTTCGGCTGCCCTAATACCACCTCTTTTAATGACCTTAGTGAGCGCCTGCTCTAGCCTTCGGAGGAAGTCGGCCATTTTCTCTCCCTGCTTCTGTTGCATAAGACGGAAGGAAAAATATAGGTCTTCACCGCTTTCGGCCATTCCAAAAGCACTATCTAAAGCATTCAAACATTCTGTTGGGCCCACATTTTCATCAGCAATGCGCGCTGCCTTAACCACTTCCAATGCAGGACCCTTCAGACTTTCTATAATCCGGCGCCTCTTCTCCTTTGCAGGCAATTCACCCTCCTCTACCATTAATCTAGCCTGTTCAATCCAGTGTTCAAATTGCTCTTCACCGGCTGGTGTAGGCAAAACACCAGAAAATACACGTAGGAGTCTGTATCCACTGTTATCTATGGAAGGCTTTGCAATCTTCTCCACCATGTCACCCAAAGCACGAATAATTGACTCTGGAGAAGATTCTGTGGGACCTACGACTGCTCGGAGGTCTTCCATTGTCTTCTGTTCAGCACTCAAGAAACTCTTCAACTTAGTACTGAAATCACTAGGCTCTGTTGGGCTGCTAAACAGTGAAAT
The DNA here is from genome assembly GCA_027475355.1 of Coilia nasus. NCBI lineage: Eukaryota > Metazoa > Chordata > Actinopteri > Clupeiformes > Engraulidae > Coilia > Coilia nasus. The sequence continues at coordinate 35,014,242 of CM050216.1, forward strand.
GAGTAACCAAGGATGTTCATGACCAGGAGGTAAGATGTCAGGAGGTACGTTAGGCGAGTTAACAGACTCTTTGCACTCACATAGCACCAGCCACTTGTCTTGTTCCGCATGATGCTTCCTACCTCTGACACGCACACGACCTAAGCACTTAATGGAGTGTGCAACCTCCTCAATTTCAGCAACTTCCAAATCATTATTAATAACAAACATAAAGACATGGGAATCCTGTACTTCCTCACTGTCACACCATTTCCTAAGTTCTCCAATGAATAAAGTGCGATCAGCCATCATATTAAACTTCAAAAATCACTAATTACAAAAACATATATATATACATATATACCTTAATTAATATCCCAGCGGTGCCTCCATTTATGTAGCGCCCCCTGCCCAGTAATATTGTATTGCAGTGACGCCCTGGGTTCTACTAACCAACAACTGAAAAGTGTCCTCTGTATATAACTATGATGAACTGAATGCCAATAAACTATATTTTAACATAAATGTTCTATGTTGTCTTGAATGTACACTTTTAGCTTACTTATTACTATATCTCAGCATGAGTTTCACTAATTATCAATATGCAATCAAAGGGATGGTCCACACTGTTCATAAAGTTCAAATTTCTATATTGTAAATGTAACAGTAAAATTATAAGGCACGAAATACCAGAAATAAACATAAATGTAAATAAAATGTAGTCATAGGTCTCTCCCTGAAATTAGTTAACAATATTATTCAATTAAACACTTTTCACTCAACATCAAACCTGTGGTAAATATATACAGTCAAACAGTCACATTGATATACCATCAACATTTGTTCACAACACCATAAACCTATTGGGCCCATTAAACTCTATTATAACACAAAACCGTTACACCTTTTTGTCTCTCACCCCCTGCCCAGTGTCCCCGATGCAGGCCTGAGTCGACGCTTGGGTGCGTTGTGGCCTTAAAAACAGAAAATGGGCGCTTCGCGCCAAATGCGCAACAAAGAAAGAAAACAGGCTACTCACACCAGCTCCAGCGCGCAGCCTCTGCTAGCAGTCAGCTTGGCCAGCCGAACTCGAACGCCTGTAGCAATCTCCAGCGTAGACCCCCGGAAAGCAGCTCGCAGTTAGCTCCTGTCTCTGTACCCTCTGGTGTTGGCGTAGCCTGCCAAACTCGAGCTCCAGCGACAGTCCTTCTAGCGACACGGTAGCTACGTTGTCTGCAATGGCGTGTCCAGTTTTTCCAGCCACGCTCAAACTTGGGTCTCGGCTATGCGCAGAGACCATCAGTAAATCACTCTTAATAACTATACTATTGCACATTTAACAGCTCTCCCACTAGCATATAATCAAATGTCACTTTCAAATGAGAGGAAGCAAACTCGTTGGATACAAAACACAGCTGTCTCCGTCTTTTTCCGAACTCCAAGTCAGCGTTTCAGTCACGTACAGGCACTTTTTTTTCTCCGGTCTCCGTGACCTCTCACCCTGTACAGTCATTGGTTGCACCATATTCGTTGGAACATTACAGATATGCAAACACACAATAATAACAGCATGTGTAAGCATAAAATACTGTATACTGCATTACATTTGCTATAAAATTACACAAAATTGTAAAAAAAATCAAATAACATAAACATACATCTTTTAATATAACATATAGCCCATGCGCTATGGACCATAAAGGAAACTTATCAGTTGCATTTTTTCTGCCGGAGTTACATAACGAACAAAAAATCCTGTTTTGGAATGTCAAACTTAACTCTCAGCTGGTCAAAGGTCATCAGAGTGTGTCCATCAAATAAATCACAAAGGCGGGAAATTCCTTTAGCATTCCAGGTTTGAAAGCCAGGGTCAGTTACCCCTGGCATGAAATCTGTGTTGCAACATATTGGTGTAAACACGGAAGTGAGTTTATGTCTACCCTCCAACCTCCTAACCATCTGCCAGGCCTTAACAGTGTGGATTGTGTGTAACTTAAATGACAAAAAACAGTGTGGATTGTGATCGGATTAAGACAAACAGCACTTAAAGATTTCCTGAGAAATAATAGATTAGAAAGAGGTAGTTTTGACATAGAACTCTCTATATCCAACCATATGGACATAGGATCCTTACGAATCCAATCAGTGATGTAGCGAAGACGTGCACTGAGCTGATGTTTCCTAATGTCAGGTAGGTCAAGGCCACCTTTTGAGGAGGGGAGGCACAGAGTTGCTAGGCTAAGGCGGGGTTTTTTCTTTGCCCATATGAAGGAGCTAAACCAACTCTTCAGATTTTTAAGGTTTTGTAGGATAAGAGAATTGGAAGCATCTGAATGGGGTAAAGCAATCTGGGCAAAACATTCATTTTCAGGAGAGCCACACGTCCAAGCCAAGAAATGGGCAAAGTATTCCATCTCTCAAGATCCATTCTGATTCTTTCAAGAAGAGGGGGGAAATTAGCTTTATACAGTTTACCAAAATCAGCAGTGATGTGAATTCCTAGATAAACAAAGCCAGATGGAGACCACTTGAATGGGAATGGGCATGAGGCATTTGGTTGTTGTATCAGGCTACCCAGGGGCATAGCCTCAGATTTGTCAAAATTAATTTTATACCCTGAAAAGGCACCAAATTTACTAATAGTGTCAAGGAGATTAGGAGTGGATATCCCAGGCTCAGTCATAAAGATAAGAACATCATCGGCATATAGGGTTTTCTTATGCTGCCCATCACCTATAGGCAATCCATGTATGCCCTGATTCCTCCTGATCGCTTCAGCTAGGGGCTCAATAACTAGAGCAAACAAGAGGGGGGATAAGGGACACCCCTGCCTAGTGCCTCTTTGCAAACAGCAAAGGTTATCATATTATAGATTAGCATATTGTAGGAGGTCTCTTTGATCAGAATGTCAGGACAAGTCTGCAAGGTGTGGACTGATAAAATCTTTTTCTAAATGTACAGTATGGTTTCTTTTAAACTGTCTGCTATAGCTCTGGCCCTCACGTCCAAATGAGTCATACTTCTGATGATGAATGTTTATATGTTGTTTTGTTCTTTGTCTAAATATACTGCAGTTCATTCAGCAATCATTCCACCAATCACACTATCGAGTAGTTATACTAATAGGCAGGTACAAAAAGCATTGGTATTATAGTCACCCAGAGCACACATGACACATTCAATGAGTGATTGTGCCATAGAGTGTCCAATGGTGGGGCTAGGCAGGGCTGTGTAGAGCTTTGCATACACCAGCATTCTCAGCACACAGTGCACTTTGAGAGATAAATGATGTTTGAGGATTTTACTTTAAATATTGATTTCTCTCTCTATCTACCCCCTTGGTGTGTGTGTGTGTGTGTGTGTGTGTGTGTGTGTGTGTGTGTGTGTGTGTGTGTGTGTTTGTAAAAGATCTTGCCAGGCAGGTCATGATTTACACAGAATGTTGCCACACCTATTCTCCATGTACTTCTTCTATGTGCTGATAGAAAAATATGTGTGTGTGCGTGTGAAAAGCATGGGTGCATTTCCTTGTGCATGTATGTGTGTTGCCACTGAAAAAGTATGCGGTGTATGTTCATGCTAACTATATGTTGTGTGTGTGTGTGTGTGTGCGCACATAAGTGAGTACAATAGTTACATATTCCACCCTATCCCAACCCCCCACCCCGTGCACCACACCCCAACCACCTGCCTGTCAGTCCCTCCCTCCCTCTCTCCCTCCCTCCCCTATCAGAGCGTACATAAAAGGCACTCACAGAGACCTCTTCTCTTCACTCACTCTATCCTCTCAGCAGTCAGGGCAGAGCAGCTCTCTCTCATCCACACGCACCGCAACAAAGACAGACAGACAGACAGACAGACAGACAGACAAAGATGGCTTACAGCGGTTACAGCTACGCGTCTTCCTCCGGGGGCTCCATGAGGGCCGGTGGGGGCCTGGGCGCCTCTCGCATGTCCATGTCCTCGGGCATGTACGGCGGCGGTGCCGGTGGCGGCCGCATCACCGCCATGCACGCAGGCAGTGTGTACGGCGGGGCGGGAGGCAAAGGGGTGCGCATCTCCAGCGCATCCAGCGCCTTCGCTGCAGGTGGTGGCGGCGGCTACGGTGGCGGTTTCCAGCTGTCCGACGGCGTGGACATCTCAGCCAACGAGAAGGCCACCATGCAGAACCTGAACGACCGTCTGTCCTCCTACCTGGACAAGGTGCGCTCCCTGGAGAAGGCCAACGCCGAGCTGGAGCTGAAAATCAGGCAGTACCTGGACAGCAAGACGTCGCCCTCTGCCCGTGACTTCTCTGCCTTCCATGTGACCATCAGTGATCTGCAGGCCAAGGTGCGTATGCCTGGACATGACCTTAGAGTGGCTTCACACATACAGTTATACTTACAGTAGATAGATAGATAGCTAGACAGACAGACAGACAGACAGATAGATAGATAGACAGACAGACAGACAGACAGACAGACAGACAGACAGACAGACAGATAGATAGATAGATAGATAGTGGTAACTGGTAATACAACAAAAACAGGTGCTAATTATATAATCAAACTATGTGCTAATCTCAACAGTTTTTATGCTGATCAATGATACATGCTCATCTTAAAAAATGTAAATACACCACTGTGTCTCTATGCTTCTTTGAATATTTTTTTTATTAAATCAGCATAACAAATAGAATTCGAATATTACATTTTATAAATCATACTGCATGTTGCCTTACACACTGCAAGACCTCTTGTAGCACTGACAACTCATACAATCCCTGATCAAGTCTGTGGTAGTGTTACATCCACATGCCTCAAATTTCAGTGTTTTAAATGCTTGTGGTTCTTATTACAATTCCTGGGTACATCCACACGCTCAGCCCCAAATGCCTTCAAACCCATTTTCCCTTTCCTGTTTTTTAAACACATGCTTTTGGTGTTTTTTAACGTATGTTTTCTGCGTTCCTCTTATTTTTGTTTCTGTGCAGATCCAGGATGCCACCCGTATCAATGGGGGTATCTACCTCAGCATTGACAATGCCAAGCTCGCTGCTGACGACTTCAGGGTCAAGTGAGTCTTCACGCACCCACGGCAGTGTGGCACTTGATTTAAGACAGACTTGTAATGTGAAACAGCACTCTATTCCCAAATGAACAACAGATGCATCACCTAACTTTAGTCAGTTAATTCCAAATGCCACATGCACACATATTTTTTTGGTAGATTTATGGTGCGTAGTCTGCATCCTGATCAGATACTAGTCTCCCCCTAACCTCTCAATGACACAAACAACATACATATTTATGATGGTAGAGCATTAATTACTTGAATGGATGATTTTGGTTGTGATCAGGTACGAGAACGAGCTTGCTATGAGGACGTCTGTGGAAGCCGACATCGCCAACCTGAGGAGGGTCCTGGACGAGCTGACCATGGCCCGCTCGGACCTGGAGATGCAGATTGAGGGACTGAGGGAGGAACTCATCTTCCTCAAGAAGAACCACGAGGAGGTGAGAACCTCACAGCAGCCCCTCACGGGGGCACAATTAGAATTAATGCACAGGATGATTAGCTCTCATCTCATCACAATAAGAGGAGGTTTATATCTCGTTTTGCTCAAATCATGAACCACAAAAAGTGAAGTCTAATGTGAAAGTGAAGATTCCTTATAATTAAAAGGAACTTTACTTGTCATTCTTCTTTAAGATCAACCATGAGTAGGTTAGGAAACTTTTAGCATAAGTTGAGCTCATTGAAGCTTCTATTGGCAATCTAAGTGTGAAAACTGTTGGAAATATATCGAAAGTAATGGTACGCAAAACACAGTACATGGTGTTATAACCAATGGCCCCTATGCCTTGTCTTTCCCCTCAGGAGCTCCTGGCTATGCGTGCCCAGATGACCGGACAGGTTCATGTGGAGGTTGACGCAGCCCCACAGGAGGACCTGTCCAAGGTCATGGCCGAGATGCGTGAACACTACGAAAGCGTCGCCGCCAAGAACCGCAGAGATCTTGAATCCTGGTTCCAGAGCAAGGTACACCCTGTTCCTCGCATACTTTCATTTCAATACAATATACATATGAAGGAACATTAAATAAATATACACGCCTATGTATATTTAAAATAAGGCTGGTTTAATGTATGCTTCAGGTATATTCACATTTTTATACAAGTAAGAAATAAGTAACAATTGTTAATATGCTATTTTCTGTGCTTTGGGAACACAGACAGAGGCTCTGAACAAAGAAGTCACCGTCAGCACTGAGACGCTGCAGACATCACGGTCGGAAGTCAACGAGGTCAAACGCGTACTTCAAGGCCTGGAGATTGAGCTGCAGTCCCAACTCAGCATGGTAGGCAACCAGTTAGATAGGCTACCCTACAGTGCCTAGCATGCAAACTAGCAGCAGGCTTTGTATAAAACTGTCCATCATCAAAAAGGAATGCTATTAACAAGGCATGCTGTTACAGACAGAACCTTAAATACACTTGTTACCACAAATACCAAATCTTGACTAGAATGAAACCCACAGTAGCCACAACCAGCCATTAGGGCTAATACAGGGTTATACCTGAGCTAATGCTAAATTCTGATCGTTCCGTTCTTGCTCTCTCCAGAAAGCGTCGCTGGAGGGCACCCTTGCAGACACACAGGCACGCTACTCGTCCATGCTCACGGGCTACCAGGCACAGGTGTCCAGCCTGGAGGAGCAGGTGGTGCACCTCCGCGGAGACCTAGAACGCCAGGGCCATGAGTACAAGAGGCTCCTGGACATCAAGACCAGGCTGGAGCTGGAGATCGCTGAGTACAGAAGACTGCTGGATGGAGAGATAGACAGGTACGTTTTTAAGGATTGTGACGTCACACAAGGCCAAATCAGAAAACTGCTCCAGAAGACAACATAACACATCTCGAGACAGGACTGTCTTTCACTGATTCAGTTGACTGTTTTGACAGAACTGTTATTGTTAAGTGTCCAATAGTTACATTGAAATTAATAAAGAGGAAATAAATTAAATACATTCATGTGAATTTCTGAAATGATGTGATTGCCTGTAGGCCATCGGAGCTAACGCCTGTGTTTCTGTGTTCCTATTAGTTCTTCCACCTCGACCACAACACGCAAGGTGGTGACCATTGTGGAGGAGGTGGTGGACGGCAAGGTGGTCAGCTCCTCCAGCTCCTCCCAGTCCATCTCTGCAACCCACTGAGTGCCGCTGACACACCGCAATGGCACGGCACTACAGAGACAAGCCTCAAGAAGAAACGCCTTTCAGAAATACAGCCTGAAAGAGAAAAAAAACAAGCCTCAAGAAGAAACGCCTTTCAGAAATACAGCCTGAGAGAGAAAGAAAACAATAAAAAGTGCCCAGTGGTGTTCAGTCTTAAACAGTTGTGTGGTCTTTTTTCATTCCTATTCATTTGGTTAGCTGGCTGGTTGATTAAAACACAAGTGAATAGAATCATTAAGAAACAAAGAAAAAAAAAAGAAAAAGACAACCATTGGTAGTGGAGAGTGTACAGTATGTGTGCATCTTGGAATTAATTTAAAAAGGACATTTCCATAAAAAAGATATATAAGCATGCAATATACTATACCTGTGTAAATGTATATATCACTATTTAGTAAGCTAACAAGGTTGGCAAGCACACAGAAGAACATTATGTGCCACAGGCATTAGAGGCTTTTTAGCTAAGAAACCACAACACCTATGCTGGAGTTGGGTTTTCCAACAAAGCCAGCCGCTTAATAGCTTATGACCACCGCGAATTAGCGAAAGCGGTCATATTGGAGTTGTAGCGAAATTTTTCTCTCTTTTTTTTTTTTTTTTTAATTTGACAGATTTTTTGTCAACCATTTCCGGGACACTGAAACTCGGGGGGACATGAATGTTAAGCTGTCTGCTGTAGCTCTGGTCCTCACATACAAATGAGTCAAGGTGTGGACTGATAAAATCTTTTTCTAAATGTATGGTTTCTTTTAAACTGTCTGCTATGGCTCTGGCCCTCACGTCCAAATGAGTCATACTTCTGATGATGAATGTTTATATGTTGTTTTGTTCTTTGTCTAAATATACTGCAGTTCATTCAGCAATCATTCCACCAATCACACTATAGAGTAATTATACTCATAGGCAGGTACAAAAAGCATTGGTATTATAGTCACCCAGAGCACACATGACACATCCAATGAGTGATTATGCCATAAGGTGTCCAATGGTGGGGCTAGGCAGGGCTGTGTAGAGCTTTGCATACACCAGCATTCTCAGCACACAGTGCACTTTGAGAGATAAATGATGTTTGAGGATTTTACTTTAAATATTGATTTCTCTCTCTATCTACCCCCTTGGTGTGTGTGTGTGTGTGTGTGTGTGTGTGTGTGTGTGTGTGTGTGTGTGTGTGTGTGTGTGTGTGTGTGTGTGTGTGTGTGTGTGTGTGTGTAAAAGATCTTGCCAGGCAGGTCATGATTTACACAGAATGTTGCCACACCTATTGTCCATGTACTTCTTCTATGTGCTGATAGAAAAATATGTGTGTGTGCGTGTGTGTCGTTATAAAAAAAAGCATGGGTGCATTTCCTTGTGTGTGTACATGTATGTGTGTTGTCACTGAAAAAGCATGCGGTGTATGTTCATGCTAACTATATGTTGTCTGTGTGTGTGTGTGTGTGTGTGTGTGTGTGTGTGTGTGTGTGTGTGTGTGTGTGTGTGTGTGTGTGTGTGTGTGCACATAAGTGAGTACAATAGTTACATATTCCCAGTGGCGTATCCAGAACATTTTTACTGGGGTGGCCAAGATGACACACAAATATAGTCTGAGGTGGCCATGGAATTATATACACATAGAAAATTTGTATTTCTTAGACACAATCTCCTGCATTTTAACCAAATATGGAGAGCCACTATCTGCTTAAAAAAAAATAAACTTTTACAAAAGACTAAAAACTAAAAACAATTTTTAAAAACAGGTGTTATTTTAATGACATTCATCCTGGGACAAGCAGAGCCTATCCTGCCTGCCCTAACAGCACATCTGTGATATACAGTATATAGAGTGAGTCTAATAAGTATTTGATCCCTTGTTGATTTTGTTTTTCCCCCTGAATGGAATACAAATCAATTAAAATATATTCTTCAAAGTTATTTTCTGGATTTCCTTTTTGATATTCTGTCTCTCCATATTAGAATACACCTACCATTAAAATTGTAGAGCATGTCTTTATTAGTGGGTAAACCAACAAAGTCAGCAAGGGATCAATTATTAAAATTACTAAGTATGAGACAGTACACAACAACTTCAAGTAACACATTCATGAATGACTTCTGAACCTGACATACCATGCTTAGTAGGTGGAGTTCCAGACAATACTGGTTCACAGTCAGTCTCCTCCTCCTCCGCCAAGTGTGGCTGGTGAACTGTGGGAATACAAGGATGGTTTAATAATAGATAAATAGACAGACAGACAGACAGACAGACAGACAGACAGACAGACAGACAGGCGCGTGCACACACACATACATACAAATCTTAAGTTATTCATCATCTTCTGTCAGCTGTTTAAATTGTGTGTGTAGTACTTCAGTCAGATGTAACTGTAATTCAAACTTTCCATACATAACCTACCATCTTGTATTGGGAGAGTGGACTGCATATGCTGCATTGTGTGGGCCTCTGCACTGCTGCTGGTAGAAGCTGTAGCTGACTCTGAGTCTTTTCTTTTTTTTAGAAAAAAGCTCTGAATGTCTTTTGTTCTCTTCATATTCTCTTAATATCCCTGCATAAAATGTAATTCAATCACTCAATCATGCAACCAATCAGTCATTCAATCAACTCACTTCTTAGCTGTAATTATAATATCAACAGGGATCATTGTCGAATTGATTTTAAAATCAGTGTAAAAATTTTAGGTGTTCTTGTGGTTCTGGGACCCCTTAGATAACAACTTTGACTTTAGTGAATCACCAACAATGTTATAATTCCAAATGAGTCGCCGTCGGTCTGCAAGACAATATTACTGCTGTGGACAGTGTCAGATTCTAAAACCGTGGCATTATGGTTTTAACAAATAAATGATATGACGTGAATTTGTATTATGAACGCACTCACTGCTGTATCATGAGTTTGTGTGCATGACGATTTATTTTCGTTACGTTTAAACAACAGGTTTAAGACATATTGATACATTTGTGGTCAGATATGTACAGCAAGTTTAGTTATGAGTGAAGTCACACTCTAAAGTAGACTAGCGCTGTGGGTTACTACAGGGAGCTGAGGTGATCTGGACTTAAATGATTTACTCCAACTTTACTTAATCTCTACTTCTTCAAATGGTTTGAAGAAACGGACAAGAATCTCCTCACTGTCAAAGTCACCACAACTTCAGAGTCCAGCTTACTTCAAGCAGTAGTTCACTTCATGTGCTAGGTTTCGAGATACAGGCTCTACTACTGCAGTCTGTATCGTACTCGTGAAAGTAGCTAATGGGCTACTACCCTTTCGAGAAATGTATGCTACTCCTGTCCTGAACGGTTTCATATTCAATTTATCCTGTTAACAACAACAAAAAAGAAACTGATGTTAACGTTACTAACTTGGCTTGCAGGCTGTGGCTACAGTGTAGTACAGTGTACATTAGAGCCGCTACACTAGTTAACTTGTGCTCTCGTCTTGTCTCGTGTAGGCTATTTCGTCTTTTAGCCAGGGGCGTGGCTACGGGGGGGCTGGGGGGGGCAGTGCCCCCCCACGGACAAGTCCTGCCCCCCCTGAGAAATGCCCTGTCCATCCAAAGAAAACTGGCCAGAAAAAAGACCACGATTTATGATCTCTGTTTATGTCTTGTATTGATAGAATAAATGCTGATGGTGATTAAAAAAAAGCATATATCTGCAAAGTTTATAGCTTTAATTATTTTTTATCATGTTTCCCCCCTCCATAACCTTAACTGCTTTCCAGTTGGTTCGTTTGAATAGGGGGCGTGTCAGTCCGCCTCCATTCAACTAGCAAGCACAACGCTGCAGAGTTTACTTTGCGTCCATACAGTGCATGTGTCGGTAGCTTGAGCTTTCGTCAACCAAATTAAAATACCTGGCAACTTCGATTCCTGTTCCTATTTTGTTCTTCTCTGTCATCTTTTTCACAAACTAGTAGTAGTAGTTTTTGTTGAGCTTGTTCGTTTCATTTACTTGTTGTAGATTACATTAACAAGTCAGCTAGTTACAGCAGTCTGCCTGTGGTAGCCTGCTATTGCGACTAGGAGACTAGGTGAAACAGTCTATCTATCTAATTAAAATAGAAGGTAGTAAATTTTGAACCGTGGCGCGACGTCAGTGCAGGGCGCAAAGAGGGGGTATGAAACATATGCATAGGGGCGCAATGGGGGCGCCGAAGGAGAGAGACAGAGAGAAATACCTGTTTGTTACCCTTGTGTTTATTGGTTAAATATGTCTATGCCGTTAATCTTTGTATGTTAAAATAAATTTAGATAGAGATCCACGGCTTCCTGTACTCTTATGGTTAGCGATCTTGCTCCTTTTCAACATTCTATTTTAGAATGTTGAGACGGAGGGCTTGCCAGCAACGTGTATCGTTTTATATACAGTCTGTAGTTTCGCATAGTCACGACTGAGAAAACAGCCATGAATGAACTGTCTGGGGCGCACTTACAGTGTTAAAAAGCAAGAGGAAAAGAGAAAGTAGCGGATAGAATGAGGAAAAAGTTGTTCGCTTGGATGAAAGAGTGCAGGTAGGTTGCGTGGGTCTTTTGACAGTTTGAGAAGGGTAGCATTGGTTGGCTAACGTTGCTTCTACATAAGGTTACACTGACTTGCTAGACTAATTTACGTTGCGTTTGCTAACTGGCTTAACTGTTTTTTTGTAAATACTGTTGCCAATGGTCGTTGTTTAAACGTTTAATGGCGTCCACGTTGTCTTTTTCCATCCACAACCTGCATAGCTGCATATGTGATCTTAGCCCAGCCAGCAGAACTGCTAAGACTGAGCAGTTCAGTCCATAGCCCTGTCATCCAAGATTTCTCTCAGCGCTGTAATGGTGGGGGCGGGAGGAGTTTAAAATTATCTAGTTTTTGTAATGGTGTTGTATGACATTTTAGTTCCACCAAATCACTATGCCTTTAAGTGGCAACCTAGTAATATTTCTATAGATATAGATATACCTGCTAAGCCTATTTCTACAGATCTAAGAACCTGTAAAATGCACCAGAATGCACGAAATTACATCTATTTTTTTTTTTTTTTTTTTAAATTCTGATGCCTTTGCACACAAACATTAAACATGACTTTACCACCCTTGATTGATCCCTTGAGTAGGCTATGTTTTTGCAGTGTTGTAGGCTTTGTATTACATCAGCATTGTTATCTCCAGATAAAGCATGTACCTCACATACTGTATAGCGATAGCCTATTAATGATAATATGCCTACCACTACCCGTAATGGGCGCGAGGAGGAGGGGGGGCCTAACTGCATTGAACCAGCTCTCCCCAATGCTCTTCACCACCTATGTGAAGAGCATTGGGGAGGCCGTTCAGTTCCTGGCTGTCCTGGCTCTGCGTGGTCATAATCACGAGTGTGGGGAGGAGGGACTTTTCCTTAAGTTTTTTGAATACACAGTCAAAAAAGATAAGAAATTGGCAGAAATTGTAAAACATATCCCAGACAATGCAAAATACACGTCAAATGTAATACAAAATGAAATAATTGAAACCCTCACCAAAATGGTGCTAAACAATATCCAAGCCAGATACAACAGACTGGTAGGCCATAACCCAGGAAGGCATAGAGTGCACACCTCCCCCCCACCCCCCAACAAACCCAACTGTTTTTTAAGGCCTGGCTATGCTAAGTATGATTCTGAATGCTGCCATTGAAAATGTCTGGATGCACCATCTACAGTATTAGTCCCATGAATAGATACCCATTGAAAATCAATATTCAACATTAAGGTGAGGTTGATCACATAACTTATTCTATGTTATTGAAGTATATACCATCTACATATGATACAGCATTAATTGTTTAATAACATCTTTGTGTATTGAATATAGATAAATGAATGTATTGTCTAACAGCCTTCACCACCTAGATATGTGGTCTGACATGCTCTGAGACATGTCTCAATTTCATCAATACCATGAAGTGTGAGTAGTTTTGTAGTTCAATTGCATTGAAACACATTGATTTACAATGGTCAGCTATTCATGAAGACCAGTAGATGCTGCATCCTAACATTTTCAATGTCAACATTAACATTTTCATTTAGCATAGCCAGGCTTTTCAAAACAAAGTTAGTTTTGTTGGAAGGCGGGGGTGGATGGGTGTGGGGGGTGGGGGGTTGCTGGTGCACCATAAGCTCATCTGGCCCACAGCCTAGTATCATAATGACTACAGTGGGCTATGTTTCTGTTCTAGCTTTCCTGTAGTAATCATATGTTGTATACCTTTGATTTTATTGATAGCTTGCTGTTGGTTGCATGCATCATACAAGTTCTACATTTTTTTACAAAAAAAAAAGAAAAAAACTTCATAAAAAAATTCCAGTCTGTTAACAAAATCGACGGTCATGATTTATGCTAGGGTGACCATATTTTGATTACCGAAAACCAGGACACTCGGCTCGACAATGAAATACTTATATGATACTCAAAGTTTACTCAAAGATGCCTTATAATTTCAATACATTTAAAGTATGCCTCCTCCGAAAATTGTTATATTACAAAAATACTATCAGCAATTCTACTATATACTAGGCTTTTGTTATTGTTTTTACATCTACAATGTTTTCTGCCCCCCCAGATGAGATAACTGCCCACCCACACATGCCATTCTGGTCACACCTCTGCTTTTAGCTGTTCCTGCTACTAACATAAAGTTTGTTAAATAAAGTTTTCCTACATATTCAGAGCAAATTACGACATGATAATTATTCATTAAATCATTAAATTACCATACCTTATTGACTGAATCCCGATGTATCCAGTTAATGGATGCGGTCTCTAATGCTGTTTCGCGGGAGCTGCAGGTGACAGGCAGTGTTCATCTCGCAGAGTTGCCAGATCTTGAACGATAAACAAGCAACTGCCACCCAGACCTGCAGGCGACACGCGCAGTGCTCATCTCGTGTCTACTGACCCCTCAGTGTCACTCGAAAAACTTCCGCTGATCAGAAATCAGCTCTCTGCAGCATCATTGACTTGACAGTGTTTCTCTTGTTTGTTGTGTTGACAAACTTGATAAATTACCTATCGGATCTAGGGTGGCCATCGGGGTGGCCAATGACATTTCAGTGGTGGCACTGGCCACCCTTGGCCACCCCCTAGAGTCGCCACTGCATATTCCACCCTATGCCAACCCCCCACCCCGTGCACCACACCCCAACCACCTGCCTGTCAGTCCCTCTCTCCCTCCCTCCCCTATCAGAGCGTACATAAAAGGCACTCACAGAGACCTCTTCTCTTCACTCACTCTATCCTCTCAGCAGTCAGGGCAGAGCAGCTCTCTCTCATCCACACGCACCGCAACAAAGACAGACAGACAGATAGACAGACAGACAGACAGACAGACAAAGATGTCTTACAGCGGTTACAGCTACGCGTCTTCCTCCGGGGGCTCCATGAGGGCCGGTGGGGGCCTGGGCGCCTCTCGCATGTCCATGTCCTCAGGCATGTACGGCGGCGGTGCCGGTGGCGGCCGCATCACCGCCATGCACGCAGGCAGTGTGTACGGCGGGGCGGGAGGCAAAGGGGTGCGCATCTCCAGCGCGTCCAGCTCCTTCGCTGCGGGCGGTGGTGGCGGCTACGGTGGTGGCAGCTACGGTGGCGGTTTCCAGCTGTCCGACGGCGTGGACATCTCAGCCAACGAGAAGGCCACCATGCAGAACCTGAACGACCGTCTGTCCTCCTACCTGGACAAGGTGCGCTCCATGGAGAAGGCCAACGCCGAGCTGGAGCTGAAAATCAGGCAGTACCTGGACAGCAAGACGTCGCCCTCTGCCCGTGACTTCTCTGCCTTCCATGTGACCATCAGTGATCTGCAGGCCAAGGTGCGTATGCCTGGACATGACCTTAGAGTGGCTTCACACATACAGTTATACTTACAGTAGATAGATAGACAGACAGACAGACAGACAGACAGACAGACAGACAGACAGATAGATAGATAGATAGATAGATAGATAGATAGATAGATAGATAGATAGATAGATAGATAGATGGTGGTAACTGGTAATACAACAAAAGCAGGTGCTAATTATATAATCAAACTATGTGCTAATCTCAACAGTTTTTATGCTGATCAATGATACATGCTCATCTTAAAAAAATGTAAATACACCACTGTGTCTCTATGCTTCTTTGAATATTTTTTTTATTAAATCAGCATAACAAATAGAATTCGAATATTACATTTTATAAATCATCCTGCATGTTGCCTTACAAGACCTGTGTTGCAAGACCTCTTGTAGCACTGAGAACTCATACAATCCCTGATCAAGTCTGTGGTAGTGTTACATCCACATGCCTCAAATTTCAGTGTTTTCAATGCTTGTGGTTCTTATTACAATTCCTGGGTACATCCACACGCTCAGCCCCAAATGCCTTCAAACCCATTTTCCCTTTCCTGTTTTTTAAACACATGCTTTTGGTGTTTTTTAACGTATGTTTTCTGCGTTCCTCTTATTTTTGTTTCTGTGCAGATCCAGGATGCCACCCGTATCAATGGGGGTATCTACCTCAGCATTGACAATGCCAAGCTCGCTGCTGACGACTTCAGGGTCAAGTGAGTGTTCACGCACCCACGGCAGTGTGACACTTGATTTAAGACAGACTTGTAATGTAAAACAGCACTCTATTCCCAAATGAACAACAGATGCATCACCTAACTTTAGTCACACTTTAAACTAAAACTTTTAGTTTTTGGTAGATTTATGGTGCGTAGTCTGCATCCTGATCAGATACTAGTCTCCCCCTAACCTCTCAATGACACAAACAACATACATATTTATGATGGTAGAGCATTAATTACTTGAATGGATGATTTTGGTTGTGATCAGGTACGAGAACGAGCTTGCCATGAGGACGTCTGTGGAGGCCGACATCGCTAACCTGAGGAGGGTCCTGGACGAGCTGACCATGGCCCGCTCGGACCTGGAGATGCAGATTGAGGGACTGAGGGAGGAACTCATCTTCCTCAAGAAGAACCACGAGGAGGTGAGAACCTCACAGCAGCCCCTCACGGGGGCACAATTAGAATTAATGCACAGGATGATTAGCTCTCATCTCATCACAATAAGAGGAGGTTTATATCTCATTTTTCTCAAATCATGAACCACAAAAAGTGAAGTCTAATGTGAAAGTGAAGATTCCTTATAATTAAAAGGAACTTTACTTGTCATTCTTCTTTAAGATCAACCATGAGTAGGTTAGGAAACGTTTAGCATAAGTTGAGCTCAATGAATCAAGACCCGCAGAGATCTTGAATCCTGGTTCCAGAGCAAGGTACACCCTGTTCCTTGCATATTTTCATATCAATACAATATACATATGAAGGAACATTAAATAAATATACACGCCTATGTATATTTCAAATAAGGCTGGTTTAATGTATGGTTTAGGTATATTCACATTTTTATACAAGTAAGAAATAAGTAACAATTGTTAATATGCTATTTTCTGTGCTTTGGGAACACAGACAGAGGCTCTGAACAAAGAAGTCACCGTCAGCCCTGAGACGCTGCAGACATCACGGTCGGATGTCAACGAGGTCAAACGCGTACTTCAAGGCCTAGAGATCGAGCTGCGGTCCCAACTCAGCATGGTAGGCAACCAGTTAGATAGGCTATGCCTAGCATGCAAACTAGCAGCAGGCTTTGTATAAAACTGTCCATCATCAAAAAGGAATGCTATTAACAAGGCATGCTGTTACAGACAGAACCTTAAATACACTTGTTACCACAAATACCAAATCTTGATTAGAATGAAACCCACAGTAGCCACAACCAGCCATTAGGGCTAATACAGGGTTATACCTGAGCTAATGCTAAATTCTGATCGTTCCGTTCTTGCTCTCTCCAGAAAGCGTCGCTGGAGGGCACCCTTGCAGACACACAGGCACGCTACTCGTCCATGCTCACGGGCTACCAGGCACAGGTGTCCAGCCTGGAGGAGCAGCTGGTGCACCTCCGCGGAGACCTAGAACGCCAGGGCCATGAGTACAAGAGGCTCCTGGACATCAAGACCAGGCTGGAGCTGGAGATCGCTGAGTACAGAAGACTGCTGGATGGAGAGATAGACAGGTATGTTTTTAAGGATTGTGACGTCACACAAGGCCAAATCAGAAAACTGCTCCAGAAGACAACATAACACATCTCGAGACAGGACTGTCTTTCACTGATTCAGTTGACTGTTTTGACAGAACTGTTATTGTTAAAGGAATACGCCACCCCAAAATGAAATTGTGTCTATCCCCGCAGTCCCTAGAGTTGGATAAGTGAGCAGAAGCGTTTTCCGGTCGACTCAGCCATTGTCCGTGTCCATTGTCCACTGACCTTAGCTTAGCTTAGCATAGTCGATGTAAACACACGTCGCCCAATAGCCACTTGTGGCAAAAGTAAATCAACTCACTCGATTTTTTTTTGTAATTACTTCTCGTGACCTGTGCATTCAGATCGAGTACAAATGACGATGCAAATTAACACGAAGGAATTTCCCAAGCGGCATTTAGATGGGGGACTATATTTTGCGGAAGCACAGACGAAGCACAGAGGCAAAGCACCGCTAAAAGGCACAAAGACGCCACTCAGCCCCTGGGAACCCCCATCCCCCCACTTCCCTCAACACACAAGCGTGGAGTTACTGATAAGTAGGGCAGTGACGCTGTTCCAGTGTTTGAAAGTTTGTTTTCTCATATTGCGTAAAAATGGTTAACACCTGTGTAGCAACGGGCTTGCGAGAACAAGCAGAAGACATACACCAACACAATGTTTCACAGATTTCCAAAACCTGTGAAACGAAGACGTCTGTGGCTTGCAGCCCTCGGCATTCCATCGACGACACCGGAGAAGAAAATAAAGCAGTACAGTGTTTGCAAGGAGCATTTCAAACAGGAGGACTATAAACAGAAAATGCCCTATGCTTCAAGAAAGATGGTATTGACACTGAAGAAAACAGCCGTCCCTTCTGTGTTTGATACAGAGGCTGAACGTAGTGCATCATTCATGCCTGTAAGTGTAATTTTTATCCTTCCCTGGGTTATACATTGCCAACATTGTAACTGCAACGTGATGTTAGTTTGGCTCACATTGTCGCTTCCAGTTTTATTACAACCTCGGCAAGCCTTCACTCTATGTACTATAAACAATCACTTTACCTGTAAGCTTTACCTGTAGCATGGAATGAATGCAGGGTTTGGTTACACTTAGCTTAGCATAATGGTTCTGTTGACTCAGAAAAAGCTAGCCTACGAGTGGATCGCATAACGTAACTGTGATAAGAAAATTGCAAAGAAGTTACTGTTCATGCAAAGTTTACATAAAAAATCATTCATTCAAAGATTTTCACTCAAGAAGGTTTTGGCCTCTTGGAGTAATTATTTCATTTACATTCTATCAACTATTTCTCAGGGTGATCAGTGCTGTACAGGAAGATGAAGACACAGCAGAAGTTGAGGAGTCCCTCCAGCTTTTTGCAGACTTACCTCAGTCCACTTCTCAGAAGTCCAGAACTTCAAGGCTCTGTTACCTTTGCACAGCTCTGCAACACGCATGAAGTCACTGTCTGTCCTTGCACCCACATGGACACAACAACTGGTAGGCTAATGAACCTTTTCTCATTCTGTTGTTACAGGTACTGTACCATGACAACTGAAAGTCTTGACATTGCATGCATCTATTCATTTTGTAGGATACAGCATCTTTGCCCATGGTCACAGCTGTGTGCAGTCCAAGAAGAGGTATAACATTTGATGTAAGTAGCAAACTTGGATGACCAGTATTCATTATGTGTAGCTTACAATTACAGTAAAGCACATATGTAGTTATAGAGCAGTTAGAAACTTGTGTGGGGCCGTTTTTTTTTTTTTGAGGTGACTAACAGTTTGTCAGACTTGGGGACCTTACACCAGAGGCTGTGGACAGCAGCATAGGTGCACCGCAGAGAACTGTGCTCTCCCCTGTACTGTTCACCCTGTATACCACCGATTTCAGCTACAAATCAGACTTGTCACATGCAGAAGTTCTCTGACAACACTGCAATCGTGGGGTGTATCAAGGATGGACAGGAGGGGGAGTACAGGTGCCTTGTGGAGGACTTCGTTGGGTGGTGTCGAACTAATCAGCTGCAACTGAACACCATCAAAACCAAGGAAATGGTGGTGGACTTCAGGAGAACTGCCCCGCCGCTGGTGCCTGTCACGATTGATGGGGAAAATGTCGAGACAGTCTGCACTTACAAGTACTTGGGGGTACACCTCGACAATAAACTGGACTGGTCTACTAATTTATATGCATTCTACAGAGCACACACACACACGCGTGCGCACACATGCTGTCCCTGGTGGTGACTACTATACGACTATGGACAGCAATATACTGCACTACCCTGATAACTACTGCACTAAAATACCCTTCTATAACTACTGCACTAAAGGACCCTTCTATAACACTGGACAATTTTACTGGGACACTGTAATCTATCTACCACAAAGCACCTTATTACGACACTTGTTTACCTCGTAGAATTCTTATTACCTTACTTATCATTACAAGGTTGTTTCTTCCTTCAGTTCAGTGAATGTTGTATTATGTAGACGTGTGCAATAGGTTTGATCTGTTTTTTGCAATATGTATTATGTGTATGCTACTGGACACCTTCATTTCCTTCGGGATCAATAAAGTTACTTTACTCTACTCTACTACTAACATGTTGGTGTGGGACCAGCCGCGGCCTGCTGGTTAGAACTTAGAGCCATGAAGTTGCCAGTTCGATTCCAGACCAGTGGACCACGGCTGAAGTGCCCTAGAGCAAGACCCGCTCCTCCCCGGGTGCGACTGTAGCAGGCTGTAGTGTATTCTTTACCCTCACTGTGTGTTTCCCTGTGTGCTTTGTGTTTCACTAATTTATGATTGGGTCAAATGCAGACACACAATTCCTTGTGTGTGTAAATACACTTGGCCTACAAAACTGATTCTAATTTCTAATGTTTTATTGTGAAATTGAAGTATGTCTATTTGTCAACAACAGGAACCACAAGATACAGCATAGGCCGAGATGGATATCTGCATGACCTCGGAACCAGCTGCTGAACCAGCAGACACAAGTTTTCTCCCATTGTCAACCCCCTCCTCCTCTACCACAGGAAGCTCTACGAACCTTTCAGGAAAGGCCACACATCACGATTCAGTCAAAGAACATAGCCTTCAACACATTTCGTGTGCTACATATCAAAAATTATTTACATGCTCCATTGATCATTTTCTAGTGACCTTACATAAATCCAATAACATTCTATTCAAAAGAACAATGTCATATGTGAAGACAAACTGCAAGTTTTCAAAGACTGTCAATGAAGGCAAATCTTTATTTTTTATATCAATGTTGTATATACATTTTACTTTTTTACATGTTTCTAATAAAATAAATGTCTGCTTTTTCTTTACTTGTTTGGTTTCATTGGTGTACAGACATAGTTATAGTTTTACAGTAAAAGGTTTATGTATTTACAGATACAGAGCCTGTATTACAACAAAACACTAAAAATATTCCAGATTGTATATTTGTACAGAAAATGAATGAAGTACCCATAACATTTTATAAAGCCATATAACGCTAATAACTACATTACTACAATACTATATCTATTGCCTCCTGTACCTCTTGAAACCCAACGTAGACATCAGACTGATGGAAATTTCTGTCGGATTGCTGCAACCATACATTATGCAAACGATTCCCTTTACCCAGTGTCTCTCCCTTGAGGGCCCACTCCAACACGATAGGACACCAACCTGGGGTCTGTTTCCCAAAACCATAGTTGCTAACTAAGTTAGCTACTTTGTTGGTTGCAATGCAATTTCCCATTGCCAACCAACTACGTTGCTAATTGGTTAGCAACTATGGTGTTGGGAAACACATCCCTGTATTGCCTGTAAAAACAACACTATGAGTACAGGTCTAATGCATATACATCGAACTTTACCGTAACGTAATCATGCATTTTGGTACTTACTCTGTGGACAGCTGTCCATTGGGTCCACTCGGTGTGTTTTTCCTTTTCCAGTTCACTTTATCGGGTCGGAAGAAGAAAGTGAGGACTGCAGGATGGATCATTGCAGAGAAATTTTCAGTAGCAGTGACAACTGCATCTGCACTCCTCTTCGGGAGCATTGCTCTCCATTGATGGCAGTATTTTGTCCCAATGCACATGTAGGTACAATCACAAAGAGACTACACTACCCATGGTTCCCCTGGCCACACCTCAGGTGATAAGCCCTTCTCACATTTCACACCCTTCCTTCAAAACCCCTGGCGCGCTACAGCTCCTTCTCTCTGTCGGTGGACCATCGGGTCACACAGACGTAAAGAGATGCACCCTCTCTCTCTGTCGGTGGACCATCGGGTCACACAGACGTAAAGAGATGCACCCTCTCTCTCTGTCGGTGGACCATCGGGTCACACAGACGTAAAGAGATGCACCCTCCCTCTCTGTCGGTGGATCCTCGGGTCACACAGACGTAAAGAGAGGTACCCTCTCTCTCTGTCTCGCTGGCCAGGCAAATGGCAGCAGACCTGGGGAGACACTCTCCCTCTACTGCAGGCCATCGGGCCTAGCAGACCACAAAGGAACTCGTCAACATGCGCAGCTAAGTAGACAACAATGGACCAGAAGGTCAGAAGTACTTTAACTCGAGTACGTTTTACTGGAAAGGCGACCGGATTCCCTTTCCCCAGTTCTATAGCCGCGACTACAGGGCGACCGGATTCCCCTTTTAGGCTACATTTGTTGAGTTTGATGAAACCAACTACTCCTAATCCACAGGATTCCCAGCATGACGCTGAGGGAGTACAGTTTCTGTAAATGTCTAATGCGCGACGAACCATAGTAGGAAACCTCTTAATCGAGCACTCGGTTCCCAGCTATAAGCTGAGAGAGAATTCTCCTACGGCAGTCAAAAGGACTCTTCTTCACTCGGATCACCGCCGATCAACGACTGAACAGTGGCGACGACCTCGCCACGGATCCTCCAACACCCAAGGGAGGACTGGAGCAACTCCACCCGAGACAAAGGACACGCTCAAGCAACATTTGCGTAAGGCACTTGGGCATTGTTAGAATATTGCTTAGCACAGCAAGAATGTTTAAACTTATGTCTGATGTAAACATGCACACTGTTTTCATATAGACTTTGAGTTGACCATTTGTTATGTTCTTTTATTCGCTACTTTGATAGACAGATCATGCATGCTCTCTCTCTCTCCCCCTTCTTACTAACCCTGATCTAATGCCCTGCATTGATATCTGGTTAAGGGGAATGTTTAGCTAACAATAGCCTAGCCTATTGTTTCAAAGCGATTTAATCATTTGCCACGTGCACACCCCCGCTCTCCTGTGATCAGGCAAAAGGCCTAGCTCACATACCAAATGGGGGGTGGGGAGCCGTGACCCCCTCCTTATCTCTCCCCTCTCTCACTCACACACACACACCACCTTATTGCCTTGCATAGACACACACACACACACGCACACACATACATCACTACCTGTAGGATTAGTTCACACCTGTAGTTGTTAGTTAATAAACTATACCTTTTGAAATAAACTGTGTCTTGTCTGTTACTGCAACAAATACTCTGAGAGCCACTGCCAAGAAAGATCCTCACTCACCTTCAAGACTAATGAGACTGATATGAGACTGATTTTAATGAGACTGATATGAGACTGATTTTAATGAGACTGATATGAGACTGATCAACTAAGACCAATTAATTTTTACCAAACTCCATTTATTTGTAGGGTGCGCCGCGTAAAAGTGGTTATCCCTACACACAGCACAAACACTCCATTTCAGTCGGCATCGGTTGGCTCACTCCACACTCACGCCACCAGTTCGTGTTTGCTCTCCTTTGCTCATCCTGATCGCTTTGAATAGTCAGAGCGTCCTCTTCCCAGACCCAAAGCTTGCAGCTCCTCTTCAGTGAACACAGTTTCGAACAGGTTGGATCTTGGATAAATCTAGGTGTAATCTAAGTCATCATCTTCGTCAGTATTTGTCGCCGTTTTTACGCAATATATGAGAAAACAAACTTTCAAACACTGGAACAGTGTCACTGCCCTACTTATCAGTAACTCCACGCTTGTGTGTTGAGGGAAGTGGGGGGATGGGTTCCCAGGGGCTACGTAGCGTCTTTGAGCCTTTCAGCAGTGCTTTGCCTTTGTGCTTCGCCTGTGCTTCCGCGAAATATAGCCCCCCATCTAAATGCCGCTTGGGAAATTCCTTCGTGTTAATTTGCATTGTCATTTGTACTCGATCTGAATGCACAGGTCACGGGAAGTAATTACAAAAAAAATCGAGTGAGTTGATTTACTTTTGCCACAAGTGGCTATTGGGCGACGTGTGTTTACATCGACTATGCTAAGCTAAGCTAAGGTCAGTGGACAATGGACACGGACAATGGCTGAGTCGACCGGAAAACGCTTCTGCTCACTTATCCAACTCTAGGGACTGCGGGGATAGACACAATTTCATTTTGGGGTGGCTCTTTCTTTAAGTGTCCAATAGTTACATTGAAATTAATGAAGAGGAAATAAATGAAATACATTCATGTGAATTTCTGAAATGATGTGATTGCCTGTAGGCCATCAGAGCTAACGCCTGTGTTTCTGTGTTCCTATTAGTTCTTCCACCTTGACCACAACACGCAAGGTGGTGACCATTGTGGAGGAGGTGGTGGACGGCAAGGTGGTCAGCTCCTCCAGCTCCTCCCAGTCCATCTCTGCAACCCACTGAGTGCCGCTGGCACACCGCAACGGCATGGCACTACAGAGACAAGCCTCAAGAAGAAGCGCCTTTCAGAAATACAGCCTGAGAGAGAAAAAAAAAAACAATAAAAAGTGCCCAGTGGTGTTTAGTCTTAAACAGTTGTGTGGTCTTTTTTCATTCCTATTCATTTGGTTAGCTGGCTGGTTGATTAAAACACGGGTGAATAAAATCATTAAGAAACAAAGAAAGAACAAAAAGAAAAAGACAACCATTGGTAGTGTTGAGTGTACAGTATGTGTGCATCTTGGAATTAATTTAAAAATGACATTTCCATAAAAAAAGATATATAAGCATGTAATGTGTGTGTAAAAGTATGTATCACTATTTAGTAAGATTACAAGGTTGGCAAGCACACAGAAGAACACTGTGTTACATTACATTACATTACACTTAGCTGACGCTATTATCCAGAGCGACTTACAGATATTTACAGGGTTTCAGTTACAGTCCCTGGAGCAGTGTGGGGTTAGATGCTTTGCTCAAGGGCATCTCAACCATGGGTAGGGCGGGATTTGAACCAGCAACCTTCCAATTGCAAGACCATCTCCCTAACCACTAGGCCACAGCTGCAGTGTGCCACAGGCATTAGAGGCTTTTTAGCCTAAGCTGGAGTCCAGAATCAAAGCCAGCTGCTTAACAGCTTTTTTTTTGTTTTGTTTTTATAATTATTTTTTTATTGATTTTAACAAGAACACACACACAACAACAAAACAACAACAACAACAACAAAAAGACTCAGCTTACATACAGTATATACATAGAGGCAGACAGCTGGCTCCTTATTTCTAGAATGACATAGAATACATTAAAAAAGGGAATATGAAATTAAAAAATAAACATTGACAAAAGTTAGAAATGAAATACAAGTGCTCTTGTTTTACATTCTGTTTTACATAAATCCTCTGATCAATGCAGTTTTGATATTTGTTCCTACGAAGGACATGAATGGTTCCCATATTCTGTGAAAGATGTCGTCCTTTTCATACATTTTACACGTCAAATAGATATGAGATATGTACTGTATTATGACATTATGCCATTGTGTCCTTGAGGGGGCTTTGTCAGATATCCAATTTAACAAAATACATTTTCTAGCACAGAAAGTTAACATTCTATACAATTTCCCCTTATACTTGTCACTGATAAAGTGGTTTGAGATACCAAGCAGCATACAAAGGGGGTCAAAGTCTAATGATGTACTGTACCCTAAGATCATGTTTATATCATGCTCCACCACTCTCCAAAAATGTTGAATCTTTCGGCATGACCATAAACAGTGAGTAAGACTTCCAATCTCTGTTTTACACTTGGGACAGTGAGGAGAGAGGGTATTATTAAATCTATGACGCTGAGAGGGGGAAATATGAGCTCTGTGTAAGATTTTAAGCTGAATTGCTTTAACTTTGTTACAGATACTGAGAGGCCTAGCATTTTCCCATGCCTCGTCCCATTCCTCATCTGCAATCTCCAAACCAAGTTCACTTTCCCATTTTTACTTAAGGTGTAAGGTACCTTTAGTGACATATTCCTTACGAAGATTATTAAAGAAACCAATGGAATGTCCCATCTGTAGTGAAAACACATGTCGCTCAATGCAGGAGCTGCTTTGGTCTGACAGCACTGTTGTATCCTTTGTAACGAAATTCCTTATTTGAAGGTAACGAAAAAAATCCTGTTTTGGAATGTCAAACTTAACTCTCAGCTGGTCAAAGGTCATCAGAGTGTGTCCATCAAATAAATCACAAAGGCGAGAGATTCCTTTAGCATTCCAGGTTTGAAAGCCAGGGTCAGTTACCCCTGGCATGAAATCTGTGTTGCAACATATTGGTGTAAACACGGAAGTGAGTTTATGTCTACCCTCCAACCTCCTAACCATCTGCCAGGCCTTAACAGTGTGGATTGTGACATACAGCACTTAAAGATTTCCTGAGAAATAATAGATTAGAAAGAGGTAGTTTTGACATAGAACTCTCTATATCCAACCATATGGACATAGGATCCTTACGAATCCAATCAGTGATGTAGCGAAGACGTGCACTGAGCTGATATTTCCTAATGTCAGGTAGGTCAAGGCCACCTTTTGAGGAGGGGAGGCACAGAGTTGCTAGGCTAAGGCGGGGTTTTTTCTTTGCCCATATGAAGGAGCTAAACCAACTCTTCAGATTTTTTAAGGTTTTGTGGGATAAGAGAATTGGAAGCATCTGAATGGGGTAAAGCAATCTGGGCAAAACATTCATTTTCAGGAGAGCCACACGTCCAAGCCAAGAAATGGGCAAAGTATTCCATCTCTCAAGATCCATTCTGATTGTTTCAAAAAGAGAGGGGGAAATTAGCTTTATACAGTTTACCAAAATCAGCGGTGATGTGAATTCCTAGATAAACAAAGCCAGATGGAGACCACTTGAATGGGAATGGGCATGAGGCATTTGGTTGTTGTATCAGGCTACCCAGGGGCATAGCCTCAGATTTGTCAAAATAAATTTTATACCCTGAAAAGGCACCAAATTTACTAATAGTGTCAAGGAGATTAGGAGTGGATATCCCAGGCTCAGTCATAAAGATAAGAACATCATCGGCATGTAGGGTTATCTTATGCTGCCTATCACCTATAGGCAATCCATGTATGCCCTGATTCCTCCTGATCGCTTCAGCTAGGGGCTCAATAACTAGAGCAAACAAGAGGGGGGATAAGGGACACCCCTGCCTAGTGCCTCTTTGTATGGAAAAATTAGGGGATCGTAGGCCATTAGTCAGAACTGAGGAAAGAGGATTATTGTAAAGTAAACGAACCCAACTGATAAAATTGACACCTAGACCAAATTTTTCTAAAACATAAAACAGGAAGGGCATTTCGACACGGTCGAAGGCCTTCTGTGCATCCAGAGAGACGACTATACCTTCTACTGACTGGTCACGGAACTTCTGAATTGTGTTCAGCAATCTCTGCATGTTATTACGTTACGGCCTTTAATGAAACCTGTTTGGTCTTCATTAATAAGAACTGGGAGTAAGGCTTCCAGTCGAGTTGCCAATATTTTAGAGAGAATTTTTAAATCTACATTCAGTAAGGACATTGGCCTATAAGAGGCACATTGCTCTGGTGGTTTCCCTTTCTTTAAGATTAAAGAAATATTGGCTTGCCTTAAAGATGCTGGCAGGATGCCTCTTTCTAATGAATCTTCCAGCATGTTCAGTAGTGGTTCAATCAAAAGGCCCTGAAATTCTTTATAGAATTCAATACTCAACCCATCAGGCCAAGGTGCCTTCCCAGAGGGCAATGCACTAATTGCATTCATTACTTCCTCTTTAGTTATGGGCGCGTTAATGTCTGACCTCTGATCATCTGTCAGTCGTGGAAGATCAAGAGAGGAGAACAAAGTGTCCATTAATCCTGAGCTATCTTGCTGTAAATCTGACCAATACAAATTTTCATAAAAGTTTTTGAGTGTGCTATTAATAGCAACATGATCGAATACTTGTTTCCCTGTGTCATCTATAATTGAAGTGATAGTTTGTGAGTCCGATTTTTTTCTTGTCAAATAGGCCAGATATCTCCCTGGAACAGCTTATTTTTAACCAGCTAATGAAAAGCAAGCCACTGGCTATGGATACGTTTGAGGTTACTTGGGGGTGTACTGTAGGGGTCATGGGCCTAAATCCATAACACACTGACAAAGGAAAGCAATGGATGCTGGCAGGGATGCTAGTGAAACCTGTATTTTTAGGGCTGTGAGGTTCAGTCCTGCACCTGCCTTGGCTCAAACAATGAACCAACAGCAGCTCAGATTGGGAGGAGTGAGCAGGGTCGAAGCACATGACTCAGGCTCGATGCACAAACAGTATCTGTCCATTCCCCTTTTCTTGTATTGTATCTTGTCGTGCATCTGGCTTTAAGTGACTCTCATTTGTCATTGTGATTGCACAGCATACCACAGCACACAGTGCAAACAAAAAAATTGCAACTTGTGTTTTACCCAATCACACATGTGAACAGGGGGCGGGCTAGGGTGACCAGATGGGACTGGCTGAAATTCGGGACGGGGGGGGAGGGGGGGCTCGCTGATGATAGCCCACTACATAGACAATAAATGTACATTCTATGTACGGGGGGGGGGGGGGGGGTCCTTTATATTTCTCCCACCAGCCATGTCAAACGCTTATCACAATGGCTTATCATCAATGCATATTCGCGCCTAATTGTAGGCTACAGAACGTCAAAGAATAAACAAAATAGATCCATTGCAGAAGGGGCTGCGCGCACGGGCTGCATCCGCATCTGCATCTCAGCAGTAGTCGTGCAGTCGACTCAACCTCTCTACGAACAGTTTTTAATGTTTATCGGAAAATAACTACTCAGTATTCTGTTTGAGTGCAATTTTCGGGACATTTAGGGCTTGATTCGGGATTCGGGACAACAGCTTAGATTTCGGGACTGTCCCGAATTTTTCGGGACGTCTGGTCACCCTAGTGCGGGCAGCCACTTTGCTCAAGGATACTTCAATGGCACTTTTGAGAGTTTGTGGATTCAAACCTGAAACCCTCTGGGCACAAATCTGTTTGCCTTAACCACCAAGATATCACTGGCAATTCTCACCACTCAGTCATGGGCTAGCGGTTAAGGAACTGGCTTTGCAGCCTAAAGGTCACAGGATCCGTTCCTGACACCAGTGGGAGTGCTGTTGTGTGTGTGTAATGGATTAAATGCAGAGTTTGAATTTTGTAGTGTGTACTGTGTGATTACAATGACCAACGGGGCTGACTTTTTACTGTCAATCTTGCTGCCATTGGGCCCCTAGGTAGTGACTGGGTAGTGCTTTCCCCCAATTTTGACCACCCTACTAAGTGAGTCAAAAGCTGGTCTGTTGTCTCAGTTTCCAACATATCTTGAGGGTGAGGATAATGTACATACTGCACAGTTACAAGCTACACTGACTAGTCATGTGACTAGTCATGTGACACATTGATCTGGCTCACATTGTGGCAGGATGTAGGAGGTGTTTCAGCAAGGGGGCTAATAAAGTTTAGGGATGCTAGCACCAGCCATTAGCCCCATATGCTTCCATATGCTTATATGGCAAATGGACTGCTCAGTGGTCCTAAATTTCCACTGAGAGTAGAATAATACATGTACTTTTCTGTTCAATTATTTGGGAATTTTTGACAGAATGTGCTGTTTTTGTTTTTTTCACAAGTATTCATTCTACAGAGCAAATGGCCTACAATGTGTAGTTTGTAAATTAGTAGTGAAGATTGAAATTTGTTATCATGCTAACTAAAAGCTAACTGTTCTGGAAGCTAACTGTGTCAGCTTTTCCTAGACTGTAATTTGTGGCATGCAAGATTTTGTTTTATTTTGACAGCATTTTTGTTTCTGATTTATGACCCTTTCACATCACTAGTCTAACCACACATGTTGATTTGAGTAATGATGTGAGCAGAGGACATAAAGACAGGCCCGCTGACAGTCTTGGCTGGGCCCGGGACAAGATCATCTACTGAGCCCCCTCCCCCCTCCCATAATGTAAGGAGAGACCAGTTCTGCCCCACCCTTTCCCTGTGCCCGGGACAACAGACCCGTTTGACCCCCCCGCCCCCCTTTGGCGTGTCTGCATAAAGACCTTCTTATCCATGTATCAACATGCAAAACTAACTAACTAACATTTGAGCAAAAGGTCAATGTAAATGCTCTTGGGTAAAAGACTATGTCGCAGCTACAGCTTTTGTTGTAGAACATATTTTGCCGTTAACACACATTGTATATATATAACCATTGATGAACGTTTCCTTGTTGTGCTATCCCCCCATGGCCGTTATCCGTTTCAGTGACAGCCATTGGGATTTATGTCCCTGCCCAGAGATTCCTTACATTGTTTAACTGACCCGAGTTACTTATCTGGGTCACACAGCTTGTGTCGCGACAGGTTTTGTTCCACAGAGGTATTTGCTTCAGGCCATGGTGGTACAGTATGTGTGTGATGCCTCAGCTCTCTCTCTCTCTGGGTAGTAATTACTCTTTTACCTCTCCCCCTCCCTCATTTTCGGCATAAAAGCACCGCAGGTACTCTACACAGCTTCACTTAACACCTACACAGCAGCCGGGAGAGTTTCCACAAGCATGTCCAATTCCTTCTCCAACCGTAGCTTCCGAGTGTCCTCCCCGGGGGGCTCCCTGAGGACCGGGCGCCTGACCAGCATCAGGGCCGGCAGCGTGTATGGGGGCGCAGGAGGGTCGGGGGTGCGCATCTCCACTGGGGCACCAGTGATGCTGTCGCACGGCCGTGGTGGCTTCAGCCTGGTGGATGCAGTTGACATGACCACCAACGAGAAGGGCACCATGCAAAACCTCAACGACCGTCTGGCCACCTACCTGGACAAGGTGCGCTCCCTGGAGAAGGCCAATGCAGAGCTGGAGCTGAAGATCAAGCAGTTCCTGGACAGCAAGGACTCACCGGTCTCGCGGGATTTCAGTTCCCATTTCTCAGTAATCAGTGACCTCCATGCCCAGGTAAGTCCATTGACACTCACACTTAAATGGCTCAGGACCGGCTCAGGACGAAGTATAGAATTTCAAAAAAAACATGCTCACTGTATGTTCACACAGACAAGAAATAGAGCAGTTACACACCTTTTAACTAAGTGATCAGTGCTCGTTCTAAGCATAAACTGTTACTTACAAAATGAGGTGATAAGAAACTAAACTGCTGTTGCTGTTTTCAAACAGGCCTTGTACATTAGACATTGCTACCAGTCAAGGCTCATTTCCACCGACTTGACCGTATTCAGCGCGTATCCGTATACAATAGGTTTGTATAGGGACAGAATACGCTCAGATCACGCTTGCGGTGGAAATGGTCTAATCTGTTAACGTGCATTCTAAACGAATACGGACAGAATACGGGCACGCGCTGAATACGCAGAGAGTGCGTTGGAAATGAGCCCTCAGTGCTGATACATTTAAGCGAAGCTTAGCAAGGGTACCTTTAACATGGTAGGACACCTTTACAAACACCACAAGTGAGTAAACAGCTAACAAGAGCCTCACCTATTATATGTAGTGTAGTGTACATGTCATATAAATCTATCAGTGAAAAGGTCCCATCGTAGATTAACCAGAGCCAATGCATTACTATTGAGACACAGTGCTCTGCTGTTGCTGGCTGTATTGCACATTTTCTCCCGGCCTGTTGTGCTGCTTTTTTTGCTTTGTTGTTGTACGCCAAGGTTACTCCTCTGTTCAAGCACAGATAAAATGAGGTCAGCCATTATGTTTCGTTCAAAGTTTTGCTCTTGTAACACTCTCTTTTGATCTATTCACTGTTGTGAAATGACAGCTCATTTGCCCACAGCTTCTGTGAAATTCACCTCATCAATAGGTGGTGTTCAGTGCGACAGAAATCTTAACCTTGTCCTTGAAATCATATCTAGCTAATCCCATTTATGCTTTTATTCAGCACAATGTGAAAGGTGGTGCCAGACCAAAGCCTAATTTCTCCCTAAGGATGATGTAATATGTTACATAGCTCTAAGAGAGTCTAGCAACAATACATCACCTCAAAAGAGGGAAGTAGTGAGTTCATATTTGGTTGAGAATAAGTTTTAAGAGGATTACTAATAATGCTTTAACTATTGTTGCAGATCCGTGAGTCTTCAAGATTGAACGGAGCGATCTTTCTCAGCATCGATAATGCCAAACTTGCCTTGGATGATTTTAAAGTCAAGTAAGTATTTGCACATCCTGTTGTTACTGTGGTGATGGATGTCAATGCAGTGAACAAGAGACAAATTAAGTTTGTGGTAGTGTCATATTTTTGAGTATGACTTCCATGCTACTCCTAAAAGTCAACAGGTAAACCAGTCAAACCACTTTAACTCAATAAAGGTTCACGTAAAAGGTCAGAAATTTGTATTGTAGGAGTATCCACCTATAGTGTGTGGCAGAGGCGGAGCCAGAGGATGTGAACATCCGGGGCTTAGCCCGGGGGGGTGTTCTGGGGTAAGAAATTTTGGATTTCTTACATGCAATTTCCTGCATTCTAGAGGGATCTGTTAGACATGTCAAATACTAAATCCCTTCTAATTCATAGCCTATATTCTCAGTTGCATGGCCTGCACAAGACAATATGGAAAGAAACAATAACCACTTCATTACTGACTTCTAGAGATTATTATGTAAACAATAGCAAAATTGAGACTCATGTTATACTAACTTTCAGTAGATTCAAACTGGGACTGCAGAGATGGATTACTTGTTTGCTTTTTTGTATGTTAGAAGTGGTATAAATAGACTGACAGACACAATTTCACTGCATTTTCTACACTCTGTCACTATAGACCTATGCACGTGACATTAAAATATCCTCACTGTGCTTAGTGAACAATAGGCCCATGATTTTGTAGCTAAGTATGCTGTTGCATATACTTTCCACTAGATGGCAATCAAAGCTCAGGAATGGAGAAAATTACTAGTTAATGTATCATAACACCTTTAAAGTTATTCTTCACGTCCTAATTTCATTAACTCGTTAACTTTTTCCTCGTACTTCATTTCAGAATTCTGTACAAAATAAAAAGAAGTATGAGGGGCTGGTTTACCAGGCTAGAATTCTTATAGCAGCCTAACCTAGCTAGCCGATGTAGACAGCCAAGCTGTGGCTAGTAGCCTACCAAACGTCAAGACTGCCGTGCTAACCCAAAATAACGTTTTAATCACTGACCTGAAACGTGTGACAACTTACTGGTTGCTGCTGATGACAAGGTAACAGTAGTTTTTTTTTTTTTAAAGAAATGTCTTATGTGGTTGAAGGAAGACAGACGAGTTCTGACAGACGAGCGTAGACTGTACAAAGGAGACGTTAATGTTTAGAATTAGAACACATGCACGCCCTTGTTTTAGTGGGATTCTATTTTTCTAGTTGGGTCACGTTAGAATAACAGCATTTAGTTTTAAGAATGAGGGAAATGTGGGTTTTGTTGTAGGCTATTTGCCCATTAATCAGTTTAATGTAATTTACAGGGAGCATATTATCAGGGTTGTCATGATTTTTTAAAGCTTAAAAAGATTCAGGGCTTTTGACGTGAGATTCGGGGCTTCAGCCCCAAAAGCCACCCCCTAGCTCCGCCCCTGGTGTGTGGGAAAGTTTTCGTATTTTCCATTTTATGTGCTTCAGACTCATTTTACAACGGATTAAAGGGAGTTAGTTATAAAATGAAAGAATGACTTAAATACCCACTTTACAATTTCCAGCGCCAACACACTGCCCAGCCAAACTAAACAACCTGGGACTTAAGGCCTTAAGGGCTTTTTTCACAGATTTTCTGTCAACGATTGGAGTGACACTGAACCACTGGGGGATATGAAGCTTTGTGGGCATGTAGCGCCCGTAGGCTCATAGCAAATAGAAACTTTTGCTTCCTGCTGTGCCAGTATCCGTGACAGAGAAGGGGGCCTTCAAACATTTTTGCTGAATAACTCAATGACCGTTTCACCCAACAAAATCTAGTTTTAGTGATATGTTAGTGTTATGGAGGACTATCGACCTAGCCCATACACACTCACTTGTATCATAGCGCCACCTAGTGAAATGGGTAAATGCAAAAATCAGGGGTTTTGAATTGCCAATATCTTGGACCAAGAAGGTGGGAGCTGTACAAAATATGGCATGCATGATCAGCAAAATAACCTCTAAAAGCACAGCAAGTACCGTAAAATTCGGCATATAGGGGGCTCTGTAATTGTACAAAGACATTTTATTTATTATCTGGAGAACGCTACAGTTTAAAAACATTTTTTGGTATATGTCATCTGCAGACAATGCTGACAAAAAGTTATCATAGGGTTAAAGTGTATATGTCAATCCAAATTGAAGACATAGCGTCAAATTTGGTCAGACCTAATATGTAAACTCTACACAGCTTTTTTTGAATGCGCACCAAATTTTGTGACATTTCATTATGAGGGGTGCTGTTTTCCATGGAAGCTAGAAGTCCAAAAACAGTTTTCGCTAAATAACTTGCCAAAAATGTTGCTTAAGTCAACGATTTTTTTTTTAATATGCCAGTGTTGCATAGGCCTATCAACCCAGCCCATAAACGCTTGTTTGTAGCGTAGCGCCACTTAGTGAAATTGGAAAATGTAAAAATTGAAATTATGAATTGCTAATAGTACATTTAGTTTTTTAAATCATTTGTCTTGAAGGTAGAAATTGATGATTTGGGAAAACATGGTACTGGTTTGCAGTTTCTGAAGCCAGGTTGCCTAGCGCAGTTAATAAATAAACAACACACAATACACTGCCACTGTTTCATTGTTTCACTGTGTAAATAAGAGAAAATGAATAGAATTTTAAGATCAGTCGGATGTGTAACAAAATGTGGAAAACTTTAAAGGGGCTAAAAATGCCAAAAGTTCCATTGTACATAATTGTTATGCAACGTCAGACCCGCTTTCAGCTGACATGCACTGTATAATTTGTTAAGTATAAAACTGCTTCCCTGACGGCACAGGTATGAGAATGAACTAGCCCTGAGACAGTCTGTGGAGGCCGACATCGCTGGGCTGAGGAAGTTAATAGACGACCTGACGTTAACGCACTCGGACCTGGAGATGCAGGCTGAGGAGCTGCAAAACGAGATCATCCAACTGAAGAGGAGCCATGAGCAGGTAGGGCCAAACACTGACTGACATTCAGCTGGACGAGGATCGTGAGGCTGCTGTGAAGACCTTGCATCACCAAAAACTAGACAGAATTGTTTATGTATAGAAATGTGAATATTTGTGACTTTGTTACCTTAAGCTTATTCATGGAAGCTCCATGAAATGCTTAAAGATGTTAGCACAAAAACCTGTGTGAAAGGAATATCTGTTTTCATCTGAATAATGCTGAGGCTGTGCTTTCTTCTCTCAGGACCTTGTAGATATCAAGGCGCAGATGAGTGGAACGGTCCACGTGGAGGTTAATGCAGCACCACAGGAGGACCTGAACGCTGTCATGGCTGAGATCCGTCAACATTACGAGACGGTTTCCGCTAACAATAAGAAGGATCTTGAGGCCTGGTTCCAGAAAAAGGTAAGATTTTGACTTTGAAAATGTATTAATGGTTATTACCAAGAGAGTTATTTACAGTGGTTGGTTGGGTAGTCCCCTTATTAGTAAAGATTGTTGAGGAATCATTGTAGGTCTGTGTGGCATGTTTTCGTTCAATTTTTGCTGGTTAAAAGAGTTCCTAGGATGACTTTCTTTGGGCATAGAAGATTTTAGGGTTGTTGTATGGTGAGTCTGTGTTTTTTATCCATGTTTCATTGTACATTACCTGCACAGTGATTGTCTTTCATCTTGATTTGCTTTGATGTTCATGCTTACAGACTGAAACACTCAACAAGGAAGTGGCCGTCAAAACAGAAACCATCCAGACCTCAAAATCTGAGATATCAGAGGTTCGACGCACCCTTCAAGGTCTTGAGATTGAGCTGCAGGCCCAGCAAAATATGGTGAGTATACAGGCCAGCCCAACTCATCAACATTCATTACAATACACTTAGCTGACGCTCTTATCCAGAGCGACTTACAGATATTTACAGGGTTTCAGTTACAGTCCCTGGAGCAGTGTGGGGTTAGATGCCTTGCTCAAGGGCATCTCAAACATGGGTAGGGCGGGATTCAAACCGGCAACCTTTCAATTGCAAGACCAACTCGTTAACCACTAGGCCACAGTTGCAACACTAGGCCACAGTTGCAACATCCAAGCACCCTATCTATCCCACTCACCCCAACCCTGACTTCTCTCTCAAATCTATCTATCTGTCTATCTGTCTGTCTGTCTGTCTGTCTGAATGTCTGTCTGTCTGTCTGTCTGTCTGTCTATTATCTCCAGAAATTCTCTATGGAGGGGACGCTGCATGAAGTTCAGTCCCGCTACGCGGCCATGTTGGGGGGCCTGCAGGAGCAGGTACTGATGCTGGAGAACCAGCTGGCCCAGATGAGGGCCGACGTGGAGCGACAGAGGAGCGAGTACCAGAGGTTGCTGGACACCAAGACCAGGCTGGAGCTGGAGATTGCAGAGTACAGGAGACTGCTGGAGGGAGACATCAGGTAAGTTACCACGTGATGATATTGGCAGTAACATTGTCACACCAACAACTGAACACTCCACCAACATCAACACACCACCAACATTCTCATACCACCAATATAAAAGAACAGTTACATTGTCATACACAGGTGAAACAACCAGGAACTCTCTTTCCCTTCTTTCCATTCTTCCAAGCAGACTCCTATCTTAATCTTACAGAGATTATTTATCATTTTATCATTATTATGTCAGGCCATAATTGTGTCTGGTTCAAAGTCTGGTGATATGTGGGTTATTATGGGAGTGTTTTATTACTGTTTAACAGAAGCTTTTATATACTTATCAGCTGCTGTGACTGTGACCACTAATGACACACATTGCAGCTGTGTAGAAGCATGGAGACTGGAGAGACAGCAGAAGTCATAGCCACAGGAGAAATACCGCAGATATATATATATATACATAAGTATATATATATATACAGATATATATATATACAAATCAGTTACATGGAACGTTTCTGTGTGTGTGCACAAAGACAAAATACAGGGACAAACAAGTGCAGTCAGAGACGGCAACCTGGTCCCCCATGTGGTCGGACAGGGTCACTGCAATATGGACGGAGAGACAGACAGACAGACAGACACACACACACACACACGGACAGGGTCATTGCAATACCTGGTGAATCCCCTTCGGGGGACCAGGTAATCAGAGATGGCAACCTGGTCCCCCATGTGGCCAGACAGGGTCATTGCAATATGGGCGGACAGACAGACAGACAGACAGACAGACACACACACGGACAGAGTCATTGCAATACCTGGTGAATCCCCTCTGGGGGACCAGGTAACAAAGCTGATTTGCAGTGCAGTGAAGTACAGTAAGAATGGCAATGTAACTGACCTCCTCCTCCTAGACTTAAGATCACCCATCCTATCTCATCTGCTCAGGGAAAAAATTCACACTAAAAATGGTTGGTGTCACAAATGTTGTGATGCAGTCATATTTAAAAATAGAAACGTCCTTTGAAATGAAGTGGTAGGCTACAGTCATGTTTTCTAATCCAATCCATCTTTTGATTTTTTTTTAGCATCTTCTCACCTGCTGCAAGTGCCACACGCAAGGTTGTCATAGTTACAGAAGAAATAGTTGATGGAAAGGTTATCAGTTCTTCCTCCACAACGACTAACGATAAGAAGTAAGGTCAGAGCTGCAACCCCGTGCTGAATGAGGAGCGGAACTGACGGTTGGGTGCGGCCTGCCATCACTAATAAAGCTGAATATGTGGGACATACTAGAGTGCCTCCTTGTGGTGTGAAATGTCACTTGCAAAAGTTGCAAATGGAAAGAAGGATGGCTGCAGTGGCTTCTCTATGGAGAAGACTCTGTTTCACCAAACACTGTTCAGTGTTTTTGCTAAATAAATGTAAAAATAACTTCAGCAATGAGATTGTGTCAGGTCTTTCATTAAAATATTTTGATATACTTCATCTTAACTGCTTCCTGACAATTTTTGCATAATTTGAAGCAAAGCTCAAGTTCTGTATCTCGGTAACAGCGAAAGTTTTCCACATGTCTATGTCATACCCATTGGATATGACATAGACATGTGGCAAACTCACAATTATAGCCCTTTTTCTTTAAGATTCCTTTTAATCTGAGCAAATCCCAACCTTATTTCGTACCTTTTGCTTGTGCCTCTCAACCCTCTTTTGCTATGATCTACTCACTTAAAATAGTCTCTTCATTAGATTAGATAAGTCAGCTTTAAATGGTAAATGTCTATAAAGAATATGTGTCCTACAGGCACTAAACTAGCTGATTCTAAATGACACAACTCCTTGTTGGATGGTGAATAAGATGGTGAGAGTAATTTGCATCAAGTTAAACCTGCACATAGCATGAGCAACGCACGGTAGGACCTTTGCTCTCTGAAGTCGGGTTACCCACCTGTGTCAGTTATATACCACATCATCAGTGTTTTGCTGAAAATGGCGGTAAGTATTTTTATTTTTCGTTCACAGTCCAGTCTTAGGTATGGCCAGCATTCCAGAGCTTCTTCACTGCTGATAATGAGACTACAGTATTATGGTCGATTAGAAATCGGTTATGAGACTACAGTATTATGGTCGATTAGAAATCGGTTATGAGACTACAGTATTATGGTCGATTAGAAATCGGTTATGAGACTACAGTATTATGGTCGATTAGAAATCGGTTCAGCAAGTGAAGCATGCGGTTCTCAAACCATGGATCCAGATGTTCTTCACCTATCTGCACAGAGATGTACCAGAACGTCCTGCTTCTCTCTGCATCCTGGCCAACAGTAGCTCCAACATGTGGTGTACAACTTCGAAAGCAATCTTCAGTTTCCTTTACATTGCTTACATAAGTTACGCTGATTACTCATAGCAACAATGCACTGATATGGTTTTAATAAAAGCATGTTTTATGGTCCTTCTTAGATCATAGATAGATAGATGAATGAATGGATGGATGGATGGATGGATGGATGGTTGTACTTTATTGATCCCAAGTTAGGAAATTTAAGTGTAGCAGCAGCATGACATACAGAGACACACAAAGACAATAATAATACAATGAAGAAAAAAGATCACAACCCAGACAAAATAAAGCAATATACAATATAAAGTGCCATACGTTTAATGGTTAATGTAATGGTAAAGAAACCTACAGTATGACCACAGGATCGCAGGTTCAAATTCACCAACTGCCAGCAGTGCCACTGAGGTAAAGCAAAATACAAGTGGACGTTTATAGGGAACTGTTAGTGCATATTCCTGTATCTTCAAACTGTACTGAATTGTGAATAAAAGCACTAAATTTAACCAGCTGTACAGTTCTGCAATGTAAAGTGAGACTGAAAACACACCAGTGCTGCAGAGATGAAATGACATCGCCACCATGTGGTAAACTTTGCCATCTGGTGGCTTGTCTCTACACATCATGTTTACTGAAAGAAAAACAAAATAAATCGTGAATTGAGGCTGAGGTTTAGTCCCTGATTTGTCTCCTCTGTAGCTTGGAAGATGCAAGACTCCATTATTTCAAAACGAATGATAACTTTTCAACTTTTGTAATTTGAGATGGACCCAGAAGACATGGAAAACTGTCCTGTGTTACAAATGTGTCATTCATTTTGAAATAATGGAGTCTTGCATCTTCCAAGCTACAGAGGAGACAAATCATCATTCTTGTTTTAGTGGTAACTTCAGAAAACAGCATCTATAATGGTATGGGAGTGCAGTAGTGCCTTGGTTATGGTGTGCTTATTCATTTGGAGAGTTCAAATTAATGCTGGATGATATATATATATATATATATATATATATATATATATATATATATATATATATATATATATATATATATATATATATATATATATATATATACGTTTTGAACAGCAGAAGATGGCACTCACACATACTCACACTCACTCACACATATTTTCAGGGTGGACCTTAAATATTACCAGATAATGAGGTCAAACTGCATTCTATACAAAATTCCAACAGTGTGGCTCCATCATAAGGGCAACCAGATGCTAAAATGGCTGGTGTGCTGTCCAGATCTGTCACATTTTCTGCATAATAAAAATGAAAACATGATGAAGAAGACACCTACCAGTTGGGCTACTGAAATCATGGACAAGAAAGAAAACCCTGTTTTATACAAAATCATCTTGTCAGTTAACATAATTAACTGTGAAGTGTCCTCTGCTGTTTTTTTTAGTCTTGCTCAACTTTTCCTGGCTGTGTGGCCTAAAATTTAAAATGACCATAAATATCCTATACAAGGACAACAAAATCCAGTTTCAATAACTGATATGTTGTCCTTGGACTATTCTCAAACACATGTATTGCTTATATGATTTGAGAATTATAGCATTTATTTTTTATTCACATTTAGCATAACGTCCCAACTTCATCGGAATTGGGTTGTACTTTATTGATCCCAAGTTAGGAAATTTAAAGGAGAACTTCGGTGTAAAATGAAAATTGGCATGTTAAAACATCATACCGAGTTGGTATGTGTACTGAGGAGCAAAATTGATTTAGCCTGTTGCATTCAGAGTTTAGCAATTTTTTATCATTTGTCCCAGAAGGCTAACAATGGAAGTAGTAGGTGCCCTTAGACGAAGCATGACGACTACACTATTTTTAAACCATTAAAACAGCTAGAAGAAACTCCACACTCCATCGGTAGTACAACAAAGGCCCTGACATTAAAAACGAGGCACTGAGAACTTTGTAAGTGTACACAACATTTATTAATAAAACTGTTTTGACAGGCAGTACTTTGCTGTAGTTTCTTGTCGTCGCCATGATGAATGTCCGCACAAGTCGATTGACGAACACGAACCAGCAGGAAGAATAGGAGGAGAGGTAGTACAATCGACTTGTTTGGACTTTCATCATGGCGGCGACGAGAAACAACTGCAAACTACTGCATGTAAGAACAGTTTTTTAAATAAACGTTGTGTACATTTACAATATTCTCAGTGCTTTGTTTTGAATGCCAGAGCCTTTGTTGTACTACTGATGGAGTGTGGAGTTTCTTCGAGCTGTTTTAATGTTCTAAAAATAGCGTAGTCGTCATGCTTCGTCTAAGGGCACCTACCACTTCCATTGTTAGCCTTCTGGGACAAACGATAAAAAATAGTTAAACTCTGAATGCAACAGGCTAAATCATTTTTTCTCCTCCGTACACATACCAACTCGGTATGATGTTTTAACATGCCAATTTTCATTTTACACCGAAGTTCTCCTTTAAGTGTAGCAGCAGCATGACATACAGAGACACACAAAGACAATAATAATACAATGAAGAAAAAGAGCACAACCCAGACAAAATAAAGCAATATACAATATAAAGTGCCATACGTTTAATGGTTAATGTAATGGTAAAGAAAGCTACAGTATGACCACAGGATCGCAGGTTAAAATTCACCAACTCCCAGCAGTGCCACTGAGGTACCCTGAGCATAGTACCATGCCCACACACTGCTCCCTGGCCACGTTGTTATGGCTGCCCACTGCTCATGTGTGTGATGGGTTAAATGCAGGTCGCTATTTTGTTGTGTGCAATGCTATGCTGGGGTGTGCTGTGTAATCACAATGACAAACGGGAATCACTTTTACTTGCCAGACATAATCCACCTCCACTCACTTGCATGCTGTCTTACAGTAGGTCTGACAACCAAAACCTCCTGTTGGTCCCACGTACCCACTTAAAAACTTGTGGAGATTAAGATTTTGAAGTTTTGGCCCCTACATTTTGGAATGCCTTACCTACCCATCTCAAATTTGTTTGTATCTGTGGGCAGTTAAAGACCAACTTGTTCAGACAAGCATTTGGGTAATCTCCTGTTGTAAACATTTTCTTTAATGTCTGGTTATCTTTTATTGCAAATTGGCACATATTTATGCTTGATGTGTGCTTTTACTATATCATTGTTATTTTATCTTGCTATTATTTATTCTACTCGTATATTGTTAGCGATTTATTTTGTACTGTGCAGCACGTTGTTATTGTTGTCGGTGAAAAGCTGCAGATTTTACTTACTTACTTAAACAGTACTGTATAAGGCTACATAGAGACAAATAACGGACTTACTGAGAGCAAAATACAAGTGGACATATATAGGGAACTGTTAGTGCATATCCCTGTATCTTCAAACTGTACTGAATTGTGAATAAAAGCACTAAATTTAACCAGCTGTAGAGTTCTAACTGCAATGTGAAGTGGGGTTAAAAACACACCAGTGCTGCAGAGATGAAATGAGATCGCCACCATGTGGCAATCAGTAGTAATTGCATCTATGTGTCCCATCCATCGAATTGGCTAAGTCCACAATATATCAACAGTTATGCTTACTTTAATATGACTAATTTGCCTAGGAGAATAAAAGCGTAGATTTAATTGTTTGTATAGCATTGGTCCACACATAGCAAACAGATGCGGTGAAAACATCTCAAGCAAATTTAGAACACCAACATTGCCATCTGGTGGCTTTTCTCTACATACCATGTTCACTGAAAGAAAACTCAGCTTGAAACTAAATAAATCATAAATTCAGGCTGAGGTTTATTCTCTGATTCTTGCTGCTGATATTTGGGCTAGACACCCAGTGAAATTCCATCCTACCTGTCCTCATTCTAAAGCATGGTGCTCATTACCTACAATTGGTTGTGGTTTGCTCAAAGCTACTGTGTCTGTTTTCCTTTTTAGAGAGCCAAGACAGTAAGGATACCAGAACCTGTTGACCATACTGAATGTTGAAGTGACAGCTAGAGGTAACTGTGGATCAAGGAAACCATTTCTAGAAATTGACCAAAAAAGTGCACCGGGTTTTATTTGTGCAGTGTACCTGTATTGCTAGGGTACTAAGTTATTATCTGGGTTCCATGTTTGTCTGGGCCTTATACACACTGCCACCTTGTGGCCACCTTGTGTGCTATCAATCAGGCAAACCTAGGTTGAGTAGTGCATTTAGTAGTGTTTATTAGTTTGCAATGGACAATTTCAGAAGTGCTTTCTTTTCAGCAAACAGTCCATTCACGAACAAAACTCTTGACTTACTCCAAAGCAGTATACAAACATCAATCTGGGATATTTTAGCATGGCAGTACACCATTACAGACCAAGTGAAACGCTGAAAAAAGCAACATCGCCATCTAGTGGCCATCCTTGGTACCTGCAACAAATCATGGGCCTGCACTGTGAAACCTGCTGTGATTGTAATGACGCAGATAACTGTTGTGTGCAATAAGCGATTAGCACAATGATAACAACAAGCAATAAAAATTCCCCAAACACTTAATGTGTGTTTATGTGTCATAAACCTGTCTAGATCATTTGCTCATCAAAGTTAATTAACAGTAACATTGGACCAATAGGTGTACACAGGAAACACCCACATTTCACTTTTAAAATATTCCCATAAAATCCCCACATTTTGCATTGAATGCTTCA
This sequence comes from Coilia nasus, assembly GCA_027475355.1. NCBI lineage: Eukaryota > Metazoa > Chordata > Actinopteri > Clupeiformes > Engraulidae > Coilia > Coilia nasus. Next base: position 35,057,331 of record CM050216.1, read on the forward strand.
GAAAAACTCCCACAACCATAGTTAAACGAAAATTGCTATTTCAATGTTTAAGGACTAAACATGCTGTCATCTGCGTCTCAGGATTTTGACCTCGTCTTGTCATCGTAATTAGTAGTATAGCCCCACCTAGTGGCTTTCTGGGACATGACACATTACCTCCAGCTATACACTTGACAGTTTGCCCAGGCTCGTAAAGCCCTGGGCTTGAACAGGGATGCGGCCTGATTTACGAGTCATGACTACAGTTATGGCGTTATGTAACTTCTGCTTTGGCAGCACATTTTAACAGCATTTCAATGCTCACTCTCTCTTTCTCACTGTTGCAGTCTCTCACACACAAATGATTATCTTTGGTTTTGGTTTTCTCAGGCTTACTTCTTTCTGCCTCAGAGAAGGCTGATTAAATTACTTTAATTACATTAATTCAATGACTAAACTTTAAATAACTTTTCTTGGCATCTGTCAAAAGGCTGAAAAACATATGGACTGCAGCAATGGCTTTGAGTTTAAAAATTAAAATGTAAGTGAGCTGTGGCAGCATGTTATGCCTAGTCTGGGTGAGGAAACATGAACAAAGCATTTACTTACAACTTCATCAGCATCAGATTCACCGCACCAAGTCCTGGATCATTACGAGCCACTGACAGAGTAAATATAAAAGACAGCTTTTTGAGAAATGTCACTAGCTATGTGTAATATAATATTTACTGTGTCGAGGCGTGCCCAAGCCTCTAAAGGTTTGTTTGCTATATTTGAAGGTTTGTTGTTACATTTGTTTTTTTGTATTTGAAATATGCATTACACATCAGTAAATTATTAAAATTTCATGACTGAATCAGAGTTATAAAGTCATAATCTGTCGATCTGTCACAAGCGTTCTCCACCCTGTATTATTTCCACATGATTGAAGGCTAACACCTGAATGACTGATGGCCATTGTGTGGTTGCCAGTGTTCCCTCTCAGGAACATTGCATTCACAATGCCCTTATGGCGGAATCACACGCTTGTGCTGCTGATGCAAATATGCAGTATTTTGCATATTGCAAACTTGACAGATGTCATTTAACAATCACTCCAAAGACTTGGACTTCAGCCCTACATTTAAAGCTGCTTGTAGCGCTGCCAGATACCCTAGAGGCTTGAAAGAGGGCCAGATGTGTTAGAACCTGCAACACCCTAAGCCCATATTGCTCTGCACTATATGCAAACTCATGTATGGGAATCATGCTTTTCATGCTCACAGAATGTATACTGAACCTAGGAAGGAAGGTTGTTAAACTGTACTCAATCCTTAAAAAACTAAAATACAGCACAATCATGCACAAATCGTTCTATCCACTTTTTTTTAATTCAGCTGGAATCACAAGGGAAACGTAAATGAGAGTTATTTTCCTTGAAACAAGCCTATGAAGTCCTACTTTGGGTCACTATGTTGAGATATTCCAGAGTACTCTTCTTCCTTAATCCTTTGAAGGGATTAATCAAGTGAGGAGAAAAACAAGGTTGTGGGGGCTTTTAAGATTCATCCCTGAACATGTAATTTCACAAAACCATACCTTCAGAGCTATGTATTTGTGGTGATACTTAAAGGTCAGGAAGATAAGCCTTCACCGTAAGTTTGGTTCTAAACATGTACCTGCAAGCAGGGGGTAAAAAGGAATGGCATTGTTCATGCCCAGCAAAGGACAGGTGACATTTAACCATTATCAGACAACATAATTGCTTAATTATGGTTGCAAGACATCTGGCCAAAACATCTATTTTATCATGTCAGGTGATTCAGATGACTCATTTTTGTTATTTTATGTGTTTTTATGCTTGTATGCCTCTTATTTACCACATACTTATTTTACTTGTATCCTTTTACATTTATTTTATCTTTTACATATTGTCCTTTGCTTTCATTTTTGTTAAGCACATTGAATTGCCGTTGTGTATGAAATGCGCTATACAAATATACTTGCCTTGCCTTGCCACTGTCTAAAACACAAAAGCAACATGATCTCACAGAGTTCTTCACAAATCTGCCGTATTGCATTACAGCCATTTGGCACACCGCTCGACTTTTCCAGGCCTTGATGCGGAGTACTTTGCACAAATTTTCCCTGCGGGCCGCACTCAGAAGAACGAGTCTTGCCCGTGGCTTTGCAACTGCTGACATGCTTTCATGATGCGTTCACTCAGTTTATTTCCTATGCCATCCATCTTTCCTATGCCATCTATCTTTCCTATGCCATCTATCTTTCCTATGCCATCTATCTTTCCAAGCATTTTCAAGCTTTGCTCTGCACACATGCACGAAAAGCAAACGTCACCCCGAAATTATATCATCATGCAATTAGTTTCCTACATGTTGTCCTAAAAGCTTTCTCCCTCTCTCTCTCTCTCTCTTTCTCGGAGTGTGTGTGTGTGGGTGTGTGTGTGTGTGTGTGTGTGTGTCACCGTCATTTTGTTCACAAATTAATAACAGAGAACAAAAGTATAGTTCTTAAATTCAACCATAGTTTAAAATATTATGTCCAGCATTATGAAGCTGTTAAAAAAGCAAGCCTTCTCCATGGGTAATGCAGGGATGCCAGGTTTCGAATGTTTGCTTCAGGGATGCGTGTCTCTTAACAAAACAGATGTGCTACTGGATGTTGTGAGATGGTAAATGCTGTGCAAGATGTGGCCTGCACACAGCAATGTTTAAACATCTCTTCATGCAAGAAAATAGCGTAATTGAAAAAATACTTGAATGCAGGCAGTTTGGGGAAAGTATTATTTTCAAATTAGTTTTATATGTGCAGAAAAAAAGTGTATTTGATGAATGTTGTTTAAATCAGAATATCATGCTGGGTGTATTCCTGGGAGCTGCAGGCATAGTCAGGGACCCCAGCTCTGCAACTTGTGTGTCTCAGGGAGACGATTATTTTAAAGGTCAACGGGAGAGAGAGGTGTTACTCTGAACATGTAACTGCAAGCGCCAGAGAAGAAGAGGGGATAGCTGTGGTCTTTGCCCTTTAAAGGAAAAAATGACATGCAAGAAAGGTTGATGGGTATTGCAGGGGGCACACTGCCTGTGCAAACATGACTTGGTTGGAATTTAACCCATCGGCGATGTTAGTGGGATCCCGCTCGAAAAAAGTGAGCTGAATATTCTCACAGTGTGTATGTGCACAAGATGTGTGTGAATTGTATGTGATATGTCATATGAAAGACACATTTAATCCATGCAAACTTAAAAACAGAGCTGTGCTGGGAATGATGCACTTGACAGCCTCAGGTGTCGCAACAGCTTTTCACTGCTGCAACAAAGACGGCCTGTCACAAGCATTTCCTCACCCTGTATTATTTCCACTTGATTGAAGGCTAACACCTGAATGACTGATGGCCATTGTGCGGGTGCCAGTGTCCCCTCTCGGGAACATTGCATTCACAATTTCCTTATGGCGGAATCACACGCTTGTGCTGCTGATGCATATGCAGTGGGGAAGGGCGGGGAAGCAACGAATATGGTAGAGTAGGTGGGAGATGGTGTCAGATGACTGCGCCGAGGGCGTCTGGGAGTCGGGGATAAAAAGCCCCTCGGAGCTGCTGCTCGCCACTCAGTTCTCTCCCGTCGGAGTCAGATTACCCTCGCAGTCAGTCGCCTCACCATGGCAACACTCCTCGCCAGCCGCTCCTCCATCGGAGGAGGATTCTCCACGGGCTCCTCCCGCATGTCCATGTCAGCAGGGGGCGGTGTCGGCGGAGGCCGCATGATGAGGGCCGGCGGCAGCGTGCACGGCGGCGCCGGTGGTTTCGGCGTGCGCATCTCCAGCTCCAGCGTGGGGGCCGGAGCCGGGGCTGGGTTCGGGTTCGGGTTCGGCGGGGGGTTCGGAGCAGGCGCTGGGTTTGGTGGTGGAGCCGGCGGGGGCTTCAGCATGTCT
>CM050216.1:35066242-35096242 GCA_027475355.1 Coilia nasus
AACTAATTTAACTTTTATAACTAATTTAGCAGGCTGAATTGTACTTCATATAAATTGCATATAAACTGTACTATATTCCACAAATGAAACAACTGGTTGTTCTAATAATTAATAGCTGTTACTATGGTCACAAAGGCCGGATTCATATTACTTCTGTGGTTCATGTGATCTGTTCGGAAGTTATAGTTTTAGTGGGTGTGACAGAGTGCCATTCTTGGTGCAATAAAAATGTCATCAAGACTAAAGTACCTTTTTCAGGCTCTGTCCGGTAATTACAGTGTCTGTTGAATCCCTTGCCAATGCCAGTTAAATCTCTTGTTGAGGTCATCTCCTGCAGTAAGGTTAAGAGATTTGCATGCCGAATGCAAAGATTCTATTGAGTATACATAGGTGGCAAAATCTCAGTATAAATGTATAAATATATAAATCTCCCTTAACTGGAGAGTCACAATGTGCACTATTGTAAGGCTGAAAATAAAAAAAAAGAAATTTTTGAAAACAAAAAAAGATATTAATGTAACATTTCAACAAACTGACAGGAGAATTTTAAAGCATGACCCAGCAGGATCTTTACGTCATAAGTTTATGTTTAAACAACCACTTAAACAAACTGAGATGCAGGTGAGCATGGCCCAGCATGGTCTGTGTTAAACATGTTGGACCCTATGTCAGAACTCAATATTTGCCCCCCATAATAGGAGTAGTATTGCTCTCTATGCCCTATGAGGGCCCCCTCCTTATCAGTGCCAGGCCCTGGGAACCATCTTGACTTTGCCCCGCATGACGGTGTGGCCGTGACCCAGCACTGCTGCCATTTATAACACAGGAAAGCTGCTCTTTGACTGATTTATGGTTCTGAATGAAAGTGCCCTTTGGGAGTTTCAAGCTTTTCTCACCCCCTAGCAGGGATTATCTTTAAATGTCAAATATTTCTACTAAGACATACAAAGACCTGCTGTGGAATGGGTCTTGTTTTACCGGTTTTTGATTCCCCCTGACCTTATCCTTTTCTTTAATTTCCCACCTTGGGATCAATAAAGTACATCTGTCTGTCTGTCTGTCTGTCTGTCTGTCTGTCTGTCTGTCTGTCTGTCTGTCTGTCTGTCTGCCTGCCTGCCTGCCTGCCTGCCTGCCTGCCTGTCTGTCTGTCTGTCTGTCTATCTATCTATCTATCTATCTATCTATCTATCTATCTATCTATCTATCTATCTATCTATCTATCTATCTATCTATCTATCTATCTATCTATCTATCTATCTATCTATCTGCACCCATATGCTTGTCTGAACAAGTTGGTCTTTAACTGCCCACAGATACAAACAAATTTGAGATGGGTAGGTAAGGCATTCCAAAATGTAGGGGCCAAAACTTCAAAATCTTAATCTCCACAAGTTTTTAAGTGGGTACGTGGGACCAACAGGAGGTTTTGGTTGTCAGACCTACAGTAAGACAGCATGCAAGTGAGTGGAGGTGGATTATGTCTGGCAAGTAAAAGTGATTCTGGTTTGTTATTGTGATTACACAGCACACCCCAGCATAGCATTGCACACAACAAAATAGCGACCTGCATTTAACCCATCACACGCATGAGCAGTGGGCAGCCATGACAACGGTGCCCGGGGAGCAGTGTGTGGGCATGGTACTATGCTCAGGGTACCTCAGTGGCACTGCTGGCAGTTCCTGAATTCAAACCTCCATCCCGTGGTCACAGGTTACTTTACCACTGCATTTACATTTATTGAATTTTATATTGTATATTGCATCTATCTATCTATCTATCTATCTATCTATCTATCTATCTATCTATCTATCTATCTATCTATCTATCTATCTATCTATCTATCTATCTATCTATCTATCTATCTATCTATCTATCTATCTATCTATCTATCTATCTATCTATCTATCTATCTATCTATCTATCTATCTAATAAAAAGTGCATTCCTACTAGAGGTAATCAGTGTTTCTAGGGGTAAGTATAGTGTTGTGAACATATGTAAGTTGACCTTTGACATTTGACAAAAACAAGAGATAGAGAATTAAGACAGCTGCATTTGAGACATGAGTCTTCTCCAATTGAAGTTAGGCATACTAATAGTTACACAGCAGCACTGAATACAGTATTTTAAAACATCTATAATATCTTTTGAAAATCACAAAAAAATGTTTTAGAGTAGTTTTAGAGCCTCCTTGTCTTCCTGGATGTCTGCACATTCCCTGAAACTGCTAAAAATGGAGACATTTTCCCAGAGTATCCAATGTGTTATGCTACAGCAATGGTATGCAGATGTCAATTTACAAGGCTTGTAGTTGTATTTGTATGGAGAGGGGGAGCCATATGCCTACAGCAGAATCTAAACACATGCCCAGTTTTCCCCTGGATCAGTTCTACCACAAACAACCTGCAGACTGAAGCTAATTCATCATGTTTTCTATTGATGAGATGTGTGTAGTTGTTCATAAGCAAACAGATTTAATATTCAGTGAACAGTGATTTAATGACAAAAAAACCCCCTTAATGTTAATACTTTTTAACTTGACGTTGCTAATGTGAGGTGCAGTATGACTTTGCTGTGTAGATCAGAAAGGGAAAGGATATCTGTGAGTGATGATTGAAGCAAATGTTTTTTCACAGTTGCAGACTTTTGTCCTTACCTTACCTCAAGAATTCAGATTTAAGCACAATGCCCCAGGGCATGGTTGACCTTCACTTCATAATAAATGTCAAAGTATTACAGTGACAAAGCTTGGCTTCAACAACTTGTAAACATGCCCTGACCTGTCAAGCTAGTTTTCTCTGTGTTGCAGTGAGTAAACCATCATTTAATTTAACCTTCACACATTTTTGACATCAACCCAGATTTCTTACAGAGTTGGTGTGTCTCTCTTCCGCATTGGCACCTTATAAAAACAACCTCCAGATGCCTGTGCGGCACTCCATTCTCGACTGCCTGAGAGCTGCCAGCACCTGCATCACATCAGCCTTTCACAATGTCCATGTCCTACAATCGTGTGTCCATGTCCTCTGGGGGGTCCATGAGTGGGGGAGCGTCCATGGGCTCCTCTGGCCTGTCCCTCTCGGGGGGCAGCGCCCGCATGAGCGTCATGAGACACGGTAGCGTGTACGGGGGTGCAGGCGGCCAGGGGACCCGCATCTCTGGCTCCTCCCGTATGCTGTCCATGGGTGGTGATGGTGGTGGTGGTGGTGGTGGGGCCGGCTTTGGCTTCGCCTCCAGCGGGGGATATGGTGGGGGATATGGTGGGGGCCACAGCGCGTCCTTCGGCATGGAGGGTAGCGTCATCGGCAACGGGAAGTTCACCATGCAGAACCTGAACGACCGTCTGGCCTCCTACCTGGTGAAGGTGCAGATCCTGGAGAAGGCCAACGCAGAGCTGGAGCTGAAGATCAGAGGCTTCCTGGAGAAGAAGACCACTCCAGCAGCCCAGGACTTCCAAGGTCACTTTAAGGTCATCGGTGACCTCAGGGCTAAGGTAACTCTCAGAAGTAACAATGTAAAGCAATGCATGATTGATGGAGAAGGTACAATGTTTCTTAAATACATTCATTATTTTTACACATTAAATTATAATGATATATCGGATAATGCACTGTTACAATGTTACAGTTTTTCTCAGTCGCTTTGGTGCTTTTCTCAGATCAGAATGAAAATTCTCATCACTGTTAGTTCAACCTCCACAACATTTAGTCATTTGTGCACATCATAGTAGCAAGTTCTCCTTCCTCTGAACAAATTGCAAATGCTTTTGGACATGTATCAGTTGCTTTCATACAATACAGTGTTGTTTTATACCATTATCATTTGCTTATGTCATGTCAGTTAAAATGAACTATACTTGGTGGTTGAATATCTACCTACCTACTCCCCATTCCTTAATCCGATAGAGGAGTTTTTCTCTGCCTGGAGGTGGAAGGTTTACAGTATAACCGGCGTCCACATGCGCAAATGGCCTTGCTGGCAGCCATGGATGCAGCATGTGACGACATCATAGCAGAGTCATGCAGAAGTTGGATTTGCCACTCCAGGAGATATTTTTCTCGCTGCATTGCAAGGGATGATATCCATTGTGATGTAGATGAAAATACGTGGCCAGACAGATAAGATAGGAACGTCTGGATGTGCCAGAATGATTTACTATGTTCAGTTACAATATGTACTTTTATTGTTACCTGGTACCCCGAAGGGCACTGACCAGGTACTGCAATGATCCTGTCCATGTCTGTGTGTCTGTCTGCATGCAATGACCCTGTCCGTCCACATTGTGGACCAGGTTGCCATCTCTGATTGCGCTTGTTCACATTTGTGCACAGCTCTACCAAAAGGGTGTTACTTATGTTTGTTCTAAATAAGTGACTGTAGTGTATTTTTCTTTTGCTGTAGAATTGCAAAGAGCATATACAGTAAAAATGTGAAACGTGTATTCAGTGTCTTGTACTCACCTACTCCCCTAACTACAGCAATGTGTAACTTTACTGTAGTTTTCAAATGGCTGCACAAGTAGTGTATAGTGCTGTCTTGCGCATTTTCAGGTCGTGTCACAGAGTTCTGACCTTTTTTTGCATTGTAAAACCTTGAGAGAATAAACTGTCATAATGAAAACATGACAAAGCCATTTGACTATCTTGTTCGTAAACCATGGTGTCAAGACTTCTCATTTTGGTGACACTGACAATTTCATTGACATAAATACTTGCTTTTGAGGAATGGACTTTCCATTTTGAGCAAGTGACGCACTTTTGCAGGTTATCCACTAGGTTTTGCGGTTTGCACTAATTGTTTTGAGAAATGCACTAAGAGCTGTGCAAATGTAAATACTGATGTGAGAAAAGCACCAAAGCGACTGAGAAAAACTGTAATCATATCTGTATCAGTACCATGTCACAATGATGCATAGGAGTTGAGTATGACAGTATGACAGTATGACAGTATGACAGTATGACAGTATGACTATGCTTACATATGACAGTAATGAGCATGATGATTGACTGTGCTAATGGATCAGGGCTAGTTTGTTGATTTTGCGTTTGTGCCCTCAGATCCAGGCAGCTCTCCTCAATAAGGGAGGTGTACATCTCAACATCGACAACGCAACTCTGGCAGCGGATGACTTCAGAGTGAAGTGAGTTCAACCCCCACATTTTCACAGATTATACAACTCTATAATGATTTCCTTTCTCTTTTAAGTACAAAGCACTGTTGATGAAGACAGTGCAATATTTACAAAAGCTTACATGAGAATAAAAAACTGATACCAAAAGTCATGAACAAATTATGAACCAAAACTATGTTTTGTCATGAAAATGTGCAGTACCATTTAAAAACATCTGCAATAAAACTAAAAATACCACCATATAGTGAATTATTAACATCTTTTTAAATGCTTGGTTGGTATGTTGGTTCATGGATTGATTGATTGATTGATTGATTGACTGGCTGATTGATTGATGAAGGTATGAAGCTGAGCTGAACATGCGTCAGTCTGTGGAGGCGGATATCGACGGGCTGAGAAGAGTCCTGGGTAACCTCAATCTGGCTAAGTCAGACCTCATCATGCAGATTACCGGCCTGCAGGATGAACTGGGCTTCCTCAACAAAAACCACCAGGAGGTGTGGTAGAGTACTATTGATCTGTGCACCACACAGCTGCTCTTAAGATAATGGTATACCAGGCAACTTTCTGAGCAATGCTGCTTGCCAACATTACTAACACATGTTGTTTGGCACTTCCTTACTGACATTATCATCTTTATTATGAGAACTGATCAGCAGCAGCTAACTGTGATCATCCCATCTGAAAATGAAAATATCATGTTTTTGGCTGGCAGCATTGTTTAAAGAGTGGGTTCAAAGAGTTAAAATTCTACCATGTATTGGACCTACCTGAGCACATAACACAGTTGATGTCACTAACTACTTCACCTGGCTGAGGTGCTGTGCTAATTACAGTCAGCTGGTTTTGTAAATGCTTGGAACAGGTATGTGGTATGTGGTATGGCCTTTCACTTTCTGCACCTGAGCACCATTCTTAAATATTGCACCATGCATTTTTGCATCACTGGAAAAGTGCGACCAAATAATCCTCAGCCCTTGAACGAAGCCCTTCAGCTCCAGCTAGTGTTATACTGTAAAGAAGGTTACAGTAGAAAGTGCTCATGTAATGTAATACCTTTAGCAACATAGGGTAGGGTGTATTCACACTCTTAGCTGTCTAAGTAATGAACTAGTGTGTACAGACTGCACATTGTTGAAATGTAGGTACTGTTTACAATGATAGGAACACCTTTGTATTCAAAGCTGAATACTGGATGAATTATTATGCTCAGTCATCTGACTGTCGCCTTTTCTTTGTCATGTTGTCTCAGGACCTAGTGGTCATGCGCACTCAGATGGGCGGCCAGGTGCACGTGGAGGTGGACGCCGCGCCCCAGGAGGACCTCACCAAGGTCATGGCAGAAATCCGGGAACACTACGAGGCAGTCGCAGCCAAAAACATGAAACAGCTGGAGACATGGTTCCAGGTGCAGGTGAGGTCACTATAAAGTCTTGGCTCCTGGCGGACATTTTTCTCCAGTTAATAAATATAATCTAGTCAAACTTTAGAATCTATTTTCGAATTTTCAAAAAAGAAATCTTACAGCGTAAATGCCTATTGTCAGATAGGGCGGTAAAAGGTGACACAGGAAGTGAGTGTGAAGGAGATAGGATATGGTCTGGAGGTGACTTGCTATGGACACGGTTACCTGGTGGCACCACAGCACCCCCTTCAAAGAATTCTTAACTGGATTGTGACTTATAAGATCCATTTCTGTTCATTCGTGTTTTTTCAATCTTACAGACAGAGACTATTACCAAAGAGGTAAAGACGAGCACAGAAGTCCTACAGACGTCAAGATCAGAGGTCAACACCATCAAATCCCATGCCCAGTCCCTGGAGATTGAGCTACAGTCACTGCTCAGCATGGTAACAATCACAGAAGCATTGTATATCTATGGGAACAGTTTGTAAAAAAAATCTATATACCATAACAATTAGCAGTCATCTGAAAATGTCAGTCACCAGTCTTCTATGGTAACAGTCTATGGTAATCAGTCTATGGTAGTAGTGCTGCAGATTAAGTCCATATTCCAGAACAATCGTTCATTTTGTAGCACCAAATTTGGCATGAATAATCACCAATTTTCTGAAAAGCAAATTTTTCATGATATAAATGTTAAATAAATTAAATGTGAAATAAAGGTTTTCAGTGTAGAATTGTAATGGTTAGGCATATTGTGGCTTGACAAATTCATTGGTGCCAAAAAAAAAATGCAATATGCTGGCTGTTGTAAACTCAATAGCACCGCCTCACCAGCATACTGTATGAACAGACTCTTCAGGAAAGTTCTCTGCTGTCTGCTGCCTTGCATCCACTCATATGTTCATCCTCCTCTTCTTCCTCTCGCTCTCTGTCTCCGCAACAGAAAGCATCCATGGAGGCCACGCTGGCTGAGACACAGAATCGTTACGCTGGCATAATGTTCGGGTACCAGTCACAGGTAAGCAGCCTGGAAGCCCAGCTCACCCAGCTGCGTGCAGACCTGGAGAACCAGAGCTACGAGTACAACATGCTCCTGGACATCAAGACCAAACTGGAAATGGAGATAGCAGAATACAAGCGACTGATGGACGGCGGCGGGGTCAGGTAGGTCTGGTCTGAAACTATAGTTTCATGCATTACGTCTGTCTGTCTGTCTGTCTGTCTGTCTGTCTGTCTGTCTGTCTGTCTGTCTGTCTGTCTATCTATCTATCTATCTATCTATCTATCTATCTATCTATCTATCTATCTATCTATCTATCTATCTAGGCCAAGGTGATTTTGGGGCTAATAGCTGGTAATGACCTGGGTCCACCAGCCTCATATCCTGGGAATATTCCCATTCACACTGTTGGGCTACTTGCCCCTCAGGAATGCCACTTAACCCACCCCTATCTGCATAATCGTCACTCGTAAGTCTCTGACCTTTGACATTTAACCTGCTCCATCTCTTTCACCCAACAGTGCATCAGCATCATCCTCAAGTTCAAGCACCAAGTATGTCACTGTGGTGGAGGAGGTGGTGGGTGGAAGGGTGGTGTCGTCCTCCTCCTCATCCTCAGGCTCCTTCGGCCGCAGGTACTGAAGAAGCTGCATCTGCAATGGGCTGGGCATCTGATTTGCCTCTGATTAATACAATAAAGTGAACAATTCATCAAGCGACGAAACCTTTTGTGTGTTTATTGTAAAAGACCAAATAATAGAATAATTTGCTATCCACACACAGTTATAACTTCTCTATCACATTTTTTGGTTTTGTTTTTCTTTTTTTCACCTCTTAGGTTATATTGTAATAGGTTTATGAATCAAATCACATACGAAATGGGACAGAAAAATGGATCACTTTTCAACTGTGCCTCCCCAATCGTTTAGGCCACCACAATTAAAACCAATGCAAATGAAAGCTAATTCCATTCTCTTTCCAGTGACATCATAGTTCATGACCATGAGAGTGAGAGGATGTCCACTAGGCCCATTTGAATAAAACTACCCCTGAGCGAAACTACCCCTGAGCGAAACTACCCCTGAGCGATACTACCCCTGAGCGAAACTACCCCTGAGCGAAACTACCCCTGAGCGAAACTAACCCTGAGCGAAACTACCCCTGAGCGAAACTACCCCTGAGCGAAAAATGTTGCTCTGTGCTTTGTCACGTTTTTTCACCAGTTTTCTGAAAGTGACAAGTTTTGATCATGTTCTAAACTAACTTTTTACATTTTTTAATGGGAGCATTAAGGTGTTTAATGTATCCTCCATCTCTTTTTTCAATGACAACACCTTCTTCATGAAGCAACGGTGAGCTAACTACTGTAGCTGAATAATCTTCTTATAAGGTTAAATTTGTCCACCATAATGCAGGTAAAGAATGCTGGTTCCCTCAGTTGGCCGGATGTTCGCTCTTTGCTTTGTCATCACCTTCTCAACTTTGTGGATAAAATGAATCCCTTTTGCGTTTTTTACTCATCTTCAGTAATGTGGTAAGTTGGAAAACTAGGAAAAATGATCAGGCTATGAAGCCAAAACCATTTTTTTTATCGGTAGTTTTTTTTTGTTTTTTTCCAAATGACCATGGTGGTCATACCCTTGCTTGCATGCTCATAAACCATGATATCACTGGAAAGAGAACTGAGTGAGCTTCACTATGGCTTAACATGGTTGTTTCCTCACGGATTCTGGAGACATAATCATTACCTCCGCCAGTGGAAGTCATGTAATCATCTGCGTTTATTTGTTTGTTAATTTGTTAGTTTGTTAATTTGTTAGCAACATAACTCAAAAAGTTATGGATGGAATTCGATGGAATTTTCAGAGTAGGTCAAACATGGGCTAACTTAAAAGTGATTACGTTTTGGTGGTGATCTGAGCTGCCCTGGCAGAGGTCTGCGCTCTCTGAGTGCTTTTCTAGTTTAAAAGCGGTCATTTTGTTTGGCCCACTCTGTACATTAAGCACACTCACAGTTCCAGCTATCCATTCATTATGGGCTATTATGGGCTATTAACTATTCAAAATGGACCAACACATGATAAGTAGAAGTCATGTCATGTTAAGTAGCATGCTCAATAAATGCCAATGTTAAATGAAAACAACTTGGATTATGCTTTGCTTCAGTGGCAAATAATTACACTTTTAATGTGCAAAATTAACAGAAGTAACTCCTGTTCTCAAGTTCACAAACAGAACAAATCTTACAGTAATTATGTCCTCCAGGGCCCAGGTGTCAGGGTTCAGCATTCTGTGTATTAATTATTGTTGAGCACCCCCCAGTGGCAGCATGATGGAACTACAGATTGATATACCCTCAGTACTGTACATGTATTGACATACAATCGATTTTAAAACTCACTGGAAGCCATGATATGACATAGATATGATGTAACTCTTTAAGTTCATTATTCTGATATTTGTAACTGTGTCTGTAGCATTTCGAATGGTGTCTCAACTGTACTATGGTACTATCTCAACTGTACTCTATATGTGTACTACATGGGTGCAGTTTAGACCGAAATTCACCTTTTGTTTTTCATTAATTGTGCAATTAATGAATTGATGAATTAATGAATGAATTAATTAAACAACTAATGGATATAATTTCTTGGTTATATTTTAATGCACAAATAAACTATGTTGTGTTAAAATGTTTTTTTTTTTCTCTACTGTACCTTTTCAGTGTGTACGTTTTTGTGTGGAAATGGGAAAAGCAAAAGCTGTCTCAACTGTACTTACAGTAGTCTACCTACCTATCAGTCAGCCCTGGGCGAGGCTGGGTAGAGCGCGCAGGTTTAGTGGATATGGAACACAGGCTATCCAAGCTGGAGCTCAGTGTGGAGGTGAGTGGCTCCGTAGCAGCATCGACCGCTGGTGGGTAGGATGTGCTGGGCAGGGGTAAGGCAGAGGCAACAATCGAGGCAAAATGAGGAGCAGACAAGTTGCGGAGATTATGGCGGAAGGTGACTATGGTTGGAGGAATGGACGGTGGTGCCTGGAGGGAAACCATGAAGGGGATAAAAAAGTGGTCTGATGTATGTAACGGTGTGACCATTACGCCGTCAGTTTTTAGTTAAATTATTAAAATAAAATCCAGTTGTTTCCCGTTTTTGTGAGTCAGAGGGCAGCAGACCAGTTGTAGATCAAATGGGTTTATGAGGGACATGAAGTTTGTAGTGCACTGTACAGCCCTATTGTACTGCACCTTCTAAACCTGCATTCTTACAAAGCCTAACAACTGTGTCAAGGCAAAAGTGTGCCATCTGGAGGTGGAAGTTTGTGATGACATTTATTTAGGCAGTCATGGCCCAGAGTTTTGGCAATTTCCTTGACCTTTGATCACCCTCCATGCTTGCACATACTGCTTCACATGCACATAGTTAAGAAAATATTATTATTGAGTTATTTTTTCTCAAAATGCTATCTTATTGTCAAATGGCACACACAAACCATCATATGAATAAACATAAACATTATAACAACCAGTTGAACCCTGGTGTGCCTAATGTAAAACACTATGATGAATGGAAAACACTTCTTCTCAATTCATCATAATGACTTAGGCCTTTTTTTGTTCAGTGTTACACTTACTACAGAGATTACATACATAAGTGTGTTGTAAAATATTTGATAATATTATTTTATACTCAGAACACATATACACGATTACAAATATATTTTATTTTTCTCCACAAAAACAATGTACACATTGTGCCAAAACAAAGCTGCACCTACAGTGGTCTACATACAACACAACAGAAGAATTTACTGTAGCCTATACAGTTACAAAAAAAAAAACCCGATGCATCCTTCACATCAAATGCAATGTTTTTCCTGGCCTAGAAGCGAATCCATACATGAAAGCATCCATAGATATATCTCCACATGCGTCTTACATAGCTTGGAGAAGGGTTACATGCATGTGTGGATTTCGGTCATGCGCTTTCATCCTCCTGCAAAATGAAACTTTGCATTCAAAACAGTATTATTTCTTCTCAAAATGCTATTTTGTTGTCAAGGGACACACACACAAACCATCATATTACAGTTTTTCTCAATTGCTTAAACACATTTTCTGAAAACATGCCTCATACTCTCAGAACTCTACACACAAGTCAAAAAAACACACACACAATGGGCAAAACCCCTCACTTCTCTTGCAAAATGAAACTTTGCATTCAAACAGCATTATTTCTTCTCAAAATGCATTTAGCACATCAGTGTTCAACTAGTTGTTATAAATGTCTATTCATATGATGGATTGTGTTTGTCATTTGACAACAAAATAGCATTTTAAGAAGAAATAATGCTGTTTTGAATGCAAAGTTTCATTTTGCAAGAGAAGTGAGGGGTTTTGCCCATTGTGTGTGTGTTTTTTTGACTTGTGTGTAGAGTTCTGAGAGTATGAGGCATGTTTTCAGAAAATGTGTTTAAGCAACTGAGAAAAACTGTAAGCACATCAAGGTTCAACTGGTTGTTATAAATGTTTATTCATATGATGGTTTGTGTGTGTCATTTGACAACAAAATAGCATTTTGAGAGGAAATAATACTGTTTTTAATGTAAAGTTTCATTTTGCAGGAGAAGTTAGGGGTTTTGTCCATTGTGTGTGTGTTTTTTTGACTTGTGTGTAGAGTTCTGAGAATATGAGGCATGTTTTCAGAAAATGTGTTTAAGCAATTGAGAAAAACTGTAAAACCACTCGAAGAAACTCCACACTCCATCGGTAGTACAACAAAGGCCCTGACAAAAAAAATGAGGCACTGAGAACTTTGTAAGTGTACACAACATTTATTAATAAAACAGTTTTGACAAGCAATACCTTGCTGTAGTTTCTCGTCGGCGCCATGATGAAGGTCCGCACCAGTCGATTGACGAATACGAACCAGCAGGAAGAATAGGAGGAGAGGTGGTACAATCGACTTGTTTGGATTTTCATCATGGCGGCAATGTAACCGTAGCGTGAAGTTCTACCAGGAAGACGTAATGCGCGTCATCAGTTAGCTGTCGTCCAATCAGCACGTAACATCTGTCTTTAAATACGTCATCTTATCTACCTGCTTTGCTGCTCACAGGTGTATTCCGCGTTCGCCCTCCTCCCACCCCAGCATCCATCCAAGGGTCCTGTCCGTGTCCAGTGGGTCCTGACGATGATGTCTAATCCGCCATGCCTCTTGATCGATCTTTTGATGTCTCTTCTACGTCTGCCTCTTCACTGGCCTCCCGATGTCTCCTCTACCTCGGCATCTCCACTGATCGACCTCGGATTTCTGGTCTCCTCCTTATCCTTCCGGATCCCTCCATATACTCACTCGGGATTCCAGCTACAGCCCCTCCATGAACAGTTCAATTCTCTGCCACATACATTGGGGTGACACTGCTTTGTTCCCGGATGTTGGATTTCCTGTCACCTGAGCGACAACCTGGACTCTATCAGCTCATTGAGCACCAGTTCCGCCTCAGGCAGTTAGGCTTTCCCCCTAGAGTCGTGGTTCTGCCCAAGGTTTCTTCCTCATTAAGAATATTTAGGGAGTTTTTCCTTGCCCCGGTGCTCCGGGGGGACCCAGAGTTGTGCTCTTGGAATCCTCTGTTTCCCTTTTCCATGCATTATGTATCGTATTCAATGTTTGTTATGCATAATATGTTTCTGGAAGTTCATTGTCTACCTTTTGATTACCACCAGTGGGTCCTTGTCCTTTTGTCAGGGGGTATTACTATTATGCCCTGCCATTACTACAGTCAGCATCTATGCAGTTTTCACGTTTTATTGATCAGGACAAAGGACAGGACCTACGCCAAAGTTTGTTGTGTCATATCATTACATGTAATCAAATAAATTATTATTGTGTTACCATATACTCAAAGTCTTTCTGGTTGAAATGAGAAACTACAGCAAGGTACTGCTTGTCAAAACTGTCACCACACACTTTATACACTTTTCTCAGACAGGCATTGACATGTTCTCACATTTCTCTCTCTTCTACTCTCAAAGTTCAAACTTGCAAACATACAGCACTTCAGAGTCACACAGCTAGCGATGGAAGATTTATGTAAATTTTACAAGCTGAGCGCATTCTGAAGCCTACTGTACAGGAGATTGATTGATAATCTTCTTCAGTCCCTTAGCCAATCAGGGCGCAGAACACAATGCGCTGTTAAAAAAAGCATGCACAATAAAAATTCGCAAAGCAGCGAGGCCGCGAAAGGTGAACCGCGTTATAGCGAGGGACCACTGTATGTCCTTCTGAATTCTGGTAAGAGATATACATGTAGCCTCCCCTGTGCAGGCACAATAGATCCAAGCATTCCTTTGTTCCTTTATCAACCAATCAATCAACCTCCTTAACAGCCAGGAGTGCCTCGTATAGTAATGTATATTTATGACAGCGTATGAATGTTGGTGACTGGGAGTGACAGCAGGGGCGTCATTAGCCCTATTACTGTACTGGGGCACAACTGGGGCAGAGACAATTAATGAGAGTAGCCTACGCCAAAGCAAAAACATTTTTAGCACTTATTATAAAAAAAACACAAATAGTTCTTCAAACTAAAGAATCATACCAGATTTATGTTGATATGCTCATCAAACATCGTAGATGTAAGATAGCAATGTTGTTTGATGTTTGTAGTGTATGTTTGTAGTATATGTTGTGCCTTTGTGTGTAATTACTACGTTTTCTTTTTCTGATGTTATGTTTGTATTTATGTTGTACTGTATGTTTAACCTTTGTGTGCTACAGTGCTTTATTGGTGCAACTTGCTCTATCTCCAAGACAAATGTCTCCCTGGAGGAGACTAGTAAAGTAACCTAACCTAACATAACAATCGGTCTGCCTTTAATTCAGTCAGAATGATATTGTCATTTCAGCTAACTTGTACTTTCTGAATTTCTCCTTATGCTATGTCCTATGCTTATGATATGGTTTGATAGAGCAAAAATACAGTGTGCAAGCATGTTTTTCACTGCTATTCCTGCATGACAAAATGCTGGTCATATGCATCTGATCGCTCTGAACAGTAATGTAGAAACAATATGAGAAGACGCCACAAAAGCAGCATAGCTTGCAAAACACAAACTTTGTGTCAATGTTAAAACTTGCCACAACTATACCTACCTTTTTATCAATGAAACTGCCAGCTGTTCACAAATTATCCACCGATTTGTAAAAATCATGTCCAGTTTCAAAACACAATCTTTAGGTAAAAATTAAAATGTATCACATTCAAACCCAACTAGATGTACCGCATAGCGGTACATGGTATGACCGCCGCAGTATATTGAAATGTGGGAACTGTTGGTGTGATGAGTATGTGATAGAGCAGTGTTGTGAGGTGAGAATTTCTGTGGAAATGATTTCCTGTAAGTGGGCATGGATGTGGGTTTTGAATGTGTAGTGTGAAGGACTGATTTGTGAAGGCAAGGAATCGGCAAAATGAGATTTTGTACAATTACAGCGCCCCCTATGGACCAAATTTTATGGCATGTTCTGTGGTGTTAGAGGTCTTTCTGGTGATCGTGCATGATGCATTTTGTGCAGTTCCCACCTTCTCGGTCCAAGATATTGGCAACTCAAAATCCCAATTTTTGCATTTACCCTTATCACTAGGTGGCGCTATGCTTCAAGTGAGAGTTTATGGGCTGGGTCAATATGCCTCTGTAACACCTACATACTAACACAAAATCGTTGTCTTGGGCAAAATTGTTGATGAGTTATTTAACAAAAACTGTTTTTCAACACCTAGCTTCGGCGATAAACATCGCCCCGTATGACGAAATGTCACAAACTTTAGTACACATGAAAAGAAAGATGTTTAGAGATGGCATGTCAACTTTGACCAAATTTGAGCAATTAAAAGCCAAGATACGGCCATTTGAAGAATTGTAAGCTACGTGTTAAATGTTCATTGACGTGTAACTTCGGAACGGTTTATCTCAAGATAAATCCTTTGATAACTTTTTGTCAGCATTGTCTGTAGATGACATATACCAAATTTGGTGAGATTCACATGAACGGCCTATGACGAGTTCGTTCAGATTCGTTTCCGCAATATTAAAATTTCACGGAAATTGTTTTCGTTGGAAGTGGGCGTCGACCAGTGTTTTCAATGCGCGAGGGTCAATAGATTTCACGATAAAAAAGAAATTGTTGTAAACATAAGCATTCTCTAGATAATAGGCAAAATGACATTTTCTACAATTACACCGCCCCCTATGGACTACATTTTATGGCATGTTCTGTGGTGTTAGAGGTCTTTGTTGTGATCGTGCATGACGTATTTTGTGCAGTTCCCACCTTCTCGGTCAAAGATATTGGCAACTTAAAATCCCAATTTTTACATTTACCCATATCACTAGGTGGCGCTATGCTTCAAGTGAGAGTTTATGGGCTGGGTCGATACATCTCTGTAACACCGACATACTAACACAAAATCGTTGTCTTGGGCAAAATTGTTGACGAGTTATTTAACAAAAACTGTTTTTTGACACCTAGCTTCGCCAATAAACATCGCCCCCTATGACGAAATGTCACAAAATTTAGTACACATAAAAAGAAAGCTGTTTAGAGATGGCATGTCAACTTTGACCAAATTTGAGCAATTAAAAGCCAAGATACGGCCATTTGAAGATTTTTAAGCTACGTGTTAAATGTTCATTGACGTGTAACTTCGGAACGGTTTATCTCAAGATAAATCCTTTGATAACTTTTTGTCAGCATTGTCTGTAGATGACATATACCAAATTTGGTGAGATTCACATGAACGGCCTATGACGAGTTCGTTCAAATCCGTTTTCGCAATATTAAAATTTCACGGAAATTGTTTTCGTTGGAAGTGGGCGTCGACCAGTGTTTTCAATGCGTGAGAGTCAATAGATTTCACGATAAAAAAAAAATTGTTGTAAACATAAGCATTGTCTAGATAATAGGCAAAATGACATTTTCTACAATTACAGCGCCCCCTATGGACCAAATTTTATGGCATGTTCTGTGGTGTTAGAGGTCTTTGTGGTGATTGTGCATGATGTATTTTGCGCAGTTCCCACCTTCTCGGTCCAAGATATTGGCAACTCAAAATCCCAATTTTTGCATTCACTCATATCACTAGGTGGCGCTACGCTTCAAGTGAGCGTTTATTGGCTGGGTCGATACATCTCTGTAACACCGACATACTAACGCAAAATCGTTGTCTTGGGCAAAATTGTTGGCGAGTTATTTAACAAAAACTGTTTTTTGACACCTAGCTTCGCCAATAAACATCGCCCCCTATGACGAAATGTCACAAAATTTAGTACACATGAAAGGAAATCTGTTTAGAGATGGAATGTCAACTTTGACCAAATTTGAGCAATTATTAGCCAAGATACGGCCATTTGAAAAATTTTAAGCTACGTGTTAAATGTTCATTGACGTGTAACTTCGGAACGGTTTATCTCAAGATAAATCCTTTGATAACTTTTTGTCAGCATTGTCTGTAGATGACATATACCAAATTTGGTGAGATTCACATGAACGGCCTATGACGAGTTCGTTCAGATTCGTTTTCGCAATATTAAAATTTCACGGAATTTTTTTTCGTTGGAAGTGGGCGTCGACCAGTGTTTTCAATGCGTGAGGGTCAATAGATTTCACGATAAAAAAAAAATTGTTGTAAACGTAAGCATTGTCTAGATAATAGGCAAAATGACATTTTCTACAATTACAGCGCCCCCTATGGACCAAATTTTATGGCATGTTCTGTGGTGTTAGAGGTCTTTGTGGTGATCGTGCATAACGTATTTTGCGCAGTTCCCACCTTCTCGGTCCAAGATATTGGCAACTCAAAATCCCAATTTTTGCATTTACCCTTATCACTAGGTGGCGCTATGCTTCAAGTGAGAGTTTATGGGCTGGGTCGATACGTCTCTGTAACACCGACATATCACAAAAATTTCATGTTGTTCGGTGAAACGTTCATTGAGTTATTCAGCAAAAACTTTTGCCGGTCTCCCCCTCTTTAACGGACACTGGCACAGCGGGGGGGTGGCCCTGGGGGACCAAAAGGCGTTATTCGCTCACAAACTTCTTGGGCTACATGCCTACAAACATTCATGTCTCCCCGAGTTTCAGTGTCCCGGGAATCGTTGACGAAAAATCGGTGAAAAAAAAAAAAAAAAAAAAAAAAAAAAAAGGGAAAAATTTTGCAGCAACTCCAATATGACCGCTTTCGCTAGCTTCACTAGCGGCGGTCATAATTAACTGGACTACAGAAATCAATAGGGCACAGACGCTGGAGACACAAAAATTCTCAATATTTTCCATGTGTTGAAGCATGAAATTGCAATGTAGTCTACTGTAAAAGTCATCAAGGTAAAATCTAAGTAGGTCTCCCAGACCCCATCAGTTGTGGTTGAGTGGCGAAGCCATGGAGGGGAGCAAGGTTATCAGGTGGCTTTAGCTGCGCATCACTGAGCGCTTTTATGAGAGCCCTTTGGAGAGACTCTTCTCTGCGTCCTCACACTGTATAAATGTTCAAATATTTTAAAAGGAGACATTCTGCCTCAGGAAATCCTCATGATGATGTTGCCCTTTTACTTGACATTTGGATTATCTCTGTAGCTCTTATGATTTCTCAGTCATAAACATGTTGCATCACTTCTCTTTACAGTTTTTAAAACTGTATTATCACAATCATGTCAGTTTGAATGAATGTATATAACACATTGTAAACAGTAAATGTATGGCCAAAATAATTTAAAATATAATAATAAAGAATGGAATATGAGCATTTAAATAATGAAAACAATACTGAAGTCAGATGAAATGTGGATAGAATTTAGGAACAAGTTGTGAATAAAACCTTTTTTTAAAAAACGTATTTAAAGCTGACATCAGAGGCCATATCAAAATATTACAGACTCTGAGGGAAATTCAACTGAATTAAAAACCAAAACTGTGCAACTTGTCTGTGTGACAACAACAACATTCACCTATGAAGAATTCACTTATGGGATATTTCTTAAAGCAAGAAAAATGGGTAATGGTTAACAACAACAGTTGTGACTGCTTGGGAAGCAAACTCCAAACATTCCTGTGAGGATTTTTTAGCCTACCAAAATATGCAAATTTTTCGAGGTAACATTTGAGTTTGCTTAAATACGGGTGGTTCAGGTGAGTTCTTCGCACAGCTTTCTTCGGCAGTAGCCTCTCGTTGATACTCAACCGCACACCTACTCACCATGGCAACCACTTTGTCGAGCCACATGTCGCTGTTGGGAGGATCCAGCGCGGCCTTCAGCGCTTCCTCCGTGAGAAGAGCATCCTCCTCCGCCCTCTCCCTCTCTGGGGGCAGTGCTCGTGCAAGCATCATGAGGGCCGGCAGCGTGTACGGAGGAGCAGGTGGTGCTGGGGTGCGCATCTCTGGTGCGTCCCGCATGCTGTCCATGGGTGGTGGTGTTGCTGCTGCTGGAGCCGGCTTTGGCTTTGCCGCTGGTGGTGGTGGTGGGGCAGGTTTTGGCCTTCTGGCCTTGGATGGAGGAGTCGTCGGCAGCGGAAAATTCACCATGCAGAACCTGAACGACCGTCTGGCTGCCTACCTGTCCAAGGTGCGCTCCCTGGAGAAGGCCAACGCAGAGCTGGAGCTGAAGATCAGGCAGTTCCTGGAGAGCAGAACCTCTATCGAAGCTCATGACTACAGGGCTTACCTGACTGTCATTGCTGAACTGCAGGCAAAGGTATGGTACTCAGCAAATGCAGTCCCTGTGTGACTGAAATGGACATGTCAGTCCCTGCCCATTCATGTGCTTAAGTACAGACCTCGGCATGTACTAACTAAAACGTGTCGACTGTTAATTGACTTCTGTTAAAATGTTTGTTGTTTATGTTTGTTTAGATCCATGCCTTCCTTGGCACCAAGGGCAGCATTCATCTTAGCATGGATAATGCTAACCTGGCTCTGGATGACTTCAAACTCAGGTAAGCTTTTAAGACATTTCTTACTGGATGCCAGCAAACATGGCCGTGTGGGCCCACAGTGGGCAACTGTGGGTTTACTGTGGTGTACTGTGGGCAGGGCAAACCCACAGTAGTCCCAAATGGGTTCCTAATGTGGCAGCCCATGTGGGACCCACAGGTGTTTTCCCCTTTGGGACCCCACTTAGGGATTTCTGTGGGCAAGCCCATTGCATATGCAAATATTGCCTCCCTTTTCTAGTTAACATGCCACTTAAAAGTCAACAGGTCTATCACACTGATTGATATAGAACAATTTGATCACCTTAATGCTAATGGCATCTCACATCCATGTCAACAAAGTGGAATGCTGTGTTTGCATTGCAGGTATGAGAACGAGATTGCAATTCGCCAGACAGTGGAGGCTGATGTTGCCGGCCTCAAGGCTGTCCTCGGGGACCTGCTCCATGCGAAGGCCGACCTGGCTGCGCATCTGGCTGGCTATCAGGAAGACCTGGTCATTATTAAGAAGAACCATGAAGAGGTGGGCAATCCAAACTATGTTTATTTTCTCTCATTACTTCCTTATGTCTACATATGCACAAGATAAGCAGTTGTTAGCTTAGAGAGAGAAAGAGAGAGAGAGAGAGAGAAAGAGAGAGCTGCATAAGCATGAGATATGCAACTATGGCATAGAGTGACAGAGAGAGAGACAGAGAGAGAGAGAGAGAGTTTCTGTAATTTTAATCCTTTTATTTTGGGGTATGGAAAACATAATTAATGATAATTTATTAACTATTTGGTTAATGAATTAAAATATAATTGTTAATGAATTCAATCCTAACATTTAAAAGTCATGTAAAAAGGGTAGCAAATAAAGTTACATTTAACTTGCAGAATGTAACAGAACAAGTTAGACCAAAACTGCCAAGCTGTTCTTATATACTATGACCTTCTCACACATTGAGTGTTGTTTCACAAACTGGTCACTAACCAGCGTGACTACACTTACAAGTATTGAATCTCTCTTTGAGAAAGCTACAAAAAAGTTTCATTAATGTGATACCCTAGAGAGACATGAACTCTTAAGTTTGGAGAATTTAAAAAATGAAAAACACTTTTAAACATATGCTTGTTTTGTACATATATTACACATTGCTAAATCATCTTGCTCCTCCCCTTTTGCTTGGCCTTTTCTAAAAAAACCTGAAAGCGGAGGTAGTGCACAGGCCTTCCGTGCCCCTAGAACTGGTATTATTGCTACGGAAATTCAAATCAATGGAATCTAGGGTTACGGATAGGGTTAAGGTTAAGGTTAGGTTTGGGGTTAGTAGGGAATTTTTATCTGATATATCTGTGGGAACCCTGCCTGAGTATTGTACAGATTTTGAGTTCCGGACCTACTGTATAACTTTACATGTATTGGTCTGGAAGAATATGGACCAATAAAGGTCCAGAGAATAGATTCCAGACCAATATCCTTACATCTACTTGTACAAAATTCCAGACCCGTAGCACCTGCCTTGTGTGATATAATTTAGACGCAACATGTTTGGATAAAACATACTCTCAATAACAGGAGGTACACTCTGGAATAGCACTTTTAGCAGAAACAGCAAAAACAGTAAGAGTTACATGGAAGTGTTAGTTATAAGTAGAACATTCTTGAGATGTCACAGCTTGACCGCTTGATTTTAGACATGTAGGATGCGGATGTATATGACTGAGTACCAGAATGATTTCTCCTTGTCTTTGTCAGGATCTGTTTGCCCTGCGCGGTAAGCTCGGCCACAAGGTGAATGTGGAGGTGGACGCGGCGCCCCAAGGTGACCTTACGGCAGTCCTGGCTGGAGTTCGCGAGCACTACGAGGCCGTGGCTGCCAAGAACAGGAAGGAGCTGGAAGTGTGGTTCCAGAACAAGGTCAGAGAAGTTTGTGAAACATCTCTGTGGCAGCATGTCAGATACATTGTAATGCTGTGCTACGATGAAATGCAGTGTACAAGTGCATTTTGCGCTTTCTAATAGCATAGCCTTTTTCACCTCCACATTCATCTCACAGGGCACTTTCCTTTTAGACAAATTTTAACGTTTAAATCCAATAATAGAGTTGAATAGAGAATAGAGCTGTGGACCATCTCTTTCAATAGACCGAGAGCTTGAAGAAAGAGGTGACCACCAGCACCACCACTCTCCAAGTCAGCAGCTCCGAAGTGACCACCATGAAGAGCACTCTTCAGGCTCTGCAGATCGAACTTGCATCCATCACCAGCATGGTAAGTCCACAGATACTTATGTCACATTATACTCCTGTACAGGGCAAATGAAATATTAGTTTTTACATATTTATATATATCGGCCTCTGTGTGTGTGTGTGAGAGAGATAGTGTCAGAGAGAGCAATGAAGAGAGAAGAGAGAGAGAGAGAGAGAGAGAGAGAGAGAGAGTGTGTCTGTGTCTGTGTGTGTGAGAGAGAGAGAGAGAGAGAGCCTGTGTGTGTGTGCATATGCCCATTATCTCATGTTTATTGGTGTCTGTGCTTACAGAAAGCTTCTCTGGAGACCACACTGGCTGAGACCCAGACCCGCTACGCTTCCATGTTGGCTGGGTTCCAGTCTCAGGTGAGCAGCCTGGAGGCTCAGCTAGCCCAGCTGTGTTCAGACCTGGAGACTCAGGGTGCTGAGTACAAGATTCTCCTGGACATCAAGACCAGACTGGAGCTGGAGATTGCTGAGTACAGCAGACTGCTGGATGGCAATATTAGCGGGTAGGTGAAACAAATAGAACATCCACACACTTACCACTAAGCATTACGTAATTCACAACCCACGAAAACACACATCATGAAGCTGCCCTTATAAAACAAATATGAGTGTAACCTCTTTTATGTGTTGGCTTTGAGTCATCAAAAACAAATAATTTGGTTCAAATTTGCTTTTTTCGAAACAGCTCTGCATCATCGTCCACCACCGGGACTAAGTATGTCACCGTTGTGGAAGAGGTGGTTGATGGGAAGGTTGTATCATCCTCATCTTCCAGCTCAAACTACCTTTCTCGTCGCAGCTAAATCTACTGAGAGAAACTCCAACAAAATGTTTTAAAGTGAAGGAAAAATAAAAGACACCTATAACAAGTACAAAAAACAAAGGTTTTGAGTGATAATTTCTTTACATCTTGATCTCACAGTGTCAAGATTTCTGTCTTTCACCATTGCCATCAAACAGGTTTTATTAAGTCCAGACTTCAGTATCTGATAATGTTAATAAACAATATATTATAACAATATTATAAACAATCATACTGGCAGTCCATAGTTCTTTGCACACATGCATCACAAAAAAGATTATTTTACTTTGTAGTATTGGAAATTCATATTGATAACATAATGCACATCTACAGACCCTTAGGTAAATAGATACAAATTGCCCCTTCAGTACATGATATTGGAAAATTTATTTCTAAAAAAGAATCACAAACAGTAAAGGAGGGGAGGGGAGGGGAGGAGGGGCGCAGAGTAACGCAGGTGACTGACATAATGTGAAATCTCTCAAGTGATAAATACAAACATTTTTAACACCCCAACTAAAATTGCTCTAAAAGTTAAGGCAACTGATCTAAAATCGCACTAGAGGGGAAGTTGAACCTCAGGGAGACCTGTGAAAGTCCCTGCACCAGACATTGGCAGTGTATAGATAAGAACACAGTGGGGGTGTGACACTCAGTTAAAACACAACAAGGAGTATATAGTGTGTTTCATGTTCGTGGTGTAAAACAATAGAACAAATTGCCTTTGCAGACTCCTCTGGGGTTTCTCACCAGCACACAGAGTTATTGTGACCCCTCTGTCTTCTGGCTGACTCACCAGTCGTATCGAAGCATTCAAAACATAACTGAAGCATATAACCAACTGAGATGTAAAAACAAAAAGAATATATTGATTGATATATTTCTCAGTGAACATTATGTTCATGTCCAGGCTGGGATTTGAATTCAGAGTAAAGTGAAGCAATTAGGTGGAAGGCAGTAGTGGTCAGAGTAAGGATTTTTAACACCAACCTGACCCATCATGACAGCCAACACGCTCCACCTAACCCGCAAAATTACGCACTGGTAACTCAACCCGCTATTTGTTCAAAACACCATCAAGAATTTGGCATTGTAAACAAAAGCTGTACGAATATCAATTAACAAACTATTCTAAAATGACCAACAACAAAAGCGCAAACATTTTCAATCTGCTAGCTTCCTCCTTCTTTTATTTACAGATCAGGTCAGCCCTCAAAGCATATGAAGTTCCTTGGCAACAACCCTTACCCATTCACCCTCTAATTAAATTACTGACAATGCATATTATGAATAAGGGCATGGTATCTTTGCTCTATAAGTTTATTTTGGAGTTTTCTTGCCATAGTATAGACAGACTATGGAGACGAGACCACCCTGCTCTGGATCCAGAATTTGACTGGTAGGATATTTGGGGTAGTGTAAAGGGGGCTTCGCATAACCCTGACCACCAACCGATACAATTTGATTTTATACATAGAACATATTTAACACCTCAAAAACTTCACCATGAAACTGGCTAGCTCCCCCTTGTGCCCATTTGTACTCTAAAAGCCCCTGGAACATTCTTATATATAATTTGGGATTGCACACCAGCAGCGCAGTTCTAGATATTGATATTGATAATGCACAGTTCTAGATATTGATATTGATAATGCGCAGTTCTAGATATTGATATTGATAATGCGCAGTTCTAGATATTGATATTGATAATGCGCAGTTCTAGATATTGATATTGATAATGCGCAGTTCTAGATATTGATATGGATAATGCGCAGTTCTAGATATTGATATGGATAATGCGCAGTTCTAGATATTGATATTGATAATGCGCAGTTCTAGATATTGATATTGATAATGCGCAGTTCTAGATATTGATATTGATAATGCCATTGCTTCCACAGTGTTGAATTTGGTGGCTACGTCAGTGGCAATGATATGTGCATGTGCAATGTCATTCTACAGCCGCACAGCCACTAAAAAGATGGGTGCAACACAATAAGAAACCCTCACAGGTCCTTAATAATAAACAGTGGGTTCTTACCTTCTTGAATGTTTTATATACAGTACATATGTATATGAAACTGTTCGAGGTGTCTATTCACTGGGCTACTGAGAAAACTTTATGCAATTGGCATAAAGTGGCAGAATTCCTAAATGAGTTATTGGGGTGCCCTGGTAGTGTAAATTGATAGCCCTGCCTGTGTGTGTCGTATGCATGACTGTGTGTGTGTCTATCATTGCCCATATCTGTGTTTTTATACTTTTGTCTTTGTTTTATGCTTTTATGTGCTTTCTGTTCTGCTTGTATGCATCTCCTTGCATTTAGGTCTGCATGTGCGGGGATGTCCCTTTGTTTTTTTTCCTTTTTTTTTTTTTGTTTGTTTGGTTTCGGTGATATTTGGTTTTGGGTTGGTATAGTAGTGGTGGGCGTCTTCTGTACCCCCTGTATCTTCTGTAAACCTTTAAATATCATTATATTTGCTTTATACATACGTGTGTAAGATGCAGGTGAGGCTTAGAGGTTCTGTACCTCCTCATGGTTCATCTTGAGCATGCTCAGTTCCTCCTGCAGCGCTGACAGACGCCCAGCCAAGTCGCACTTTCCATGGTTCAGGTCTGCCAGCACTGCCCTCAGGCCAGCGACGTCAGTCTCCACACTCTGGCGAATGGCAACCTCGGCCTTATACCTGTAGTTCAAAATGCATTGTTTAATGCGCGGCAAAAGGGTATCGAGTTTAAAAAAGTTACAAAAAGACGTTAGCCTTGTGATCCTATTTTTTTTTTTTTCAATTTGTCAATAAAGCAAAAGTTTATGGGGGTAAACCATGCATGTTTTACGTAAAGCTTACTTGAGTTTGAAGTCATCAACAGCCAGATTAGCATTGTCAATGCTAAGATGAATGCCTCCCTTGGTGGCAATAAGGACTTGAATCTGTATAAACACACAAAACACACACTTTAAAGTACAAGTACATGAATAAGCAATGACAGGCATTCATTGTCAACATGTATCGAATGGAATTAAACCGAACCAGATCGAATCGCACCGAATTGGTGACTCTGATCATAGCCTGTGAATCAACATCGAATCAGATCGTTTTGTGGGTAAAATGTTCACACCCCTAGTACTTACCCATCATAATCTTGGGAATGACTCAGGGTTACATATCACCTTGGATTGCACCTTGGATCGTTCAACCCAACAGCTCCTTATCCAGCTCTAGGACCAAGTACAACCCAATTTCCGATGAAGGAGGATGTGGAAGTGTTTGACAGCTCATATGTCATTTTTCTCCATTTTACCGCACTGCCAGGGGGTCCCCTGTTTCAAGAATGAATGCATCAAACCAGCAGCATGACGGGCAGGTGTTTCACATTTCACTGATCATACCAAAGGTTGGTCAGTTGTACACCAAGGTTGGATGCGGGTAACCAGTAGCTTTCTATTGGAGGTCGGACACTTATGGGACACCCCTCGTACATCAGGAGCATGATGGCAAAGCTATTTCATCTCCTACACATGTAGCACATGTGCAGTGAGTACTGTACAGCTCGGGCTTTTCATTGGCTGACAGGGCTAGAAAAAAATGTACATAGCAACACCACGCAGCATTTGTATAGCACTTTGTCAAGGCGTGCATAAAAGTGCCCCCCCCAGATCTGTTGTGAAAACTCTAAGCCCCACCCCCTTCAGACCTGTTGTGAGAACTCTAAACCCCACCCCCTTCAGACCTGCTGGGAGAACTCTAAGCCCCACCCCCTTCAGTCCTGCTGGGAGAACTCTAAGCCCCACCCCCTTCAGTCCTGCTGGGAGAACTCTAAGCCCCACCACCTTCAGTCCTGCTGGGAGAACTTTAAACACCTGAAAGATGAATCCCAACCCAGACCAGCTGAAAGGTGCATACCAGCTCCAAAGACATCCTATACCAGCTGGACTTGTCCTGCACAATCCCCTCTGACTAACTGGGAGTGGCTGTTTTGTGTTGTGTATTGCACTAGTAATTGTGTAATGTATTTCCCATAGACCATGTTGTGGGTGTGCGTCTGCAAGTTTCCTCAGCTAAATGTCTGAATTAGACTGCGGTTGAGGAGCACAGAAGTGCTTTGTTTACTGGAGTCCATTAAAGCAACAATAAGTAGTTTTCCTCTTTGGGCGTGTGGTTATAGCCCATGGAAGTCGAATTCAGAAGTGCCTTTTTTCCTGTTACAAGTTGATGAATCACAGAAACAGTTTTGGAAACATTATTTTAAGGTTGAAAAAAGACTACTTACAGTAGCGTTGCTTTAAAGTTCTGAAGGAGAAGGCAAAACGCACTCTGCATTGGCCTATGGCCTATCAGTACCTCAGTAACAGATGTTATCTGAGAAATAAACACACCCACACACAAACACACACACGCATGCTTTGCACTCGTGTTACTGTCATCTGAACAGTGTGTTTTACTGTGAGTTTGGGGAAGAACAGATTTTATTACACGTAATACTAATAAATATAGAATCTTTATTCTCCTGTCTCTGTCGTGGTGTGTGCTCAGATTTATTGTTTTTGCTTCAGTTGGCCCACCCTTTCAGGGCCACCTTGACACACACAAACACACACACACACACACACACACACACACACACTGCTCCTGCCTCTGTTGTAGTGTGTCGTGGGATTTCTTGTTTTTGCTTGCATTGGCCCATTTTTCCAGTCTGACATTGACAGTTTTCAGGGCACAAAAAGGTTACTAGCCATCTTTTTGGGCCACCTCAAGCTCTTGAACAGAGGCATACAAAACCAGCCAAGTTGTAAGCTGGTGAAAATGTTGGTACAAAGTACTATGCCCTGAATCTAACTAAAGTGCAGGACAGGGCAGACGAATATAGCAGCATACAGAGAGGAAAGAGAGAAAAGGTGTATTTATATAAATACTATAAGCACAGCCTTAACCTTAACCATACTGTATATATCTACATCACATTTTAATGTTTAGAGCTGAAGGAATACATCTGGAGTTTAGAGAACGTATCTCACTCTTAACATGCGTGTGTTTTTCCCTCCTGCTGTGGGAAACAGCTCTGACAGTGGTGTTGATGCCTGGTCCTAAACCTGTTTTTGCACAAATATCATGTTCCTCTTCTAATTTCTGACATTAGAGAAGGAAATATTGTGACAGGAAAGAATGTTGAAGACACACTAGGGTGGTGATGTGTGAAGCACAGATGGTTAAGATAGTCTTCTCACACACAGCAATACCTGTCTGTCCCCCTGGCTACACGAGCCACAACTAAATGTGACAAGCACTTGTCCATAAACATTTTATGTCTATGTATGTACATGTACACGTGTGTATTAAACAAATTATTATTCTCGACTATACCGTTTCTTGATGGTGTGAAGAAATCCTGCATAATGTAACTCTAACTGCTAGTGAGGTAACAATAGACAGTGGATCTGTGACTTGTTGAACACATGCCTTACTATGGGCCAGGTCACATGACTAAGCAACACTAAGTAGTTTTCCTCTTTGGGCCCCCCACAGGTTGGAAGTGGAATTGTCTCACAGAGAACTACAGAGAGACAGTCCGCTCCTCCAAACTTACTTAGTGTGGTTATAGCCTATGGAAGTTGAATTCAGAAGTGCATTTTTTCCTGTTACAAGTTGATGAATCAATGAAACGGTTTTGGAAACATTATTTTAAGGTTGAAAAAGATTACTTAGTGTTGCTTTAAAGTTCTGAAGGAGAAGGCAAAACACACTCTGCATTGACCTATGGCCTATCAGTACCTCAGTAACAGATGTTATCTGAGAAATAAACACACACACACACACACACACACACACAGTCACACACACACACACACACACACACACACACACACACACACACTCGCAGGCTTTTTAGTCGTGTTACTGTCATCTGAGCAGTGTGTTTTACTGTGCGTTTGGGGAAGAACAGATTTTATTACCTGTAATACTAATATAGTATTTTATTCTCCTGTCTCTGTCGTGGTGTGTGCTCAGATTTATTGTTTTTGCTTCAGTTGGCCCATCCTTTCAGGGCCACCTTAACACAGACAAACACAGACACACACACACACACACACACACACACACACACACACACACACAAACACACACACACACACACACACACAAACACACACACACACACACACACACACACACACACACACAAACACAAACACACACACACACACACACACACACACACACACACACACACACACTACTCCTGTCTCTCTTGTAGTGTGTCGTTGGATTTCTTGTTTTTGCTTGCATTGGCCCATTTTTCCAGTCTGACACTGACAGTTTTCAGGGCACAAAAAAGTTCCCAGCCATCTTTTTGGGCCACCTCAAGCTCTTGAACAGAGGCATACAAAACCAGCCAAGTTGTAAGCTGGTGAAAAGATACATCCACTGTTGGTACAAAGTACTATGCCCTGAATCTAACTAACGTACTGGACAGGACAGATGAATATAGCAGCATACAGAGAGGAAAGAGAGAAAAGGTGTATTTACATAAATACTATAAGCACAGCCTTAACCTTAACCATACTGTATATATCTACATCACATTTTAATGTTTAGAGCTGAAGGAATACATCTGGAGTTTAGAGAACGTATCTCACTCTTAACATGCGTGTGTTTTTCCCTCCTGCTGTGGGAAACGGCTCCGACAGTGGTGTTGATGCCTGGTCCTAAACCTGTTTTCACACAAATATCATGTTCCTCTTCTAATTTCTGACATTAGAGAAGGAAATATTGAGACAGGAAAGAATGCTGAAGACACACTAGGGTGGTGATGTGTGAAGCACAGATGGTTAAGATAGTCTTCTCACACACAGCAATACCAGTCTGTCCCCCTGGCTACACGAGCCACAACTAAATGTGACAAGCACTTGTTCATAGACATCTTATGTCTATGTATGTACACGTACACGTGTATATTAAACAAATTATCATTCTCGACTATACCGTTTCTTGATGGTGTGAAGAATTCCTGCATAATGTAACTCTAACTGCTAGTGAGGTAACAATAGACAGTGGATCTGTGACTTGTTGAACACATGCCTTACTATGGGCCAGGTCACATGACTAAGCAACACTAAGTAGTTTTCCTCTTTGGGCCCCCCACAGGTTGGAAGTGGAATTGTCTCACAGAGAACTACAGAGAGACAGTCCGCTCCTCCAAACTTACTTAGTGTGGTTATAGCCTATGGAAGTTGAATTCAGAAGTGCATTTTTTCCTGTTACAAGTTGATGAATCAATGAAACGGTTTTGGAAACATTATTTTAAGGTTGAAAAAGATTACTTAGTGTTGCTTTAAAGTTCTGAAGGAGAAGGCAAAACACACTCTGCATTGACCTATGGCCTATCAGTACCTCAGTAACAGATGTCATCTGAGAAATAAACACACACA